>QXTE01000125.1:1403418-1760282 GCA_003942145.1 Platysternon megacephalum | reverse complement strand
GGGTCCCCCCCCCCCCCCCCCCCCCCCACTTAGCACGCTGCCCATCTGTGGGCAGCTCTCCCGCAGCGCCGGCTAACGTGCACTCTGGGATGTTCTACTGGCCACCCCCAGATACACAGGCACAGTTCTGGCCACCCTGCAAGGGAGCATGTCAAACCGGCTAGAGAGAGTCAGCTGTGTGCTGATCCAGGTCAGAGGCGTAGGCTGAGCATGGTTTGCTGCCAGGTGGCTAGACAAACCTTAAACAAGCGACGTGCAGACAGGCCATGCTTAGAGGCCGCCAAGGCACTCGCTGTTACAGCCTTGGACAAACCCTGCAGAGCAGTGATTCCTGACTCTGCCTGGTCTGTACCCTCCAGAGCAGTCACTGCAGCACCTGCCTCCTGCACTAAACTCGCTCCAGGAGACATGGGCCCAGCCATCGCCCAGGGCCTCGCATGCCAGCGTCTCACCTTCACACGTCCTGCACTTGTTCAGTTCGAAGGGGAAGATGATGTCCTCCTCCTTTTGACAGAACTCACAGATGAAGCCTTTGGCTTGGCACAGCTGTAACAACAGAAGGGGAGAGGAGTGAAGAAGAAACGCGCTGGAGAAGAGGCAAATGCGCCCGAGTTCCCTGGCAAAGTCCGAGACAGAGACATCTCGAGCCAAGAGTAATGTGGGAACCAGAGGCTCATCCCATTGCCGGGATGCGACGACACCAGCTTCAAGAGCAGCTTTTGTGCAGCTGGTCGCCCACCCGCTACAAGCTAGGCCTGGCTGCTGGACATGACTCACAAGATTCCAACCTTTCCCGGGGGCTGGAGATATTGTCTATGCGAGACGCCATAGGCCAAAAGCGTTCCCGGAGCACAGGCAGCTTCGCTGATGGCACTATCTCCAAACAGCCGGGCCGCCTGTCTGCTGGGTGGCGGTGGAGGAACCAGGCATTCTGTATCTCTTAGATTACACACATACCCGCAAGCGCTTCGGGGCTGTGCCAGAGTATTGTCAATGCTACCACAATACAACGTAAGTAGTGGCGGTTATACCAAAAGATGTACCATAAACACACCCACAACGGTGTCGTCTGCGCAGTAGGTTGCACGCACAACACTGCCAAACCGGTGCCAGTCCAGTTATTTTTGTCCCCTTTGACTGCCCAGTAAGATTGGGAGACACATAGAAAAACATAAACTCTTGAGCAAGAGTCAACATGGCTTCTGTAAAGGGAAATCGTGTCTTACTAATCTATTAGAGTTCTTTGAAGGGGTCAACAAACATGTGGACAAGGGGGATCCGGTGGACATAGTGTACTTAGATTTCCAGAAAGCCTTTGACAAGGTCCCTCACCAAAGGCTCCTACGTAAATTAAGCTGTCATGGGATAAAAGGGAAGGTCCTTTCATGGATTGAGAACTGGTTAAAGGACAGGGAACAAAGGGTAGGAATTAATGGTAAATTCTCAGAATGGAGAGAGGTAACTAGTGGTGTTCCCCAAGGGTCAGTCCTAGGACCAATCCTATTCAATTTATTCATAAATGATCTGGAGAAAGGGGTAAACAGTGAGGTGGCAAAGTTTGCAGATGATACTAAACTACTCAAGATAGTTAAGACCAAAGCAGATTGTGAAGAACTTCAAAAAGATCTCACAAAACTAAGTGATTGGGCAACAAAATGGCAAATGAAATTTAATGTGGATAAATGTAAAGTAATGCACATTGGAAAAAATAACCCCAACTATACATACAACATGATGGGGGCTAATTTAGCTACAACGAGTCAGGAAAAAGATCTTGGCGTCATTGTGGATAGTTCTCTAAAGATGTCCACGCAGTGTGCAGAGGCGGTCAAAAAAGCAAACAGGATGTTAGGAATCATTAAAAAGGGGATAGAGAATAAGACAGAGAATATATTATTGCCCTTATATAAATCCATGGTACGCCCACATCTCGAATACTGTGTACAGATGTGGTCTCCTCACCTCAAAAAGGATATTCTAGCACTAGAAAAGGTTCAGAAAAGGGCAACTAAAATGATTAGGGGTTTAGAGAGGGTCCCATACGAGGAGAGATTAGAGAGGCTGGGACTCTTCGGCTTGGAAAAGAGAAGACTAAGGGGGGACATGATAGAGGTATATAAAATCATGAGTGATGTTGAGAAAGTGGATAAGGAAAAGTTATTTACTTATTCCCATAATACAAGAACTAGGGGTCACCAAATGAAATTAATAGGCAGCAGGTTTAAAACAAATAAAAGGAAGTTCTTCTTCACGCAGCGCACAGTCAACTTGTGGAACTCCTTACCTGAGGAGGTTGTGAAGGCTAGGACTATAACAATGTTTAAAAGGGGACTGGATAAATTCATGGTGGCTAAGTCCATAAATGGCTATTAGCCAGGATGGGTAAGAATGGTGTCCCTAGCCTCTGTTCGTCAGAGGATGGAGATGGATGGCAGGAGAGAGATCACTTGATCATTGCCTGTTAGGTTCACTCCCTCTGGGGCACCTGGTATTGGCCACTGTCGGTAGACAGATACTGGGCTAGATGGACCTTTGGTCTGACCCGGTACGGCCTTTCTTATGTTCTTATGTTCCAGGACAAGGACCCTCTTTCAGTAGGGAACGTCTCGGAGGCCAAGGCAGCCTCTCTGGTCTTTTGCCCCAAACTCGTGCCCACAGGTGGTGAGTGGCACTGCTGCCCTCGCGTGGGGGGGCCCACACAGCCAACCGCTGCAACTCAAGGAGACCCATTTGGAATGTTTTTAAAGCCGATTGGTGAAGTCACCCATCACACCGGGTTTTCACACAGAAAATTAAGGCCATATCTACCCTCCAACAACCACTTCAATGAGGAACCGGTTACACCATAGTTGCCAATGACAGAGTTAAAACACTGTTTCATCTTCAGTGTAGACGGGACCCTGAACTGGCTAGTGCTGGAGAAATCAGGGCTGCAGCCTGGCTCAGGGCTGTGGTTAGGTCCCATCTACACTAAACAACGCAACAGTGTTCTCACCACCTCAAATGTGTCATAGCCAGCTCCCCACTGTCGTTTTTGCAGTGTAGCTCAGCCTTGAGGGAGGAGGTGAAAGCAAATGTTACATCTCCGGCCCTGCTGGGATCCATCTCCCAACCTCACCTCATCCCTCCCCGCATTCAAGCTGGGTTTAAATTTCATCTCTTAAAATGAAATTCATTAGAGAAAAGGAGAATAGTTCAAGCAAGCACAAGCACGGCAACACGATCAAATGGATCAGCAATGACAGGGTTAATCAAAAAAAAAAAAAGAGAGATGGGAAATCCGCAATTCAAAGGACACACTAGTGCCCCCCAAATTCCTCTTCCCCTGCAGACTGGAGCATCCCTTCCTATTTCTGTGTGTTATCTGGAGTCACAGCTGCCTGGAAACTCACAACTTGGTATTTCTTCACCCAGACACTCAGTCTGTTTTAATGCAGGGCTTTTGCATCTAAACAGGTCGTTAGAGTGACTGTTTCTGTAAGATCACACATGTCTAGCCCATTTGGGAATGAAACGGAGGGAAATGCCCAACTGTTCAGGCCCCCGGGGATGCAGGTCACATGCTGTTCCCCACAGCCGTGGTTACGGTGACCACGGATCTCTTGGCCAGGCTACATGGGGTGCTGTATGCCAAGAGGGAAGGTGCTCTGTACGCTGGATACCATTACTACGACTATGCATCCTCCAATTGGAAGATCTCAAAGCCACGCCTCAACCACTCCTCTACAAAGTAGGGAAGTTTCTTGTTTTTACTGGTAGGGAAACTGAGGCATAGAACTGGGACACAACCTGCCCACGGTCATGCAGGAAATCAGTGGCAGTGTTGAAAGTAAGACCCGGCAGTCCTGACTCGGTGCCCTCCTCTAACCACCAGCCAAGCTGCCTCCCCATCCTGAACGTGACAAAGCACATCCCAATGCGCTTCAGAGGGGAATACAGCCCAGTTTTGTATAGCAGAGATGGAGACGGCAAATGGGTGCATTGCAGGTTATGGGAAAACGCAGCTTCTTCCTGAAACTGAACCAATTGGCTGTGTTATTCTTCAACGCCGATCTCTTGTGCCAAGGCAACTCCTCTGCACACATACAGGATAACAACCATGAGGAGAAACTAACTGGAGGAGGAGAACAGCTAACACAAAATGTATTTGCCCTTGGCAGCTGTTCTGGAGATCCCGCTGCTGCCTTTATAAAGCCAGCTCCCGCTCCTTGGCTGTTTATACAGTAAAGTCTAATCCAGGGGTCGGCAACCTTTCAGAAGTGGTGTGCCGAGTCTTCATTTAGTCACTCTCATTTAAGGTTTCGCGTGCCAGTAATACATGTTAACGTTTTTAGAAGGTCTCTTTCTATAAGTCTATAATACATAACTAAACTATTGTTGTATGTAAAGTAAATAAGGTTTTTAAAATGTTTAAGAAACTTCATTTAAAATTAAATTAAAATGCAGAGCCCCCCGGACTGGTGGCCAGGACCCGGGCAGTGTGAGTGCCACTGAAAATCAGCTCGCGTGCCGCCTTCGGCACCCGTGCCATAGGTTGCCTACCCCTGGGCTAATCCAGTCATAATAAAAAACATTCTAGTGAAGAAGATGATAAAATTACCCACCATGCATCTCTCAACGTGCAGGGTACCTGCCTTTATGAGCTCCGTCAGCAGGGGAACTAGCTCCCCCTTCTTAGTGGCATTCAGGTCATTTAAGGAGTAGAGGTGGAGATCCTCCGTCAAATGACCAGGCACTGTGTCGAAGGAATCCAGGAGCCTGCAGGGATGGAGACACCAGAGCTCAGCGCCAAGCAGCAGCAAGTGAGCGCTCTATGGAGGTGTGAACTACGGCGACTTCGCTGGGCCAATTACACTGTGACCCCCGCTGCTCCGCCTCCCCACCCCCACGCGGGCACTGCCACCTCTCTGGAGTCCACTCCCTCCACGCAGGGCCCTAGGAATAGCGTCTGCCTCCCAATTCATCCCTGCACCCTGCTCTAGCTTAGCAGGTTCTGTCCCAGCCGACACCTGCACGTCCCACTCAGCTGCAGGGTCCCCGTTAGGGTGCTCGGGCTGGTCCAATCCCTGCCAAAGCAGCTGTCCTTTCCCCTGCACAGGGGCCGGGCGAGCCCGAGTCTAGAGAGCAGCCAAGGGAGGGAGGCACCCAGACGGCAGAGCCTGCTGCGACAGAGGCACACGTCTCGGACGACTCTGAGCCGTTTGAGAACCTCCCCTCCCTGAAACTGGGCACCTCCCAGGGCCTGGGGGGTTTTAGGGGTTAGTAGGAAACCGTGGGCCAGTTCCTGTGTCTGCTCTCCTTGTGCCAAGCGAGGGGCATCTCATCACTCAAGTGACCCCTCACGGCCACTTACCGACTCAGTCAATGTCAGCAAGGAAAGGTGCAGCGCCTTTGCGAAGTGGGGGGGTCCCAAAGGGACACAGAGGAAGCACAAGGGGAGACCTAGTCCCGGTTCACAGGGTCAGTCTCAAACACCCGTCTTTCTCCAGCCAACGTCAGCGGACGCTAGTCACACACCCGACGGCTGGGCCTGCTCTCAGAGTGCTACATGCACTGAAGCTTGGCCTGCCACAGCCCGGAGCGTGGGAGAGATTGGGGTGAGGCGGGGGGGGGGGGGGGGGGGGGGGGGGGGGGGGGGGGGGGGGGGGGGGGGGGGGGGGGGGGGGGGGGGAAACTGGTCTCCGATGCTGCTGAACATTTTGCCACGATCCTTGAAAGCCCCCACCCTGCAGAGGTCGGGGCAGCTGCTAACATGTCCAGCTGCCAAGTGACAGACAGCCAGGAGAGACTGAAACTGATGCAAGTTAAATTCTGGTTGGACCCTGGTACTCACTCTTTAGCTAGTCGGCAGGTCTTAAACATGTTCTTCAAGTGAAACAGCTGGATTCTCAACAGCTGGGGAAAAACAAACAAACAAACAAACAAAAAAGAGTATAAAGTTGTCATTAAACAAACAGAATTGCAGGCCTCAACCAAACCCATTCTAGTCTGTTTCAACTCATGCTCTTGTGAAGCTGTTTCTGATGCCAACCAGCTTTGAGTTTCTTGGCACTGAAGCAGTTAAACAGCTAGGCTAAAACCAGGAGGGCTAGCAATCCTCATGTTTCAAGGCATAAACTGAAGACCAGCTGGGGGTCAGGAAGAAATTCCTCTCCACCATGTACTATTGCACAGTGAACAAGATGTGCAATGGAAACATGCATTATGGGGGTTTTAAGCCTCCCTCTGAAACATCTGCCCATCAGCCATCCTCTGACAGGATAAGTCTAGAGAAATCCTGATTGGGCCCCAACGAGTAACAGTCTCTTCCCTCCTCGGTTCAGATCTTCTGGAACATCAGAGTCCATATGTCACCTACCAGGCCCCTTAAAGGGACTTTACAAGGAATGACAAACAGGCAGGTTTTCATAGAATCATAGAGTATCGGGGTTGGAAGGGACCTCAGGATGTCATCTAGTCCAACCCCCGCTGCTCAAAGCAGGACCAACACCAACTAAATCCCCAAATCCCTAAATGGCCCCCTCAAGGATTGAACTCACAACCCTGGGTTTAGCACGCCAATGCTCAAACCACTGAGCTATGCCTCCCCCCCTTTGCCAACAGAAAGATTGCCTGGAGCTGGACGCTTGCAGAGGTTACTCTAAGCAGACGTGAGAGGGGCAGCATTTCCAGTGGGTAGAGCCCAGGACTGGTGGCTTCTATTCCCAGCTCTGCCACCAACATGCTGGGTGACCGCGAGCAAGTCACTCAAGCTCTCTGTGCCTCAGTTTCCCCCGCTGTAAAATGGAGATGTTACCTACCCGCCTTTGTAATATGCTCTGAAATCTATGGACAAGAGGCCCCATATAGAAGGGTAAGTAGCAGCAGCAGCTAGATATTCTGGCCCACTAATGAAAGAAGAGCAGGAGAGGGCGTGCCCCCCACAAGGCACCGATGCCCCCACCCTGAGAAACTCCACCCGGTGGGTCTTACTCCCTGCTCCTTGATGGGAGCGACACCGGCCTCTCAGGAGAAGGCTGAACCCCTCGGTGTCTTTGTGGCCTTACCCGGACTTGATTCAGAGCCTTCACCTTCCGGTACAGAGCGGCGTTGAGGTCCTGCACGCTGAAGAGCGGGTCGCTCCAGATCTTGCTCAGCAGGTCCCTGGAGAAGTTGCTGACATAGTATTTGCTGAAGTCCCACTTACGCAGGATGCGGCTGGGAATGACCATCTGGGTGTTCTCGTGGCAGCACTGGCAGAAGTACTTGCCCAGGTACTCACAGTACCGCAGCCGTTTGATGTAATCTGGCAGACCGGAGAGGGAGTTTAACTTCGGCCCAGCTGGCCCAGGCCTTGCCCAGTGTTGGCACCTCCCCAGGAGCCAGAGCTCTGTGTTTAATCAGCAGCAAGGGGAGCAGATTGCGAACGCCTGACACGGGTGGGTGATGTAGTCTGCAGACGCTCCGGGTATGTCTACACTGCAATTAAACACCCACGGCTGGCCCGTGTCAGCTGACTGGGGCTTGGGCTTTGGGCTCCAGCCCGAGCCTCCACACTGCCATTAAACAGCCCCGTAACGTGAGCCCGACTCAGCTGACATGGGACAGCCGTGGGTGTTTAACTGCAGTGTAGACATACCCTAAATGTCCCAGCAGACAAGGCACCTGTTTCAGCTCAGAGCAATGCATGCTGGGATCTGTGGTCTCCTTCAGAGAGGCAGACTGGCCGCCCCCTGCCTGCCCTGTCCCCATGGCCTCCTGGGGGAGCAGGCTGCTCCATCCGCAGTGCATGCTAGACACGCAGGCTCCCCTTTGACAGCCTGCCGTGGGACATGCTGCCACCACGGGAGATTCATTCACTGGGAGATGTTGGGACTCCCCGAGCCCTTTTCTGCTCGGCTTATCCAGAACACCCTGTCCAGTTGTGGGAGAACATTTTATCCAGCTCTCTGGAATCCAAACCCTCCGTTCGGATCCGGCCTCGTCACGGAGGTGTCTTTCCTGGCACTCCACAAAGCTACGCCTGAGCTGAGCAGGCTCGGGTGTAGGGGCTGGGGTCAGGGTGCCCCACAGCTCCAAAATATACATCACCGTAAATCAGATGATCTACGTATTCCGAAACAGATTCACACGTGCCCATTACATGCTGCACTGCATCACACTCTGCGACTGGCTTCCTCATTTTGTGAGCCAGTCCCTGTCTGGATCATGAGCCGGCCACGCACTACAAAGTGTGCTCGGGAGCACAGCTGCCGGCGTGTCGCCCATTCCTCTTCTTCAGCTACTGGCTACGTGTTAGTTACAAGGCCACTTGTGAATTCAGGCTCTGTCCATTGGTAACTCGGTTCCCCACTTCTCTCTTGGTTCGTGCCAGGCCTTCAGAGAAAGCTGCACCAGCTTCCTTGCGCTGAGAACCCCCACGATCCCCCAGCTCATTGGCATCCACGCCCCCCACCCCATTTGACTCCTCGTCTCTATTGCCCCTTCCTGTCTCATCTGCATGCAGCACCCCCCGCCCTTGGAGAGGCTGAGTTTCCTGTCCCGGTCAGAGTTCCAGCACTCACCGGGGTCTGTCCGGATGCCGCAGCCTGCGCACCGGTAATTCTGCTTGGCCACAGCCACCTTCCTCCTGCCCAGAGAGAAGAGGGGTGTTAAGTCGGAGGGGCTGCTCTCTCCTGGCTCAGCAGGGCTGAGGGCTGCTGGGCAGAGAGCACGAGGCCGTCCCCTCTCACCCAACAGCTGAGTGCCAAGTGGAGCCGCTGAGGCCGTAAGCTTAGAGCGTCAGCTCTTTGGGGCAGGGGTTCTTTGCTCTGTGTCTGTACAGCACCTAGCACCACGGGGTCCTGGCCCGTGACTGGGGCTCCTAGGGGCTACAATAATACAGATCAATAATGAGCCAGGTGGCTGGATCTGCCTTGAAGCCACCCCGTGGTTTCAGCAGGATATGGCGAAAGCTGCAAGAGCCAGCGCCCAGCGACCGGCCAGGGGGGTGGACACAGCTCCGTGTGTGTGGGCCACGGGTGGGCAGCACCAACTGCAACTGCCTTCACCTGCTTGTGCCCTGTGGATCCTGACGCTCCCCGCACGCCCCTCAGCTGATGACGAGGTGTCGGCAGCCAGGCACTCAACACCGGCCAAGAGCACAAGGCAGCTGCCAGGCACAGGAACAGCAGCTGGCACCGGGGGGCAGGCACCAGCGACAGTGCCAGGGAGTAGTGACACCTCCCTTGCAAGGCACAACAACAATGGACAACAGCTCAGCAGGGCAGGTGGGCCCCCCTCGTGCCCCCACTAGGACACAGGCAGGGGATCTATTGGAAATGCAGCCAGGAACGTCGGTCGCGGATGTCCTTTCGGTGCCATGTACCCTGAACACGAGAGGGAGGCTGGACACACAGGGCCCTGTAACAGCAGCGCTTGGGGCTGTTTTGCACTGTCGGTGTGTTTTTGGAGGTCCTACAATAATTCTATCACAGAGCACTGAGTACACAGTGATAAAGGGGGAAGGGCAGGTCTCATTTAACACACACACAGCCAGGCTTGGAGGCCTAGTGGTTAGTGTCACACCAAGCAGGGCTCAATTCCCAGTCCAGGTCTGAAACAACAGGGGCTTGGAGGGGGGCAGAGACGTCATCTCACGGCGGGAGCAGCAGCCCATCCAGATGGCTGAAGTGGAGCTACGGGGCTGTGACTGGAGTGAACTGCCCAGGCCTACCCAGCTGGAAGGATGCAGAACCAGGGGGGGAAGAGGAGAAGCAGAGGGAGATCTGAGGGACATGGAGAGCCTCTGTGGGACCAGAGGGGGTGGGCAGCCCACACAGCTCCTTACGTTGGGGCTGGGTGAATGTTGAAGATGATCTGCGGCCGGGGGGGAGCCCACTCCAGGTTCCCGCGGACCCGGATTCGGAGCTTGTAGATGTCGGCGTGCTCTCCGTCGTCGGGCGAGATGGGCAGAGAGTCCGGAATTGGCAGGAGCTGCAAGAGGCAGGTGAGAGGGTCAGACACTGAACTTTACTGCAGAGGCAGATGCCGGTCTGCCCTGCTGGGCAACTCCAGTGCCAACCCGGGGGAAACGGCCTGCGTGCTGGACTATCACGGCACATGCAGAAGCGGGCTGGCACCCCATCTTCGGAAGTGCCTACAGCCTCTGAGGAGGCGGCGGGGGTGCAGTGCTCCCCGCTCAGCCTGATGCTTTCACCCTGGCTGGACCGCCCCTCCCTACTCTCCTCCACACCCTTCACATCACCCCAAGTTTCTGTGTATCCCTCTGCTGCAAGGTTGTCCCTAGACCATTACAGGGCGCCGCTCCAGCCTCTCTGTGAGCAGGGCACGCTCTATGGGCTCTCACCGAAATGTCAGCGCTGGGGGCTCACTGGGGCATAGGCTGTATTCCAGAAGCATGAAGGTCTGCACTTGTCCCGAAGAGAAGGACACCCCAGAGGGGAGGCATCAGCCACTCCAGGTTGTACCAGAGGCGTCAGGACTCCAGGATGAGGATCACACCTGGGTTTGTAAGGACCGAGCAGGCTCACAGGCCCAGAGCTCACGGGGGGACAGAAATAGCTGTGAGGGAGAACGGGGCAGCTTCCAGGCCGCACAGCACCCCAGGGAACCACCCTCAGCCCGGGGAGGGCAGCAGGCTCCGGGGGAGCGGAGCTGGGGGTCATCAGGGATACAGAGCCCCATGATCCCTGCCAGGGCAGGAGGAAGTTATGTGCTAGCGGAGATGGCCGTGGGCAGTAGCACCGTGACTGACTGGGCTCTATGCTCTGGGACCCTAGGCCACTCTCAGGCGCTCGCAGCCTTTGCTGAGTGCAGCGGAGGGGAGCAGACTGGCTACTCGACCCCCATCAGCAGTCTGGGTGACCCTGGCGATGAGCTCGGAGCGCAGTAGCTGACTGCCCCGTGACTGATCGATTAGACGGACACCAGGGGCGGCTCTTTAGCTGCACCCCCAAGGGGACTTGCGTGGGAACTAGAGAGCAGAACCACACCAGCCAGAGGACAGGAGCCCCGCAGCACAAGGACAACAGAACATGCCTCACAAACCACCCAGAGTTAGAGAAAACCAAGCAGGTGACAGTAAACCTCAGGGATCCCCTCCAGGCTCAGGCGGACAAGGCTGTGCTGGGGCCAATGGCTGGGGGCCAGTCTTCACTTTAAACAGTAGTCGGAAAGTCCCACCCCACAATGCACTGCTGCCCAGCAGGACCCCTGCTCAGCTTGGGGGTGGCAAGGCAGTGATCCGTGACAAGCGGGTATTCTATGGAAGCCTATAGGGCACAAAGAATAAAGCAAGCCCGAGGTCCATCCCCACCAGCTCCGCGGGGTAGCGCTAGCGCACCGACCTGCATGCTATTTACTCCACGTGCAGTGCTGCGGCGTTCTTAAAGAACGCCCCCGAAGCCCCTCTTCTCCCGTCACACTGACCCCACTGACACTGATCAACTCCAGTACCCCAAAACGGAGCAGTTTGGCAGGACTGGCAGCGTCTACCTCAGGAGAGGCCTAGGCACTAGAATAGTGACAGCCTGTGGCTCAGGATTGAGGGGCCTGGGCAGAGCTGGGTATGGGAAGCCCAGATTGGAGAGGCTGTGGGTCCAGACTGCGGGGCTATCTGGGAAAGTCCTGCACAGCGCCTGCCCATGCTATACCGGCGCTAGCTGCTGCTTCCGTTAGCATGGCGACCGCTCGCTTCCCAACACACCAGGGAGCCGTCTTCTAGCCGGTCACAGCCGAGGGGTCAAACAGCGACGACAACGAACGCCGCGTTTCTCACGCCCCACGCCAAGCCACGCGTCACCCCACCGTGGGGCAGCCACAGCCATGCCGCCCGCTGCTCTATGCCACGTGGGGGTGTTTAGTCCGAGCGGTTAGTACACTCCATGACTTGGGCCCCACGCACGCACGCACGCACCCCTCGGGCACGCTCTCCACTCCCAACGTACCCGCCGGAGCTTTTTGGAGAGCTGCCTTTTCTTATACCACCGGGGAGGCTTAAAGAGCTTTCTAAGAGACCATCTCGGGCCCTGAAAACCAACAGCAAATGACCCGTCAAGGCGCTGCGTAGGCGACACCCCCGGGCTGCTGGTGAAGGCCGAGGGTCGCTGCGCTTGACTCTGTGCTGCTTCAGGGTGCTGATCCTTGGCTGTTCCCTAGATCTTACCCACCATCCCCGTCTTCCTGCTCTTCCTATTCATATACAAGGACAACAGGAGCCAGAAGAGTGCAAGGCACCCGCCTGGCAGCACTGCAGCCAACTGTGTGGAAGGGACGTGATCAGTGCCTTCCCTCCTCTTCTACAGCCATGGGGAGGTGGAGACAGACTGCAGCCCTGCATTCAGGACTGGCAGAAAGCACCAGATATGAGCTTCATGCAAAGGATTCCCTCGCTGGTGTGAGCGGTGGGTTCTCTGCCCTCTAGATTTAAACAAATCCCCTTGATTTCGCATCCAGCTTCCGTCCTCACGCACCCAAACAGCGCCCTCTATGCATCAGTGCGTCTGCCCCCAGCAAGGCCCCTCCCCACACACCTACCTTCTGGGGGGCATCCTGCTCTGGGACTAGCCAGTCCAGTTCAGAAGCGGCTGGGAGCTGCATCCCTTCAAACTGCTTCAGCAGGCCCATGGCCACAGCCTCCGCTGAGTTCGAATGGAGGAAGGAGTGGGATCTGCACAGCAAGAGAGGACGATCAGCACCACAACAGACGGGGCATAACCCCCCACCCCCAGCCAGGGTGCAAAGGAGATCAAAGCCTGGGTCTCCTGACTGGTGACCCTCCCAGCCCCACTTGTGAGAGTTTGCACTGACAATGACGACTCATCTTAGAACATATTGTCTCAAGTAAGACCCACAAACTACATACAGGAATCACTTCTCCCACGCGGCTACCTCTGGGGTGGGGCGCACCCAGGGCACAGCAATTTGGGATGGGGCATCACAGAGCCTGCAGGGGGGTTGGGAGGCAGAATGGAATGAGCAAAGCTGGAATCCGGACAAGGCACGGGAGAACACACAGTATAAAGTGACATGTGATCTTTGCCAGCAGGACCTAGTTTTACATGTCGTCCAGCTGGCAGAGAGGGCCCTGACCTCAGCTCTCTGGAAAGCTGCCAGCGATTAACAGACCAATGATATTTCCAAGGGGCTGTGATGACCCATCCTCCCCCTCAGCTGGGAAGAGTAATGAGGAGGCAGATGGCTCAGTCTCCTAGGGAGGAGGAGTGCCTTCACCCACTCAACAGCGCCTCCTCTGGCCAGTTAGGAGTAGCACTGATGAGGAGTCCTGTCCAGCTCCTAGTTGTAAAGATGGGGACTGCAACACAGGACTTCAAGTAAGACTACAGGAATGGGGTGGTGGGAGATTGGGGTGAACCTCAGGTCTGACTGGGAGCCTGGTTGGGGCAGGTGGGGAATGTATGTGTCCCCATCGCCTTGGGCTGCCTTTCCCAATTCACCGTGGTTCCTGTTCCCAGCCCCTTCTTCTTCCACTGACAGTTAGTTTATTAGAGGAGTCAGTGGCAGAAGAGACCCATTCATGTGGAATCTAATCCATGCCCAACCCACTCAGGGTCAGTCCCTCATGCAGGGAATTCCCAAGCCCCTCAGCATTCAATTAAGTTTCCATTTGCCCAGCTCCCCCCCGCAGGACTGTCCCCAAAACTGAGCGTACTGAGCCCAGGCGAAGATCTGGCGGTAAGGGGGGGGGGGACGGGGACATACATGGATTCCGAGGAGAGGAAAGACTTCCTGCTAGACGCTGCATCCCGCTTGATGTCCGCATCTGCCATCAAGAAGAGAGAGGGCGGAGCAGAGAGTTACTCTGGATTTTAAACAAAGGCTAAGCAGTTTTCCATTAAAAACCATCACACTGTTGTAAAAGCACGGGAGCTACAGCACCTATTTCTACCAGTGACAATAAAGCAGCCGCTAGAAAGTCCGGGATGTGAACTAGTCAGTCACCTGGTCAATCTACAGGGGAGCGAGAAGAACCTGTGGCTGCGAGATGAAACGACCGGTGGGGTTAGAGTGGAAATGTTACGGTCTGCACAGGGCACACACTAGCTACAGAGAAATCCACACGCACACAAACTTGGGGCTGGTAGGGCAGGACACGGGGGTTAGTTAAGAAGTTTAGTAGCTTATTAGGTTTTATGCACAGCATTAACACTGCAAGGGACTGGCGATGGGACACAGGCCCTTCACCGCTACTATTCTGGTTCCAAACCAGCCCGGCTCATACGCCGATGGCTTGTCAGCAGCCCACGTGGCATGAGTTGGAGGCCTGAGTTCATCTCCCAGGGGACACAGGTCAATGTCACAAAAACCACACGGCAAGTGGCAGTGGTCAGCAGCCTTGCTGGCCACCCTCTGCTGAGGCACCCAGGATCAAACGGGCCACAAAGAAGGATCACTTTCCTCCCTACAGGGGAGGAACTTCGATCCAGGTGTAGCATCTGTGCATGTTGCTACCACACTGCTCCCTTCCAGATCTCTAATAAGTACTGAACATGGACCCTTAGCTGGGCTGGGCTACACCACAGCTAACCCTTGGCCAGGATAACAGTTGACCACTTATTCCTACTTTTTGCTATCTGTCCACACGCCAGTCCTGATCTATGGCAGCATTTTGCTGCTCATTCCCGGACCTTCTCTAGTGAGGGACTTTGTCAAAGACTAGCTGAGAGCCCATAATAATTATGCCCACGGGTTCCCTTTTTGTCAAGGTTCAGTTCCCGTGCTCAAAGAATTCTAGGAGCTGGTTTTGCTGCCACCATACAACGGTGTTTAAACATGGTGGAACGTGGCCACTGGGCGCTGGCAGCTGGACACAGCTGCTCAGCAATTCAGTCTCCTCGCTGTCACAGCTTTGGGGGGGTTACGCTGTACTGGGAAGTGACAGCAGCAGAACTCCTCTAGGGTTTGCACTCCAGCCCCAAGAAGGGGGCTGGTGAAACATCTTGATACTGAGGATCAAATTCAACCCTGAGGTAAGTGGGTACGATTTCCACCAGTCATGAGAACAATCCTGCTTACATCCAGACTGGATTTGGTCCCGTTATCCCTGGAAACCCAAGTCAGCCTTAAAAACACTGTTGACTCCTGCATCTCCTGTCTGTACTGTCCTGCCAAACCCATGAGCAGCGTGAGGCGTGGCTTGGCTAGGGAGGCTTGGACTGCCCTGTGGCTGGAAACTTGGGTTTTAACACCAAGGAACTTACAGAAAAGGGGAGAAAATATAGATCAAGGCAGGAAAGAGGCCAACCCTCAAAATCCATAGGGATCCCCTCAAGGAGGGTAAGAGAGAGGCGGCTGGGTCTGGTTAATGGGTGCGTAGTTGTTGGTTCAGCTCTCAACTCCTCTCCCCCAAGCAGGCTGGGTACTGAAACAGACGAGCTGCTTGCTGCTTGCTGCAGGACTCTTGCCAGTTTCAGTCCCAGCTCGGAAGGAGGGAGCAGCGCGGCACAGCAGAGGGGCAGCACATTGTGGCAGGGAAACCCAGACTGCCCAGCGCTGGGATCTTTTCAGCAGGGAAGGTGGGAGTCTCCATGGGACAGTCCTTGGGAAGGGAAGGGAAGGGGTGTGGGGCTTTCCAAAGGATCAGGACAGCTGTTTGTATAGCCAGAGGATACGACAACAAAGGCCCTGCTCTCAAATACTCACAACCTAAAAAACAGGGGTGCATGCGTTAAACCCTGGGCTAAATCTTAAGTGTCTCCTTCAAGTATCTTTCTAGACTGAGTCAACAGGGAGTCCAGGATAGCGGATTAGCCATAAGGGGGAGTCAGACCCAACCCTTTAGCAGCAGGCAGTTACCAGTCTGATACCTGTTGCTAGCAGCAGGTGCACTCAGGACTAGGAAACCCATGTTATCTACAACCCGGTAACAACCGAAGCTTTGTAGCTACACAGAGAGGGAGGAAGTGGCCTCCCCACCCAGCAGAATTGCTGCCTGAATGGGAGAAGAAACCAGCCTCTCTCGGTCCTTATGGAATGGCTCTGAGAGATCCCAGGCTAAGACAGACCCAAGCAAACAGGGGGTGCACATGTACAGCATTGTGGGAGCATTGTAGGGCGAGCAACCTGGGGCAGGGCCAGCACATGCAGCCAGGGTGAGCAGTGTTCAGCAGGCATCTCGCGGGAGGATTCAAATCTGAACCCCACCTCCCCAGCAGGCTGAGGTGCCAGAAGCGAGGACCCCTCTGCCCCCTCTCCCCACTCCAAATATGGTATCTTCCAACCTAGGTGTTTCCAATTCAAGTGACATGCTTTGGGCACAGCCACCCAAAATGCCTCTTTTTTGAGATGGGGCGACCACATCTGCACGCAGTATTCAGGATGTGGGCGTATCATCGATTTATATAGAGGCAATATGATATTTTCTGTCCTATTATCTATCCCTTTCTTAATGATTCCCAACATTCTGTTTGCTTTTTTGACGCCGCTGCACATTGAGTGGATGTTTTCAGAGAACTCTCCACAATGACTCCAAGATCTCTTTCTTGAGTGGTAACAGCTAATTTAGACCCCATCATTTTATATGTATAGTTGGGATTATGTTTTCCAATGTGCATTACTTTGCATTTATCAACATTGAATTTCATCTGCCATTTTGTTGCCCAATCACCCAGTTTTGAGAGATCCTTTTGTAGCTCTTCGCAGTCTGCCTGGGACTTAACTATCTTGAGTAGTTTTGTATCATCTGCAAATTTTCCCACCTCACTGTTTACCCCTTTTTCCAGATCGTTTATGAATACAGGTCTGTCTTATCTTACGCTGGGGTTACGTTCCGCAGTTAGCGCGTAAAGCGAAAACCGCGTATAGTCGAAATCCCATTGACTTTAATGGCGGGCGGAATCGCCCGCACTACAGACAGTACATAAATTGCTTTTTTTCCTCTCTCTTTTTTTTTGTTGTGTTTTTGCCGACCGCGCAAAGCCGAAATCGCGCGTGTTAAATGCGCGTAAGATGAGACAGACCTGTATGTTGAATAGGACTGGGCCCAGTACAGACCCCTGGGGG
Source organism: Platysternon megacephalum (assembly GCA_003942145.1). NCBI lineage: Eukaryota > Metazoa > Chordata > Testudines > Platysternidae > Platysternon > Platysternon megacephalum. The sequence continues at coordinate 1,743,281 of QXTE01000125.1, read as the reverse complement.
ACACCACTATTTACCTCTCTCCTTTCTGAAAACTGACCATTTATTCCTACCCTTTGTTTCCTATCTTTTAACCAGTTACCAATCCATGAGAGGACCTTCCTTCTTATCCCATGACTGCTTACTTTGCTTAAGAGCCTTTGGTGAGGGACCTTGTCAAAGACTTTCTGAAAATCTAAGTACACTATATCCACTGGATCCCCCTTATCCACATGCTTGTTGACCCCTTCAAAACAATTCTAGTAGATTGGTGAGCCATGATTTCCCTTTACAAAACCATGTTGACTCTTCCCCAACAAATCATGTTCATCTGCATCTGACAATTTTGTTCTTTACTATAGTTTCAACCAGTTTGCCCAGTACTGAAGTCTTTTTAAAAAATTGGCGTCACATTAGCTATTCTCCAATCATCTGGTACAGAAGCTGATTTAAATGATAGGCTGCATACCACAATTCAAGGCTACAGAGGGAGTCAGCCTTTCACTAGTGCTGCATTGGCGGAGAAAAGCTCTCGTGACAGTGCCGTCACTTTAAAAGCAAGGCCCCAGTTTTCTCTGCCTCTCACAGTGCACGAAGATTCTGGCGCCTTAGCACCTGCGTCCCTAGAGAAGCCTTTAACACCTCTGATCAAGGGAGCTATTGTCTTGGAATCGCAGTGGGCTGGGAGCTGTAGGGAAGCTACATTTTAAAGCACAGCTGCTCTCTCTACAGTAGAGTGGTCTAGTCTCATCTCTCGGGTTACAGCAGTTATGTGGCCAGTGCTTTACCTTTAATGGCTGCAGTACTTTTAAACTGAATCACTGCTCTGCTGTTTGACTTGCCAGGCCAGACGCACCTCTGTTGATGTTCTAGGCACATCACAATGTTCCACCGTAATGTGGCAACAGAGCCTGGGCAAGCAGCCAAGCAATTGAGACCTTCACTATATTTTCCCACCTGTCTGCCATCCACTGCATGCGTCGCCAGCTCCTTTCCCTTTGCCACTCAGACGACCTTATTGGTTGTTCCCAAAGGCCCCTGCATGAAGAACGAGCCGAGGAATTCTAGAGAGCAGCTCACAAGGAGCCATCTACATGCACAGAGCCCTGGGACGGGAAATAGCAAAAGGGTAGTAGCTGGTGGATTAAGCTGGGGGCTGGTGGTTTGGTGTCTGGTCTGAAGCCTGCCTGCTGATGCAGCGTGAACTCAGTTTTAGCAGCAGCTTTTGAGCCTCTGCTCTCCCTGTGGGCCCTTGACACGCCCAGGCGACGCACACGGACAAGCGCGCACACACACACACGCGGCGCAGTGCACTCTGGGGTACTACCTGAAAACAAGGAAGCCATTGACACTGACAGGCCGTTCTTGGACATTTGAATCAGGTTAGATCCATCGTTACCATCTGCATAATATGGTGATGACAAAACATTTCGCTTCAGTGCTCGGCCCGGCCACAGAGAAAGGGCATCAACACAGAGGCAAGAGAGCAGGGCCTGCTGGCGCCCTTTGGGAGACATCCAGGGACAGCATTCAAACACCCTCCTTGGACTGCAATATCAAGTCAAACCTCTGAGCTACATGGGGCCAAACCGGGGTTATGCTATCAACATCCATGGAGAGAGGATCAGGAAGATTGAGGGTGTCTATCACAGGGGCCTTTGAACCGCCCCCAGTCCAACCACCATTGTCCCAGCTGAAGACTGGAGAGTGCTTGGTTAATGCACCTTTCAAGTCAGCCAGAGGGGGCACTGCTGAGCAACAAGGAGTGTCTATCCTGACCAATGCAGGAGGGAGAGGGTTCAAGGCCAGGTCTCCTGCAGCATAGGCGCCGACTGTGGGTGCTCCAGCCCTGGAGTACCCCTGGAGAGAAAAATTAGCAGGTGCTGCTCAGCAGCACCCACCGGCAGCCAAGCTCCCCCCCCAGTGCCTCTCACCTGCTGGCGGCCCCGCTGAACAACTCCTCCCCCTCCCTCCCAGCACCTCCCACCTGCCGCGAACAGCTGTTTTGCGGCGTGTAGGAATCTCCGGGAGGGAGGGGGAGGACAGGGGCAGAGCAGGGGTGGGGACTTGGGGGAAGGGGTTGAGTGTGGGTGGGAACCAGGGGGGACAAGGAGGGGGGCGAGCACCCCCCAGCTAGAGGGGAAATCGGCGCCTGTGTCCTGCGGGAAGCACTCTAGCCCATGGGAGCCAGCCTGACTCTGTGTGAGCAAAGTACCTTGGAGGTCAGGGTCTGTACGCAGCCCGTTGCTCCTGCTACAGAAAGACGGGGTTTAACAACGGGAGCGGACAGTCCCGAGACTGACTTGTCCAGTCCGTGGCTGGTTCAAGTGGGAAGAGCAGGACAGCGCAGGTTGGCATTCAAATCCTTTAGCTCCCCAACCTCAGTCTGACCATTCCCAGCCCGGAGGGCTTTACACGTGAAAGGGATCTCTTGTAGGAAGCCAGCAACACAGCAAACGAAGGGGCTGTTAAGACTCTAACAGAGCTCCCAGAGGCAAATCATTCAGCCTTTCTGTGCGCACAAGCCCACCTATCCAAAGGGAATCAGTTTACCGCAGTCCAGGGGTGGAATCAGGGGTCCCAGCTCAACTCACAGTTCAGCGTTACTCTAGAATGGCCATCTCTAAATGCAAAGGGACGTGCTCCTCCCCGGTGCAGCCTCAAGGAGGAGGCTGGCCCCAAATCTCTATCTGGTGCAGCTGCCCCATCTTACCTCTTATCTCGTACTCCTCCACGTCCTCCGCTGAGCCCGAGTCAGACAGCCACATGGAGTCGCGGGAGCTGAACCGGGACTCACTGTCTGTAGTCACCAAGCCTGGAGGGGCAAAACGCAGGTCTGAGAGATGTAGTCCCAAAGTCAGCAGAGGTCATTTAAGTGCGACACTGAGAACTGACAGAGGAGTTGGCCAGGGCGGGTAGTGCTGGGTGACTGGGGAGCCAGCACGGACCCAGAATCGTCCTGCACCTTGACACCACCATGGTGTGTCCGTGATAAATACCCAGACAGACCCAGTGACAGCAGGCCCTCCACACTAGTCACCATCAATTCAGAGCTAGTGTAAGGTGAATTCCCACAGCGCCCTGGTGCCTGACACAGCATCTCAGGGACTGACAGGAAACGAGCCCCTGCTCTCCCCAGCCTGGCCCCGAAAGCAGTACTCACTGTCGGAGCCCACCTCCCGGTAGGCAGGGAGCACGTGTTTGGTGCGGATCTGCTGGCGCCGGATGCGAATCTTCTGCTTGAGCTCCTGGATCTCCTTGTCACTCTCCTCTTCCTCCTCCTCCAGCCGCCGGTTCATCACGTTGCATTTCATCAGCTCGATGGCGGCGATCAGCGATTCAGAGATGCTGAAGTGAGCGTTTTCCTGGGAGGCAGAGGCCAAACCATTGCAAGAGAGTCGGGAAGTTGAGGTTCTCTGTAATGCAGCATTACATCCCCTACGCCCCGCAGTAGAGAACCTGCTACCTGTAGAGGCGGCTATCTGGGATTTCCCACAGTAGAGGAAGACTTCACTAATAGGCGCTGACTCCGGGGCTGGAGCACCCACAGGGAAAAAAATGGTGGGTGCTGAGCACCCACCAGCAGCCCCCCTAACAGCCCCCACCCCCAGCGGGCCCCACCAATGAGCGCCTCCCCCTCCCTCCCGGCGCCTCCTGCCTGCCGCGATCAGCTGTTTCGCGGCGTGCAGGAGTCGCTGGGGGCGATGGGGGAGGAGTGAGGGCACTGCGCGCTCGAGGGGGAGACAGGGCAGGAAGAGGTGGGGTGGGGCATTGGGAGAAGGGGTGGTGTGGGGGCAGGGCCTGGGGCAGAGCATCCCCCAGGCACTTGGAAAGTTGGCACCTCTGATTTTACTTCCTAATGAACCCAAGGAATCCAACCCCTCCAGTCAGGCCATAGCCCTTTACGTGCACATGGAGTGCCCTGTAGTAATACTCTACGTTAGCCTGGTGTTTTCTGAGTGCTTCTTACTAGGACAGAGGTTCTCAAACTGGTGGGTGGGCCCCCCTCTGCTGGCACGGAATGTTTTTTGGGGGGGGTGTGAGAAGCTTTAGGGGACAAAAATTGCTCCACACATTTTACCCACAGCAATGAATAACTAGCAAAGCTGATTCCTCCAGATATCTCAGGTCCTCAGATGGTGCCACGCATTTGACTCTAGAGGGCGCTGTGACGGATTTCGGTTACGCCTGCCGAGCATTCTACGCGTCGCGGCCGACTGTACGTCACGACGCGGTGCGCACGTTCCATCGTGAACGTCGGCCACAATCGCAGTTTTGCTTTTGCAACGTATCGGGGTGGAAACTATTACAGCCACAAAGGCGGCGGGGGCGGGATCAGATAAGTTTGAGAACCACTGTGCTCGGAGACCAGCTGGATCCAGACAGGAAGGAGACGGCTCAAGATGGTCACCTATCAGACCCCACTTCAGAGTTCTCGAGGGAGGACGCCAGAACTATTTGCTCTGACAACTCGGGCTCGATCCCCATAACCCATGGGAGTGGTTTGACTGGGAACCCAAGCCCGCCAACGCAGAGAGAAGCCTAGTGGAGAACAAAGAGTCCTGGCTGGCTTTGAAAGGACTCTTTTAGGGACAAAGGGAAAATCCAGACCGAGACACACGAAGCTGGAGGGGTGTCTGAAGAACCTAGGCCTGCCTGGGTCGCCATTCAGGATGGTAGGACGTTAGGGGTGACAGATGTGTGTCGGGTATTTTTAAATCCTTCTCTCGCATGTTGTATTCCAACTGCTAAGGAAAAACACTTGGTCTGAAGGAGGCTGGGGTCACTCTCATGGTCACAGTGCCCAGCGCAAAGAAAGGCAAGAGCCTGAAACCCAGCTGGGCCTTCATGGCAGTTGGTGTATGCAGGGCACTGTGAGCGCATCCCAGTCTCAGAGGGGGATTCCTCCCTGGGACAGGGGAGGGTTAGAGGCCCAGGACCGGAGCTGGGTGGGGACAGAGGTGCCGCTAGCCCTGCCACTGTGACAGCCCCACTCTCCAACGTTCCACCGCCCGCGGGTCACACGGCACCCAGCACCCAAAGAGAGCAGCTGGCTTTGGTTTTTCCCAGCTCAACACGAGTTGCAGGTTGTGGCTCTGCACAGGATCACATCAGCCAGGGAACAGTATGGGGCTTAGAGAGAGGAGCATCGCTGTTCCTGACCTGCACTCGGAGGGGTAAAATGCTCTGTGATCCTTACACCTGAACCCCCCCCCCCCCCCCCCCCCCCCCCCCCCCCCCCCCCCCCCCCCCCCGCCCCCCCCCCCCCCCCCCCACTTCCCGACTGCCTAAGGCTGGAGCAAACAGCGGACTGACTTCAGGGAAGACAGCAGCACACAGCGGAGGGAGCCCCAGCAAGCGGCGATAGGCTCACGCTGCACTGCAGCAGTGCTCGCAGCCCCGAGCTATCCACACCAAAGAGCAAACCGAACGTGAAAGTAGACCGGCGAGTTCTCTGCGCAGCTCTAAGGCTGGAAACCTGCGGCACTAACACTGGCTTTTCAGTAGGGCTGCTTGCCAGTGGAACCAGAGTCACTGACCCAGCAACCCAGGAACACACATCCTCCAGCATCACTCCCCAGCTCTCTCTCACCTTCTCCAGGTCTGCACAGCTGCCAAAGTCCTGCTCAGACAGGTAACTGATCAGGGACTGTCCTTCCGAGGGTCTTCGGAACATCCCTTCCCCCGAACTCAGGTACTGGCCAGCATCTAGGAAAGCAAAAGACAAGCAAATGAGGCAGAGGCATTTTGCAAACCCACAATGCTAAAGAGTCAGAGATCAGACCAGGCATGATTCCATTACATGGCCCCAGCCGGCCCGGGGACATGCAGCACCATGCTGGCCTTAACACAGGAGCTGCCAGACTAGATGACGCATGGCTGGAGCCAGTCGAGCATCCAGCCTCTGACAGTGACCACCAGAGGAAGGGGCAAGATCCCCACAGTAGGCAGGTTGCAGAGGGACAGCTGATCCCAAAGTCTCATCCGATCCCTACTAGTGAGAGATCACAGCTGCTTAACTTTGGCCACTCAACTCTGCTCCCCAGCCCCTCCCAGCTGCTCTTAGATTTAGAGAGAGGCAGAGATTTCAGAGCACTGGCCTCACATACACACGACGCCATGCTCACGAGCAAATCCCCACATGTGCACAGTCAAAAGCTGCCCCACAAACGTGCGAGGACCCAGCCCCCGAACCCAGCCGTACCAGTGGTTAACCCTTTCCACTCACCCCCTGCTCAACTCACCGTACTCCATGTAGAGGGAGCTGGGCGTGCTCACTTCGCTGCTCTGGGTGGAGCCAGAGACATGACCCGTCACCCTTGAGGCGTCACCCTGGGATTCTTTGAGAGAGACAAGAGCAAGGACGCTCGTCAATAGCAGAAGGGCCCATCTGGGTGATTAACCCCAACCCCTCGGGACCCAGTGGAAGGGAGCAAATGGGACATCACAAGAACATCCCCCTCCCCCCCCCCCCCCCAAAAAAAGAGAAAAGGAATCAAAGGGGGGAGAAGAGAAGTCAGCTGGTCTCCGGGGAGAAAGGGGGCAGAGAGCTGTACTGTATCCAGGCCAGTTCCAGGAGGGGGCAGTCCTGGGGCGAGGCACTTCAGGCAGCTACAAGGCAAGTTGGCAGACAACAGGCAGCAATTAACAGCTTGCCAGGATTCACCTCCATTGGATCGGCAGCTCCCGCGGCCCCGTTGCGCTCAGGAGGAAGGGACAACGGGACAGCGTGCAAGAGCCTGGGAAGTGCAGAATTCATTTGTTCCTCCAGCTAATGCAGCAGGGGACAGGGGCAGAACTAGGAAGGAGGCCTTGCTCGCTCCTGTGGTAGCAGGGCTGGGAAATACAACAGAGCCTGTTTGGAGCACTCAGCCCAGAGTCGGGGAGCACACTGGACCTTCAGCAGCACCCCCTCGGACAGAGAGGAACCCCCAGATGGTCCTGCTGGGCCACAGGGCGAGTGGCTAGGGTAAGAGCAATGGGATCCTGGGGACTCAGCAGTCCTGGAGGATGCCTAGGACAATGTGGGGGGAAAATCAGCGGAAGGAGGTGATCGCCAACTCCCTCTAGCCTCTGATTATAACTGGGGAGAACGGAGCCTTCCATGCACATTGGAGTCCCTGACTTTGCAGCAGCCAGGGCCTAAGGACTCCAATCCCTGCAGCCAGCAGAGCACGGAAGGGTTGTGAAGGTGACCTATACGTGCTGCGCCCGGCGCCCCACCCTCCGCACACACACGTGAGGCAATTCACGTCCTCACACGGGCAGAGCTCTTTGAGGGACTGCCTCTAGCTGGCCTAATCAGAGGTGAACGCCTGCGGGAGGCTGGAGCCCCGTGAGCCAGCCCCTGGGATCGGATGGGTTGCGGCGGAGACCAAGTGACTTGAGGACTGACTGATCCCAGAAGGGAAGCCCTTGGCTGTCGCTGGCATGAAAATGACGACTGAACACACACAAGGGAACGGGGAGAGCAATGGGACTGGACACACGTGATGTGGAACATGCAATAGCTCCAGGCACTGGGAACAGGGAAGGGACCACTGGTGTCAACTCAACCGGCAGAGCAGCTCGCACTGCCCCGCCGTACCACTCCCCCAGTCCCACGCTTATGGCTCCAGGGCCCAGAAACACAGCAGGCAGCACAGGGCACGTGAGACTGAGAACGCCTCTCCGACTGAACGAGTGTAGTGCTGGTGCAAGGATCAGACCCACAGGCCTGGGGACTGGTCGGCTCTAGGAAAGCACAAGCAGCTGCTGGACAAGCTCCCCCCCATGCTGCCCGGCAAGCACGCTTTAACCCCAGGTGGGAGGGTGCTGCGTCTCCAGTGCCAGCTGGGAGGTAGCTACCAGGTGAGACCAAATCATTTCCCTGAGACCACAAAACAGCTTCCAGGTGACCACACCTGACCTGGATGGGGTTTGAACCAGTGCTCTAGGGGCAGACGCTCCGTATCTCATTACAAATCCCCAGAACTCAGCAGACCACCCCTGCTCAAGCACAAGGTCCCAAGAACTCCTCTGCCACAGAGCAAAGAGCCACCAAAAACTGGCACAGAAACAGCCTTAGGGCCACTGCCTGGCCCAGTGCATAGAACTGATCTCCAAACTCTAGGGGAGCTGCCAGTTCCCCGAGCAGCAGCAGCAGCACCACCACTAAACAGCACGCTGAGGCAGGTCTTCAGAGAGCCCACAGAAGCCAGGCATCGTAACCTGCCAGCTCCATGGAGAGCAAGTGCGGCAGCAAGCGAGGTTGGGAGGGGACAGAATCTCGCGGAGATTCTGTATGAACAGCTGGCACGGCCGGGTGCATCTGCCAGTACGCCCCACCTGGGACACCTTTGCGGACTGCTCGGATAATATGCTCAGTATTTCCAGCCAAGGAACTCATAGGGCTTCGTAAACATTAACCGTTCAAGCCTTCCTATGTCCCAGAAGGAATTATCCCCATTTTATGGAGGGGAAGGCGACCCGAAGCGTACAGGTGAGTGGCCTTGTTTGCCGAGATACTGAGCACCTGCAACTCTGTGTAAGTCGGGTCGTAAAACAACTTTCCCTGGTTCATACAGCAAATCCGAGCCTAGACCAGAACCCAGGAGTCTGATCTGAGCACTACACCACAGCTGTGGGCGGAGTGCTTGGTACTGAGAGCACCACGTGCCCGGGAAATGTGGCTCCCAGCTCTGCTAATCGGATATCCTCCCACTGGGTAAAGGGGGAGAATTGCTGACTATTCAGAAGTATGGGCCATCCCTCCCTATCCCTTAGCCCCGCACGAGGGGTACAAGCTTGCCTGGTTTCCAAAGCAAAGGGGAGAGGATGGGAGCCAATCCAGGGGCTTATTGGAAAACGCCACATAGTGCCATGCAGGGAAGCCAGGTGCAATTCCTGGTCCAGCATGTTATCGCCCCAAACCAAGCAGGGATCCTCATTTAGGCCACATGCATAAACCTGGGGCTCCCTCAAAGCACCATCAGCGACTCGGGGAAGGAGTGGCTTTTCTAAGTTGACACCAATGTGATAATGGAAATCCTGAACTCAATGCAATGATCACTGATGAGGGGCTGTCTACTGGCTCCCAAACCTGCCACTGGATCTTCTATTATAATGGTGATATCCCTGAGGCCTCCTAGGCAGACAGCGAGGAGGAGGAAGAGGAGAGCATTAGGGAAGGAAGAGAAAACAGAGAGAGACTGGTTACTCACCAAGACAGGAGCCCCATTTTCTACCTGAAGGCAGCACCTCAGCCCTGAAGGGGTGTCCCCTTGGGAACCAGCCTGGCCCCCCAGTACCCACCCGAAGGGGCCCCCAAAAGGCCCAGCACTCACCCCCACAATGGGGAGCTGTTAAGGGAACGCACGCACCCAGTCTATTCTACCAATCGAACCAGGCGAGGGTTCTAGTTAGCACACAGGACTGTCCCTGCATTCTGGGACCCGGTCCCAGCCAGGGCCATATCTGCAGTTCGGATGAGACCCTGGAGAGAAGGTTCAGGGAGTGGCTAGCACCATAGCAGCGCTGCCCGTTCCTAAGCCCTTAGCGAGGCAGGGAGAGAGGGGTAAGCCAACACCTTCCCCCAGCTGACCAAGGGAAGTGAGGCTAGACACCAAGGCAGGGGCTGCTGGGCGTTCCGGGCTGGGTCCCAGAGCTCTGCTGGGGGAGGTAGGGGGCTTCCCTCGCCATCTCTGGGAATGCAGAGAGCTCTCTGTGCAATGGATAAGCAAAAGGGCAGAGGCTGGACTTCCCCAGCTAGCTGCACATGCAATCCCTCCTTGCCTATTCCAGGCATTGCCCAAGACCAGGCCAGCAGCTAACTTCAGGTCCCCAGGCCCCACTGGAAGAAAACATTGCAAGGCCTTTAATTAGCTCGTTCCCTTCCTCCTCGCCCAGTGCTCATATCACCCCCTAACGATGTACAACACCGATGAGGATGCCCACTGAACTCTCGTCCCGAGATCAACGTCCCACCCACCGAATCTCTCCCCAAACGCCGCCCCATCGTTACCGGGAGTTTTCCCAGAGGCCACGTTGGTATCGGAGTGCGAGCGTGCATGGCTTCTCTTGAGGATCCCTTGGGGGGTTGATGTCTGCCCCTCCGAAAAGCTGGACCTGCGCAAGAGGCTCATCCCCCTGCTGCCACCGCTCGCACCCTGGTCCTCCAAGGAGGAGATGGACTCCGGCTTCTGGGAGCTGCTGGATGAGAACAGGTTGGAACTGCTGCTCTTGTTGCTGTTGGTGGTGCTACTGCTGGCGCTACTCTGGCTGCTACAGGCCCGGCCCCGCCGCCCCAGGTTCCCAATGGCCAGATACTCCGGCCCGTCGTTGGCGTCGCTCTGGGTGTCATCCTGGCTACCCGCCCAGGGGTCCTCGCTCTGGCTGGTCACGGTGCTGGTGCTCATCTCGCTGACTGAAGAGAAGGAGTCTCTGGGGGAGGTAACACTGAGCCGGGGGAGGCCAGGTTGGCCCAGAGGGGATCTGTCCTCAGGCAGCAAGAGGGATACGTTGTACAGGGCATTTTCTAGAGGCTGGCTCGTGCTGCTGCACACGGAGGAGCTTGCTGGTCTCCTGTCTGGACAGAGGCAAGAGGGAGAGGTCACACACGAGTGCACAACAGCCCAGACGAGGGCAACAAGCACATGGCTCAACACACCAACAAACCCAGCGCAGGACGACACAGTCAAGGAATCACTGGTTTTATTAAAAATCCCTTCCTCCCCACCACTCCCATTGGTCTCCCTGGCACGTGTTGGAAGCTGAAAACCAAGGCCCATGTCCTCACTGAAGCTTAATTTCCGTCCACCGCACTGGGGTGTTTTTGCAGGGTTGCTCAGGAAGGCTGGGACACACAGGAACACTGGTTTGCTGTCGTCGGGTGGTGCAGGAGGGACAGGCACAAAACCTACTTTTATTGTGCGGTAGTTTGGGAAGTCCTGGCGCGTTATCAATTGCTCGGGCGGGCAGGGCCCTGCATGGCCACAGTAGCATAACTTGTAATTAATAAATTAATCTATTAAAATACTAGAATATAAGAGACTAATACCTGATAGGTAACAGGTTAAAAAAACAAAAACAAAACACAGCTTAAGATTTAAAGCTGAAATGTAAGAAACCTATGGACTTAGGCCTGTCAGATATTTAGCTTAGCCAAATTAGGCTTTAGGATAAATTAGCCATGTTATAAAGATACATTAGCATAAGTAAGTTAATACTAAATCTGCTGAGCTTGTGTCTATGTTTGTATGCTGAGGTTTTGAATAATAACTGCTGAGTTTGGATAATCGTGTCTAGAAGAGATCAGTAGACATCACAAGATGACCGTTGATAGCCGGGGTGAACGGTTAGAGAGTTCCTTAAGATAACTGCATGTTACTACGGTGATAAGGGGACATAAATGTTGTTAAGTTGAAAGAGGAACTATCCAAGTAGCCCAGGGGTTTTCAAACTGGGGGTCGGGACCCCTCAGGGGGTCACGAGGTTCTTACATGGGGGGGTTGCGAGCTGTCAACCTCCACCCCAAACCCCGCTGTGCCTCCAGCATTTATAATGGCGTTAAATATATAAATAAGTATTTTTAATTTATAAGAGGGGTTGCACTCAGAGACTTGCTATGTGAAAGGGGTCACCAGTAAAAAAGTTTGAGAGCCACTGAAGTAGCCTATCACGTGACAACTCCCCCAGTATTATCAGGGTGACAGTCCCAAAGATGGACATAAGGGGGTTTAACTCTCATGCATATTAATGAGCTTTGGTGGGCATATGCATAACTTCTTCTCAATACAAGCTGGCAGATGGCTGGAGGTCAGTTTCCTGACCCTCCACAGGAGCCAGCCACTCCACCATTCTTCAGGCTTCCAGCGGGAGATGCGGGTGTTACTGGGAACGTTGGGGCTGGACGTGGTTTTCTCTGACCATTGCTATCTATGCACAGTTATGTTAACTGGGGTGTTCTATCTGATCTGATTAAATGAGATGCTTTTTATGTTATGGGGGAGGGATAGCTCAGTGGTTTGAGCATTGGCCTGCTAAACCCAGGGTTGTGAGTTCAATCCTTGAGGGGGCCACTTAGGGATCTGGGGCAAAAATCAGTACTTGGTCCTGCTAGTGAAGGCAGGGGGCTGGACTCGATGACCTTTTGGGGTCCCTTCCAGTTCTAGGAGATAGGTATAGGTTTTCCTCCATGCTCCTCAGATCTCCAACAATGATGCTACCCCACCCGGTGGTGTTAGCCCTAATGTTTTAAATACTGGAGGAGCCCTGGAGCTCCAACTTTTGTCTGACACTAGAGTTTAAAAGGGTTATCAATATTAGTCAATCCCATAACCAATAACACCTACAGGAGCTTGCCATAGGGTTGCTCAGGAAGCCTGAGCGACACGCACATGTTACTGCAGGGCCTGACTTTTGAGAAAAGAGCTATCCTGAACTATGCACTCTGCAAACAGACCCCGTATGAAAGAGAGTGGGTCGCATTCTGAGCGTCCCACGTGCAGCTGGAACACACAACCCCCACTCCTGTTACCTGACATGCTGGTGGAGGCTGGTTGGTGCAGACTGGAGAAGGAGCCGAAGTACCTGTGCTGTGTATAGTCCATAGGAGGGATACATACAGAACCAGGGAGGGCTGTCAGGCTTTGGCTCTTCGTCACAGGCAATGGGGCATCACTCCTTCTGAGAAACTGAACAGATGCAGCACTGTTAATAAACCAGAGCTCCAGTGTTAAGCAACAAAGGGAAGCGGACACAGAGCCCTGAAAGCAGCAACTGTTGAGTCAAAGAGGAATCAACGAGCAGTGCCCAGCGTGAGTGCCTGTTACTAACCGGGGAGGACAGCTGCAGCTCTGGTGTCAGGTGGGATGCTGCCAGCTCTCTACTAGAGGGTGAAAAAGCCATAGTAAAAAAGGGAACCAGCCCATTGTTCTCAGTTAAGCAGCAGGCTCCCATGTGGAAACTACCAGGCTCCCAGTGTGATGATCCAGGGCCAGCGGAGGGACCTGACGCACACAGAGCCATCAATCCTGCTGCACCATCCAGCGGAGAGAACACAGCCACAATTTAATAAACAGTTACCAGGGCTTCTCATCTGGAGACCTCAAAGCTCTTTGCAGAGAACGGGGTGGGGTGGGGTGGGGAGGCACTGTTCACCCTGCTGTACAGACAGGGAAACTAGCTAAGGGGTGAAGTGACCAGCACAAGGCCATAAAGGAAGTCAGTGGCAGCAGAGGCACAACTAAAACCCAGCTCTCCTGGGCCCTGAGCCCACCCTCTCCCCAACAGGCTGTATACACCAGTACATCTGTGTCCTCCCAGTGGCAGTCCTGGTTCCTGTTACTATGCCAGGATTTGAACGGGTAACACACATCACATTCCACCTGTAATTCCTAGGAAACCCACACACCTAGAACTTCAAGGATATTTTCAGAGGAATGACTGGTTCCTACCACCCCCCACTAAAATGTGGATCTTGGAAGCCAATCAAAACAGGACGTGACCCAGTTTGAGCCCTGAATGTCCAACTCCATTAAACAAAGACACCCCCATGCCCACTGCAGCCTGTCTTCAACATCACACAGGCATCACCTGCAGAGAAGCCAGCTCCCTAATCAGCTGTTTCCCATCTCTCTTCTAGCCCCTTCTGCGAGGAACCCAGCCAAGGAGTAAAAACCTTCTCCAAGGGGCTGCGTGCGCGCTGCATGAGACACTGTGCAAGGGAACCACCGTTCAGCAGGGAGAGATGGAGACAAAGCAGGGGCCCTTCTCACCATGGACGTGTCAATCTGAGCCAGAAGTCTGGGGTTGTTCTGCTCCACAGCCTCCAGGCACTGTAACATGGCTGTGACGTGGGCGTCACTGAGCAGGAAGGCAGCGTCTGGAAGCAAGCAGCAGCTGAAGGTTGGTCACGCTGGTGAGATCCATGGCACCCCGCTGCTGCCCTCGGCAGACAGGGATTTGTGGTGTGATGCAAAAGGGACCGTGCAGTTATTTATTACGTGACTCTGGAGACAACCTCCCGGTCCCTCCCTGAGCCAGAGCCTGAGCCAGCTCCTTTGCACCAGACAGAACAATTGCAGAACAGCCTCTCTGCTGCCATGCTAGCTAGGATAAGATGACAATCATCTGGGCATGATCATATGGGATCAGGAAGACACACACACACACACACCATGGCAACAGCTGTCCTTGGCAACAGGCAAGGGGTTCTCTCACATGGCTGTACAAGAAGTAAGCAGGGCTGGGCATTGCCGGGCCAGTCAGGTTCTCAGAGAGCACCTGGGAAGCTCTGTAAGTGCTGGATACAAAGCCAGCTGAAGTCCATGGAAAAAGGGCCTGCAGCAGACACAAAGCCCACTGATATCCATTGGAAAGGTGCCAGTGACTTCAATGGGCATTGGAACAGGCCCTAAGCTGGTACCCAGGGCTCAGGGTCAGAGTCCCTGGACAAGGCAGAGCTCCAGACCCAGTGGCCAATCCTGAGCTGGGATATTCCTGTTTGATGCTATTGTTATGCCAAAACCTTTTGGTTCCTTTGTTTGAATTAAGAGCTGGTGGGAAACAGTTTCCCTGTCCTGCCAGAATTTATCATTTAAAACCATTTCCTCCTCTCGAATTGGGAGGAAAAGTCAAAGTCTCCAATTTTTGCAAACCAGAAATCTGACAATACGTGGATCGGGTCAAAACGTTCCATTTTCTACCTTTATTTTAACTAACTAACTAACTAACTAACTAACTAACTAACTAACTAACTAAACTCTCACACACACAATTCTAACTTGCATCCAAAGAAGTGGGTATTCACCCACGAAAGCTCATGCTGCAAAACGTCTGTTAGTCTATAAGGTGCCACAGGATTCTTTGCCGCTTTTACAGATCCAGACTAACACGGCTACCCCTCTGATACTTAATTCTAAACAAGTCATTTTGAGCCAAAAAATGAAATTTTTTTGTTTAGAAAAATGTCAAAATGGGTTCTAGCCCACAAAAGCTTATGCCCAAATAAATGTGTTAGCCTCTAAGGTGCCACAAGGACTCCTCGTTGTTTTTGCTGATCCAGACTAACACGGCTACCCCTCTGAAACCTGACAGTTCTGACACTCTTTTGCAAACAATGCTCGAAATGGGCAATTCACTGAAACTGACCCTTTCCCGTGAAGAGTTCTGGTTCTGATGAATCGGTATTTTCCAACAAAAAAGCTTTCCATCAAATACTTCCCAGCCAGCTCTAATTTCAACCTAGACAGACACGGGGCGGCTCAGGAACAAAACCAGACCTTGTATCTCTGCTGCCCCCACCTGCTTAGAGGCCGTACCTGGCATTGGACATTGCCAGAAACAGGCTCCTAGACTGCAAGGACCATTGGACTGATCCCTAGCAGTGCTATAAGGAATCCTAACCCCCCACACACACACATTACACGTTATGGAATCCCCCCCACCCTGGCATTCTCTCGGCTACAGGATTTCCTACCCTCCCCCATCCCAGCATTCTATGTGCTACCAAAGCTTGTGTCCATGGCTGGAGAGAAGGGCATGCCTAGATATTCTCACGGAGGGAAGGAGATTGTCTCCACGGTGCTGTTTACCTGTGTAGAATTTCCTGATGTACTGTCTGTTCTCAAGCAGCGGCTTCAGCTGTGCGGAGAGGCAGTGGAACTGCAGACTGTGCTGTAGCCACAGCTCTGCAATGGCTTGATCACCTACATCATCTGCGCTTGGCTGGCCATTCTCGTGCAGGCTGATGAACTGGAATGGACCCCACACACAAGTCAAGTCAGAGAGAGACTAGTGAAAAGAACAGGAGGACTTGTGGCACCTTAGAGACTAACACATTTATTTGAGCATAAGCTTTCATGGGCTACAGCCCACTTCATCAGATGCATAGAATGGAACATACAGTAAGAAGACATATATACATACAGAGAACATGAAAAGATGGAAGTTGCCATACCAACTCTAAAAGGCTAATTAATTAAGATGAGATATTATCAGCAGGAGAAAAAAAACTTTTGTTGTGATAATCAAGATGGCCCATTTCAGACAGTTGACAAGAAGGTGTGAGGATACTTAACATGGGGAAATAGATTCAATGTGTGTAATGATCCAGCCACTCCCAGTCTCTGTTCAAGCCCAAATTAATGGTCTCTAGTTTGCATATTAATTCAAGTTCAGCAGTTTCTCCTTGGAGTCTGTTTTTGAAGCTTTTCTGTTGCAAAATTGCCACCTTTAAGTCTGTTACTGAGTGACCAGAGAGGTTGAAGTGTTCTCCTACTGGTTTTTGAACATTCAAACTAGATACCATTAATTTGGGTTTGAATAGAGACTGGGAGTGGATGTTTTCAGAGAACTCCAAGATCCCTTTGTTGAGTGGTAAAAACTAATTTAGACCCCATCATTGTATATATGTATAGTTGCGATTATGTTTTCCAATGTGCATTACTTTGCATTTTTCAACACTGAATTGCATCTGCCATTTTGTTGCCCAGTCACCCTGTTTTGTGAGATCCCTTTAACTCTTTTCAGTCTGCTTTGAATGTAACTAACTTGAGTAATTTTGTATCATCTGCAAATTTTGCTACCTCACTGTTTACCTCTTTTTCCAGATCATTTATGAATATGTTGAATAGGACTGGTCCCAGAACTGACCCCTGGGGGACACCACTATTTACCCCTCTCCATTCTGAAAATTGACCATTTATTCCTACCCTTTGTTTTCAATCTTTTACCAGTTACTGATCCATGAGAGAACCTTCCCTCTTATCCCATGACTGCTTACTTTGCTAAAGAGCTTGTCAAGGGCTTTCTGAAAGTCTAAGTACACTACATCCATTGAATGATCCATGCCCATATGTTTGTTGACCCCCACAAAGAATTCTAATAGATTGGTGAGACATAATTTAACTTTACAAAACCTCTGTTGACACTTCCCCCAACAAATCATGTTCATCTATAGGTCTGATTATTCTGTTCTTAGTTTCAACCAATTTCCCTGGTGCTGAAGTTAGGCTATAATAGCCGGGATCACCTCTGGAGCCTTTTTTAAAAATTGGCACCACATTAGCTCTCCTCCAGTCACCTGGTACAAAAGCTGATTTAAATGATGGGTTACATACCGCAGTTAGTAGTTCTGCAATTTCATATTTGAGTTCCTTCAGAACTCTTGGGTGAATACCATCTGGTCCTTGTGACTTACTATTTGTTCCAAAACTTCCTCTATTGACAGTTCCGCAGATCTGTTACCTAAAAAGAATGGCTCGGGTGTGGGAACCTCCCTCACATCCTCTGCTGTGAAGACTGATGCAAATAATTTGCTTAGTTTCTCTGCAATGGCCTTGTCTTCCTTGAGTGCTCCATTAGCATCTCTACTCTCCAGTGGCCTCACTGATTGTTTAGCAGGCTTCCCGCTTCTGATGTACTTACAAAATTTTGCTGTTAGTTTTTGGGTCTTTGGCTAGTTGCTCTTCACATTATTTTTTGGCCGGCCTCATTATACTTTTACACTTGACTGGACAGAGTTTACGCCCCGTTCTTGACCTGGTCCAAGGCCCAGTCTTGCCACTTAGCAACAGCATCATCAGACATGACGAAGCGTCCCTGATCTGAACAGTGGTACGGTCCAATTGCTGTAGCCCCTCCCCCTTAGTGCTTATCCCCATCTCTCAGCACGTTTGCTCCCAGCTGAGGCCGCGTGCTCTTTGGAGAAAGGACATGGTCTTTTGCCTATCAAGAGCTATGCAGATTAGCCCTGCCATATTTGTGACCTCAAAGCACGTGACATTGTTTTAGGTTTTGTATGAAGAGTTTAGGACAAAGCGGGGGCAATTCGTGCCAGCTGTGGTAGCAGTTAGTGAAGGAGCTGCAAAATGACCCTGAGAAATTAAAGACCAAAAACCTGTTTCTCATAGACCACGTGTCATCCATGGTCTTGGATCGAACTCTGCCAAGCTTTCTGGGATGCAGCTTGTACAGAATATGAGCATACTTCTGATCATCCCCCTTAGTTTATGGGGCACTGAATTCACTCACAAATTAAACACGATAGAGGGATTATAACAAAATGTCTCCTCCCTCAATCTGTCAAAGCAAGACAAGAGAATCACTCCAAGGAAGCGAACGGCATTTTGGGCTGTATAAGTAGGGGCATTGCCAGCAGATCGAGGGACGTGATCATTCCCCTCTATTCGACATTGGTGAGGCCTCATCTGGAGTACTGTGCCCAGTTTTGGGCCCCACACTACAAGAAGGATGTGGAAAAATTGGAAAGAGTCCAGAGGAGGGCAACAAAAATGATTAGGGGGCTGGAGCACATGACTTATGAGGAGAGGCTGAGGGAACTGGGATTGTTTAGTTTACAGAAGAGAAGAATGAGGGGGGATTTGATAGCTGCTTTCAACTACCTGAAAGGGGGTTCCAAAGAGGATGGAGCTCGGCTGTTCTCAGTGGTAGCAGATTACAGAACAAGGAGTAACGGTCTCAAGTTGCAGTGGGGGAGGTTTAGGTTGGATATTAGGAAAAACTTTTTCACTAGGAGAGTGGTGAATCACTGGAATGGGTTACCTAGGGAGGTGGTGGAATCTCCTTCCTTAGAGGTTTTTAAGGTCAGGCTTGACAAAGCCCTGGCTGGGATGATTTAGTTGGGGATTGGTCCTGCTTTGAGCAGGGGGTTGGACTAGATGACCTCCTGAGGTCCCTTCCAACCCTGATATTCTATGATTCTATGAACTCCCCTACCAGGGTGTCCCAGCTGCTCCATGGCAGGCAAGCTGCAGCCTAACGCTTCAGTCACTCAGTTAATCGTGAGAACCAAACTGTGCACCCTAGTCACGCTTTGCTGGCTAGGGAAAGCAGCAACCTTGAGATCTCCAAGCCAGCTCCGTCCTCCAATCCCAACCCCGCCAAAACTCACCTTCTCCACGTGATGAGCAGAGTGTGGGCTCAGCCGGCGGATGTCTTTCACAAACTGCCAGTAATCCTTCTGCCTGCAATACACCTGCCCGGAAAACACACAGTTAGATGCCGCCTTATAAACCCCGCCACAATGCTGACAGGTGCTGAGCGACCTGCGCAGTTAATGCGACCTTCGGCAGCCTCTCGTGAGGTCGCCACACCGCTCGGCTGACAGCATAATGAGTCACTCGCAGGCATTGACATGGGCGAGAGAGAAGGGTGGCCCAGTGGTTAGGGCATTAGGAGACCTGGATTCAATTCCCAGCTCTGTCACAGACTTCCTTGCGTGACCTTGGGCAAGTCTCTCTGTGCCTCAGTTCCCCATCTGTAACATGGGGATAATACACTGCCCTGCCTCACAGGTACGTGGGGAGCATAAACTCATTAACCCTTTCCTAACACATGCAGGATGTGAATGAGTCAGCCATGCCAGTAGGACACCCAGTGCTTTCAGTGCCAGCACATTCCACTGAACAACTGCAGAGTAACTTAGCATTTCCCACCCCTGGGGTGCAATAATCTGCTCTGGGAGACACAGGGCAGGAGAGGAGCAGTGGGGCCCGGGATTTGCATGACCCTAGAGCCAGCTCTCAGGCCCCACTGCAAACATGCTGCTCTGGGGGGAAGTGGTGAGCAGCTTACTGAACACACCTCCTCTGCCTGCTCTTGCAGCAAACCATTCCTCACACAGCCGGCCATAGGAGCAGGTCTCAGGCACAGGGCTGCAGGAGCAGCGCACTGGTACTAGCTGTGTCTCATCTTGCAACACAGCCCACCGGGGCCCCTGAAGAACCATCAGTGGATGTCCCCTGGCACTCAGCAAACAGGCACAGGGAGCAACAAAACGAGAAAAGAAAAAAAAAGGAAAAGAGAAAGCGAAAGAGCAAGAGGCTGTAAAAAGAGAGGAAGAACATGGACAGGAAAAAAGCCAAAGCATAGCAATTGCATGGCGGTCTGGTGTGAAGGGGACAGAGTTATTAATTAATCCACTGCCATGGGGCCCAACAAAAGGAGGAGGCTGGCAACTAGCGCCTGCACTGCTGCTCAAAACCCAGGGGCCAAACGCCCTGCCGGACGCACCTCCTGCCCTGCCAGACAGACAAGGAACAGCCCAGCTGTCCACCGATTTTCAAGGGGCAGAAGCTTGCCGGAGGAAAGCAGTTGGAGGAGAGGACTGGCAGTGAAGAGGTTAACGCAAGACCCTCCACAGATCCCACCTATTTGCAGGTTCGGCTGGGAGCCTGGGCACATTTGACCCTTAGCACAGCGAAAGCAAAACAAAGCGCAATCCACGCTGGGAAGGCAGAGCCGTTCAGAGGCCGGCAAAGCAGGAGACAGGAAGTTTTGCCTGGCCAAGCCAAGGGGGCTCATCGCAGTAACGACCTTGTTGGCCTCATGCAGCACCAAGGTGACACCGCACCAAAGCAATGGGGAGCGGATCACCGTTCTGCCCGTTGGGAAAGCAGCGCGGGTTCGAGGCTGCAGCATGAGGAAGGTGAGGCAGTGTGGGGAATGTTCCCAATAAATCCTTCTCTCCACACCAGCCCCAGATACCTCTCAGCTTCAGGGTGTCAGAGTGCACGGGGCAGAGAGATTCACGCATAAAATCAGACCTTTCTCCCCCTTACCTCTGCCTGGTTACTTCATGACCACCATCACCACCTGCTTCATGCTTCTGTGCTCTACTGTGCAACCCAGGGGAAGGGCTACCGTTAAGGCGGAGACCTGTGTCTTAAAGGGACAGCGTCCCATCCCCTTGCAACAGGGCCATGGTTAATTTAAACGGTAAGCTTTCATGACAGGAAGGAGGGAAATGAGGACTGACTCTTCTGGACTAAAGTGGAACTTGACACCCCGACGCCAGCCCCGGGACCACAATTGTGCGACTGAATCAGAATTACTCCCCACAGGCTCGTGAGTACAACATTCTCGTAAAGTCTCGTAAAGCAGAGCTAGTGGGCTTGGTTGCTCAGAGGCAGCGGGAAATGTTCCCCAGATTCCAGCTGCTTTGAAGGTAAAGCAGATCTGGGAACGGGGACGTTTGAATGCCGTTTGCTGGGTTAAGTTGCACACTTGCCTCTCTTCACTTTGTTCTCTTGAAATTTTTGCTGAGTTCAACATTGCATAAGTGACTGTTATCAGCATTCTCTCTCTTAACAGCAGCACAAACTGGGGAGAACTTTCTGATCAGACAGCAGTACACAAGGAGTCTAACTTCAGGGAGGGACAGAGGCCAACACAAAAACATCCTGGCAAACAAAGCAGCAGAGATTTTGTGTCTTCTAACACTGCAAGTCACCAACGGGCTCTCCTGCACTGCTAAGCAGCTAGGAAGCAGGCTTGAAATTTAATGCAGCATGCTGCTAGGATGGCGTCTTTCGTTTGCTCTCAGTTGAGGTCTGTCTCAGCTTTCTTCAGAGAGGCTATCCCATTTTATTAGTTATGCTTCTTGTTGAAGATCAACTACAAAGGGAATATTTTTTGTTCATGCCATGTGCTACTGCTTTATAAGGTATAAAAGTGGCCTCAGTATTTTTTCCCCCCAATAACATATTTTCCCTGTGCCTATTTTATCTTAGAAATATCAAAAACATCAACTGTTTTCTTCCCTGGGGTTTTATTCTTTTTTTTTTTTGGGGGGGGGGGGGGAACTAGAGTATTAGGGTGAGAGTTTTCAGCCCTGGAGACAGAATTTTTATTTTATATACAACAAAAATATATATCCCTCAGGGCTGAGAAAACTCCCACCCTAGTTCTCAAGTGTGCATGTGTGTAGATATAATTTCTTTTCAGTTGGAAGCCAGTATGTGGGGTCACTGTTGAATCATTCCCAGAAAGCTCTTCTCCCCTTGTGTGTCAGGAGTCTGAATGAAACAAGTGTGAACAGAAAACAATGTGTTAGAGAGTCAGATTCAACACCCCCTCCCCAGCTACTATCCATTCAGTCTCGTGTGATGTCACAATCCCACTAGTTCTCCAGTTCTCCAAGGAGCTCTCCAGCCGGAAAGTCAAGACCTGATACTTCTAATAACAAAAAACAAATGGGAAAAGAACCTTCTTTGCATATAATAAAATCAGCAACAACAACAAAAAAAAAGGGGGGGGGGAGGGCACTTGCTCATGCTAAGTAGATCTAACATCTAAACTGCTCACAGACCCTTGGGCATGAACAACCTCCTATGCATTGAAAGCGTTCAGTTATTCCAACTGGGTAATCAATGAATAACATGGTCTATCTCAGGGGTCTCAAACACGCGGCCCGCGGGCCGCATGCGGCCCACGGGGCTCTTGCGTGCGGCCCGCCGAGCTCCCCTCCCGCACCCCTCCCCTCCCCTCTGCCTACCCGCGGGATTCCCCTCTGTGGTGCTGCGAGCCCCACGCTGCTTTCAGAGAGCAGCCGGCAGCACAGCCCCTTCGGGCGGGGGGAGGGGGAAGAAGGCAGAGGACTCCTCCTTCCAGGCACCGCCCCCCGCAGCTCCCATTGGCCGGGAACAGGGAACCGCGGCCAATGGGAGCTTTGTGGGAGGTACCTGGAGGAGTGGCAAGAGCAGCACATGGCTGCAACCCGGAGCCCCTCCCCCTCCCCCAGGGGCTGCAGGAACAGGGTTCCAGCTGCTTCCTGGAAGGGAGCAGCGCGGGGGGACAGGGCAGGCAAGGAGCCTGCCCTGGCCCCGGTGCGCGCTGCTGCCACCCCGGAGCCGCTCTAGGTAAGCGGTGCCGGGCTGGAGCTCGCTCCCTGAACCCCTCCTGCACCCCAACTCCTTGCCTGAGCCCCCTGCCGCACCCCGCACCCGTCCCGCACCCCAACCCCTTTCCTGAGCCCCCTGCTGCACCCCACACCCCTCCCGCACCCCAACCCCCTGCCCCGAGCCCCCTGCCACATCCCGCACCCCAACCCCCTGCCCCGAGCCCCCTGCCATATCCCGCACCCCAACCCCTGCCCCCTGCCACATCCCGCACCCCAACCCCCTGCCCCGAGCCCCCTGCTGCACCCTGCACCCCGACCCCCTGCCGCACCCCTCACCCTCTTGCACCCCACACACCAACTCCCTGTCCTGAGCCCCCGTTGCACCCTGCACACCTCCTGCACCCCCTGGGGGCAGCGTTGGGTGGGGACTTCGGGAAGGGGTTTGAATGGGGCGGGGAAGGGGTGGGAAGAGGTGGGGCAGGGGCGGGGCCTAATGGAAGGGGTGGGGTGGGGGCGGGGCCAGAGGCAGAGAGGGGCGTGTCAGTGATGCGGCCCTCGGGTCAATGCACTGGTCCTCATGTGGCCCTCGTGGTCATTTGAGTTTGAGACCCCTGGTCTATCTGAAGTGTGTTTCCTTAAAGCAAGCACTGTGCATCGAGCACAAATCAAGAGCGAGTAGGTTATTTCTAGGCTTGCTGATAATCCACCCACGTTCATTTGCACCTGTGCCAATAGGGGGCAAATTTTCAAGTAGAAACTACCGGAGGGTGGAAATGGTAAGCAGAAGGGGAGACAGTCTCCGGGCTCTGTCTGAATGCAAAGAATCTTTTTGGGGGCAGGGGCAAGGAGGGAGAGAAGAGGCTGGCTTTAGGGCAGCAGTGCTAAAGGGAATGGATCCATAAAAGCCAGGGGTTCTCAATCTTTTTCTTTCTGAGGCCCACTCCAAAAGGCTATAAAAACTCCATGGCCCACCTGTGCCAAAACTACTGGTTTTCTCCATATAAAAGCCAGGGCTGGCGTTAGGGGGTAACAAGCAGGGCAATTGCCTGGGGCCCCATGCCACAGGGCCCCCTGTGAAGCTAAGTTGCTCAGGCTTTGGCCTCGCTGGCAGGGCTCAGGGCCCCAGGCTTCAGCAGCATGCAGTGGGGCTCTGGCTTTCTGCTGGCCCTGCTTGGAGACCCCCCTGAAACCTGCTCGCAGTCCCCCAGGACCACTGATATAAGCAACGGCAGCCAGGAAGCAGTGAGGGCAAAACAAGAGAGATCATGTTTGTGTGAAGCATGGATGCAGGAGTCAGACTGATTTATTATCTCGTAATCAAGAACGTTAAGGAATAGGGCTTCTCCTCCCAGACCAGGCTAAGAAGCTGCAACCCTGCCCAAGAGCCCACATTTCAGCTCCATGTTAGCAGACTGCCTCATTACAAATTCAGCATGGTCATTGCTGGGGGATCCAACAGGCAGAAACAAATGGGTGGGTGGGGCCAGGCAGCTGCTCACAGCAGAGATCACCAATGCTTAGCAAAATGTGGCACGAAATGATAGGAGAGGTGGAGTGACAGGCAAGCGGACTGGCACGCAAACCCAATAGCTGCAGGAGTTTTCCCTAGTGTGATAAAGCCTGAGGCAAGACCATTTCCTGGGTTGATGGCTTCCTATGTGCATATTGACAATTTACCCACATGCAAGGATTTCACTGCATTGTACAAATATTAACCCTCCCTATCCCCTTCTGAGTAGGGCAGGATCATCACGGGAAATCTGAGGCACAAAGAGAGGAAATTACTTGCCCATGGTCAAACAGCAAATCAGTGGCAGAGCTGGGGATAAAAACCCAGGAGTCCTGACTTCCCGTCCTGTTGCAGAAAACAATCCCCCCATTAGAGCTTTAGCCCCAGCAAACTTGATGCGAATAAAACCATCAGCCTGCTGCTGCAATGTAAATAAGACTCACTACAGATCATCTCACTCATGGTTTCCAGAAGTCATGGACCAAAGGATTCTCTCGGTAACCAAAGCGCCACCTGTTAGAACAGCAACATGGTGAGAACCGGCAGATTGCCCCACGTGCCAAACCCTACCTTATCGTGGATGAGCCCGTGATAGAGGATGCTGTGCATATCCCTGCACAGCCGCTCCAAGCCACCATACTTAGACCAGACGTTCGGGTTGTTGCTGGACACCAATTCCGCTACGGTGGTCTTCAAATTGCCCAGCAGTTTCCAATGCTCCTTTCTGCACAGGCAAAAGAACACACAATGCCAGTTAGTTCCCCTCAAATGGATCAGCCATACAGCGATCAAAGTTTAGTGGCCTGACAACAGAATTAAATGCTGCCCAAGTGGGCCGTGGTGAAGTTAAACCCTTTGGGTAGGAGATCTAGAAGCCAGCATGGCATGGGCATCTGTACACACACTGCTGGGCTGTAGGCATCCTGCCCGAGGGTTTTAAGTTCACTAGACTCTAGCTAGTGTATTGACTGCTCCACTCATGAGTTTGCCAGCACAGGCTACTGAGTGCAAGACATTGCAGGCTTAGAGGGGACCAATGCAACAGAGCATTGCATAAGGAAGATGGATGCCAAAGCTGACTCAGATTCCATCTGTGCTGGGTCATGTTAGCATGCTCCCTCCCTCAAATACTGATGCTATATACAGATCTCAGCCCTGCGTGCAACCCTCAACGCAATCTAGTGCTTGGGCACTTCCGGGGGGAGACACTGTCTCTTCTGCACAGAAACACCATGAGAGAGGAGTTCAAGATGGTATCTGCTGATCATTCAAAGGATATGCAACTCCAGGATCAGGTGACTAAAACATCATCATTATACAGTTAAATAGAAGATTGGTAGGCTGAGTCCAGCTCTACTGTAAGGACAATATCAAGAGCAGCTCTCACAGTCCCTAAGTTCTGCATTTAGTCCAAGTGGAGATTTAAAAAAAAAAACTTTTTAAAGAAATTGTGTTCCAGTCCGGGTCAATGTAAGCCACACATCCTGGGTAACTTACTACTTCCCTTCTCACAAACACTGAGCACCTCATCATCCCATGGAAGGCAGGAAATCATCATACCCCCATTTTACAGATGAGGAAGTGGGGACGGGGAGGTAACAGAAGTTGGCCACGGTCATGCAGGAAGTCAGCAGTAACTTCGGGAATGGAACCCAGGTGGCTTGACGCCTAGATCCCCAGCATTACCCACTAGACAACACTGCCTGAGAAACATAAATTCCTAAGTAAACAAGAGACAACTGTACTGAGGAATATTTGCTTAATGCATAAAAAAAACTAAATAAAAAGACTAGTCCCAAAGGCTCCATCAGTTCACATTTAGCCCTCAAATTATATTCTGTAAAAGCAATCTTTCCTAGAACTATACACCAACAGAAACACTGCCACAGACATTTTAGAAATCCCAACAAGCATGTCCCTGCAGTGTTTGTAACCGCCGCATTACAGCACAGTGCTAGGATGAGACTCTAAAAGTGAAACTGACCAGAAACTAGCCATGAAGTGATTATCTGTTCTCACTGCCCAAGCTGATTAAAATGTAAAAAGGGAAAAAGAAGGACAAACAATGAAAAATAAATTAGATTTCTAAAATGCTGGCATTTTTAATGTGAGGCAGTATTTGCAGCATGGATATGGACATCTGTTTTTAAAATGTAAAATAATACTGATATTTGAACCTTTGAAAATATTTTTTTTCTCGGCCACAAATAGTGTCTTTGTTGGAACTATTACATTATTATCTCAGCACTGGTTGTTTACAGTGAATCAGCGGATGAGAGAAGCACTCAGCTCTCTTCCAGGCCTTCTCTGACAACCCCACAATTTTTAGCTGTTTATTGCCAGTTTAAATTGCTGAGAGGGCCTATTCATTTTGCCAAGGGCATTTGATAAGGAAAGGAGGAACAGCACATTAACTCAGTGACATTACAGTAATTCATCAAGAATTAAGGGCAGGACCAGTTGCTTCTCAAAGACATGCAAAATAACAAGCTAACACAGCACGTAGTGTGCATGTTAATGCACTCAGAGCTTCAAGATTTCCTACTGGCAGTATTTCATGTTTCAGGGTGAAAGCTGATGGCGTTTGGGAGGCAGGACAGCATTCTAGCCCACCCTTAAAGCGTATAGAGCTCCACAACTCCCCAAATGCCTCAGAGATCTGTGCCCGTGCCAGAGGCAGGACATTAGTCTAGCCAGACCAATAGTCTGAGCTGGCACAGGAATGCCTATGCACAAGATACGGTTACTAAATATTACACGACACACAGACAAATCCAGCAACTTGAGTGCGCACATAGCGTTTGCTCCCAACCCCTGACTTTACACTAGATCCTCGTTGGCAGCCAAGCTGCCTTAGGAGCAGCCTAGCTGCCAGACAGTTTAGCCACAGCTTCCAAACACTATTAAAAGACAACAAGGCCTAACTCAGCTGGGACTGTGAGGAGAGAGCAGAATTCTAAACCAGATTCCAGGGCCAGCCTCCTTCTTTGGATCCTAACTGGTTGGCTCATTTTAGAGGCAGTAAAAAGCTTAACGAGTCTTGATTCCACCAACCCCTTCTTCTAAATTTACACAGAAATGTCTGTCTGGACACACACCAGGTGAGCCTGCTTTGCATACTGACAGGGGAAGGGAGCAGAGGCCCTCTGGGCACAGATCTGTGCTAACCTAGCAGCTGCATCCGTTAAGCTCTGTCACCTGATTAGCTCCTCTCTGGGATATTTCCAGGACTCAGTCAGATTGGGGAAGTGGGAGTGAAAGCACAGCCAGAGCCTGAATTTAGATCTTAGAGTTCAGGAAACTCCCTTTTAGTTATTATTATCGTGCTATAAAAAGTATCCAACACACACATATTGCAGAGGTGTGTCCGCTACACATCAGAGCCTTGGGAAGGTGTGTAAACCCCATGCCCTTGTTATGCAAACCTGCCGTGGCACATCTGCTCCAAAGGTAAAACAACTGCATTCCACCAGAGTGGAGTCACTGTTCTCTGCTAACACAGAATTAGTCCTTGGGAGTTTTGGAGTTGTTTTGTTTAAAGCACTGTGTCAACGAACCAAGACACACATAAGAAACCACGATCAGCTGAACAAAAACAGATGTAAAGGGAAAGGTAGGGAGTTATTTGGTAGAAAGATGAAAGAGAAATAGACATTAAAAATATCTCTGATCTAGTGACAATGATTTTACAGTATAGCACTTTTCATCCCAAAGGATCCCAGAGCACTTCACAAGCTAGACATGCAAGAATCTTCACTCATCATTGAAAATGCAGCCACCTCTGGGGTGAGATGTGTCATCTTTGTAACAGCACACAGCAACTCTGCACTACAGTTTAAGATAAGAAATTAAAAATTCTACAGCCAACTGCAGGTGCAGGGGGAATTCAGAGAGGCAGAGTACCCACATTGGAGTTTGGTCTGGACCTACAGGATAACACTCCTAACTCCTGTAAAGACTGCAGTGTGGGAGATTTGCTTCAGAGTCTCATTTGCTGAGCCTGGCAGGAAGGCCTGGGGAGCATTGCAGAGATTGAGCGCTTCCCCATTTGAATGGATTTCCACTCAGCCACTCCCCAGCACCCCCCTCTGACAGATGCTCAGAGGAGCACCAATAGGCGCCAGAGAAAACTAAGCCCAGCCCTATTGGGCCAAGGGCATGGGGAGTTGAAATAACCCCAGAAAATTCCCAGGGGACTTCCAGCTCTCTGAAAAAAAGCCATCTACTTACTGAAAGAGTGAGGGGAACTTTACCCGGGTCACATTTCAGGAGAGGTCTTTCCCCTTTAGAAATAACATGTCACGTTTAATGCATATTTTGTGATCAAGTAAAACACAGCCAGCCATGCTCCCCAGGCAAACAGCTGAGCACTTCTGCAGAAACTCATACCGTCTGCTCTCAGTTCAGAGGGCTCCTGAAATCGTTTGTTTGTGCAGCTGTAGCCTGCTGTCAGGGTAACTGGTGTGTTCTCACAAACAGTGAAGGTGACTTGGAGTGAGCAGGAGGGGAGAAAGGAGACTGAGCTGGAAGACTGGCTCGTTCAATCAATACCAGAAAAGCAAACTGATTTCTCAGAGCTGCAAAAGCATTCCAACCAAATCTGGGAAATGACACATAAGAAAGTAATGTCAGATTATCTAGGCAAGACTCCTGGTGTGAATGATCTCACTCCAGAAAGGGAGGAGTAGGTCAGGGAGGCAATGATACAGGTTTGATACCAGGAAGCAGGTCAGTGGACTTTGGTCTGTCTGCAGCCAGCAGCGTTTAGCATTTGTATACAGTACTATGGCATTGCCACAGTGACTAAAGACATATTCCTACCCTGAAGAGCTTCCTACTTACACCAGTCACAAGACGATGGCACACAGGGCACAGAGTGGGACATACACAAACAGAGTAAACAATTGGGGGCCAAATTCTTAGCCTATGTAAACTGGTGAAGCTTCATTCAAGTCAGAGCTCCGCTGATTTACAGCACCTGACGATATAGCTCAAGATGTTTAAGGAAAGGCTGGATTCTTATTTCCAGAGCACCTGAGGTGTACACAGCACTATGCAAG
Organism: Platysternon megacephalum; assembly: GCA_003942145.1. Classification (NCBI taxonomy): domain Eukaryota; kingdom Metazoa; phylum Chordata; order Testudines; family Platysternidae; genus Platysternon; species Platysternon megacephalum. The sequence continues at coordinate 1,714,111 of QXTE01000125.1, read as the reverse complement.
AGATATGTGACGGGTTCTGTCACAGAGACCCCCTTGAGACGGTCATCTGATGTGCTGAAACTACCTCTGGGCCCGTTTTCTTTGCCAGCTTGGGACTTCAGAACCCTGCCTTGTTGAGCCAGACACGCTAACCTGCGGCAACACAGACCCTGGGTCTGAACCATGCCCCCAAAGCTGCAGACTTAACTGAAAACAGCTCAGCAAGTACTCCTATCTCCAGCACCCAGACACCCAGCTCCCAATGGGATCCAAACCCCAAATAAATCCATTTTACTCTGAATAAAGCTTATACAGGGTAAACTCAAACTGTCCTCCCGCTATAACACTGATAGAGAGATATGCACAGCTGTTTGTTCCCACAGGTATTAATCACTTAATCTGGGTTAATTAATAAACAAAAGTGATTTTATTAAGTATAAAAAGTAGGATTTAAGTGGTTTCAAGTAATAACAGACAGAACAAAGTAAATTACCAAGCAAAATAAAACAAAACACGCAACTCTAAGCCTAATACATTAAGAAACTGAATACAGGTAAATCTCACCCTTAGAGATGTGAAAGAAGCTTATTGGAACAGACAAGACTCCTTCCTAGTCTGGGCCCAATCCTTTCCCCGGTACAGTCCTTGTTAGTTCCAGCTCAGGTGGTAACTAGGGGATTTCTCATGACTGGCCGCCCCCTTTGTTCTGTTCCACCCCCTTTTATATCTTTGGCACAAGACGAGAATCTTTTGTCTCTCTGGATCCTCACCACTCCTTCTAAATGGAAAAGCACCAGGTTTAAGATGGCTTCCAGTATCATGTGACATGTTCACATGTCCTGTGAGACCCCAAGCCTCCATTCTTCCTGGGCTGACTTTGCAAGTAAACAGAGCCATTCACAACCAATTGTCCTAGTCAATGGGAGCCATCAAGATTCCAAGCCACCATTAATGGCCCACACTTTGCATAATTACAATAGGACTTCAGAGTTATACTTCATATTTCTAGCTACAGATACAAGAATGATACATTCATACAAATAGGATGAACACACTCAGAAGATTATAAGCTTTGTAATGATACCTTACAAGAGACTTTTTGCATAAAGCATATTCCAGTTACATTATATTCATACTCAAGCATATTTCCATAAACATATGGAGTGCAACGTCACAAGATGATCAGCTAATTAGAATGGGTATTTTTCTAACAGCTCATTGTTACAGCCCTGGCTGAATTCCCCCTTGGGGACACACGCCAGGCTGCTGTACTGGACCCAATCTTTGGATCCTGTGTGCTTCCAGGCCCAACTGGCCCGAGCAGCACCAAGATGTTGTCTCTAAGGCTTTGTCTACAGCCGTGTCGCTAAAAGTCGGGCAGTGTAGCCACTGTTTGTCGGCACTTTTGCCAACAAAATATTTCCACCCCCAACGAGCAGTTAATTACAAATATGAGGAAGGATCTGTAACAAATCAGAGTCTCCTCCATCCAGAGATAGGCAGAAAAGCGGTACACAACTACTTTCATGCAACCCTGTATTATCTTATCAGCATATCATTATTTAGGTAGTTCATTAGATGTACACCCTGCTTCACAAAACAAAGGCATATTCTCTGGCCAGTCTAAGAACCCAGTCCTGCAATCTGATCAGTGTGAATGGAACCTTACACCAAGGCAGTTTGCACATACAAGTCTCTTTGTACAATTAGAGCTTAGGCACAAGGACAGTAAGATGACATGGTCACACACATGGAGACTATGCTTACAAAAAAGCAGGGGAATGCAAGAGCGATTTCCTCCAATGATCAGGAATGATAAGACAACGACTCAGGAAAAAGCAACGAGGAAAAACTGCCTGGCCCTGGCAGAAATGGCATCACGCTACGTCACGACCTGCCACTGGCTGACAAACGGACCCAGGGGATCAAACCCCGAACAGCATGTAGCCCTCTTCTGCGTGGATCATACTAACTTAGACAAACACCTCAAAGGTCTCCTTAAAAAAAAACAAAAAAACATTGGCATCACTTGTACAGCTTGTCACACACACAAACTCTCAGTGACTGGAACAGCTACAGCTTACATACGCAACCTTGAATTGAATTTCAAGAAGAGACTTGAAAGAGGGCTTCTGACAGATGGGGTCAGGAAGAGAGTGTTAAATACATCTCTAATACAGGCTGAAAAGAAACCAGCCACAAAATGTTAGTGTCTCCAGAGTACCAAGTTTCACTGGGTATTTCAATGAGTTACTTGAAGTATGTAATTTATAAAAGGGTGCTGTCAGGCTGGTTCAGTCCTGCTGACCGAACCTGGACACCCGGGTTCCTCGCTGGTGCATTATCATCAGTAATAAAGATTCTGACAGCCAGAGGCCACACTGAGTCACATCTGTGCCCTCCCGTTGCGACCAGTAGGGTTTCACAGGGGTAACTGAGGCCAGAATCCAGCCCTGCAGCTGGAACTCAGTCAACAATGCTGTTGATGATGCAGGAGTCAGCACAGAATCTGACTCGCTGACCCAGGGCTAAGCTGGATAACGCAGAACTAGAAGGAGCAAAAACTTATTTTTGTCAATGAAGTCAGCATAGTGACTCAGAACACACTCACGGAGCTGTGCTGCTGAGTAAAGAAGGATTTTTTTAAAAACAGTTAAAGTTTCAGAGTAGAAATTTTAAACTAGGTTAAATCAGAGGCATACATTTCCTTTAAGCAGCAAATGTGCTGCAGGTGCCATCATACTCAATAAGGGGAATCTCGCAAGTACATGGCTGCTTGAACACTGTTCTCTGCCTGGGGAAGTCATTTGATCTGTCTTGACACATTTCAGAGATCAGTTTGTGGGTACTGGGATCATTTGTGGGCACAGCTGCGGGACAACACCATGTTCGCTGTCACTTTGTCTCAACTTTAAAGGTGACCTGCAAATCAATTATTTAACCGTGTGTTTTGAACTCTGTCGTCTAGGAAACCAAACTGCAAACACAGGAAGTTTTTGTGGGTCATGCTGCCTGCTCCTCACACAGGCATGGTACTTCCGGGAAAGGGGCGTGGAGAAGCAGACTTCTGTCATGTAATCTATAGCAACAGGGAGTAGCAAAAAAAGTCAAAGAAAGCCTATTCTCCTCAGCTCAGGAAACAGGCTCGTGCAGGACCAGTCACAGAGAGCAGAGGAGGCCCACTGGGAAATTATGCCACAGATCTGCTGGCACTGTACCTCTGATACTCAAATTGGTAGTGACGCTGGAAGCACCATGTGCTCTGGACTTTATCTGCAAACACAGCACACACACCTGCAGCTCAACACTTCGTTTTCAAAAACCCTTTCCCCATATTAACGAGGGCAACCGCACAACTGGTGTCTCCAGAAATTACAGACGAAATGCTTTGTTTTTCCTTTGCAAGTAGTTTCATTGTTTCAGGGTGACTTTGGGGCTGGTACAAGATGCCAGCCTGACAGCTCTGGGGCCTTTTGTTCTCCCCGTAACTCAGAAGAGACACCATCATACGACAGACCTTCTGCACCACCCTCATAAGGCTTAATCACGAGCTGCAAGAATCACCTAGGAAAGAGAGGGGAGCCCTGTCTCCATGGCCAATTCAGTCCTTGATTTCCCCTTGAGGCATCCCGCAAGGGGATAACACAACCGGTGCAAGCTGTGGTTTTGGTGACATGGACAACTGTGTAATAGACCCCAACTCACACCGGGATCCCTGGACTGAGACGCCAGCTCACAGGAGTTTCTGGAACATACTGTTTGTTAGAACAAATATTTCAATAATCCCATGCAACCAAACAACCCCATCAACAGACCAGCACAGCATTAACCTAGTTAGATTATAAACTCTTTAGGGCAGGGACCATCTCTGTTATATTTTGTACAGCGCCTAGCACAATGGGCCTTTCAGGGGCCACCACAATCATGATCTGCAACCCTATACAATAACAAACGGACTGAGGAGAACAAAGTAGCAAGGAAAGCGATTGCAGTTTCAAGCCTCCAACAAGATCTTAGGAAAACGGGAGGGGGAAAAATGCAGAAAGCCCTTTGGCTGTTTCCTTTTTCAATCACCAACATGACAGGTGAGGTGAGAGAAGAGGGAGTGTACAGAGCACATGTTCTTAGCCTCTTTGTTTACAAATAAAACCCAGAAGGACAATTCTTGCTGGGAAGTGGCTGTCCAGTGGTCCAAGTAACCTTCCCCCTGCCATGAAATTTCTGGAAGTAAGCAGCCAGCCAAAGGCAGAGACTGGCTTTGCATGCTGTTCTCGCAATATTAGCTGTCTCCTTGCCCCCCGCCGGCTTCCCCTTTAGGAATCTCTCTCTGGGCCCTGTTATTCCCCCTGCCACTTCTTTGTGACACAGGAGTTTAACAGAACATCTGCACATTTAACTCTCAACACTACACCATTTATCAATGGTCTCTCCGTGGTTTCCAGTGACATGGCTGGATCATTTAGATAGAACGGGTCGGCAACCTTTCAGAAGTGGTGTGCCGAGTCTTCATTTATTCACTCTAATTTAAGGTTTTGCGTGCCAGTAATACATTTTAACGTTTTGAGAAGGTCTCTTTCTATAAGTCTATAATATATAACTAAACTATTGTTGTATGTAAAATAAATAAGGTTTTAAAAATGTTTAAGAAGCTTCATTTAAAATTAAATTAAAATGCGGACTCATGGCCAGGACCCGGGCAGTGTGAGTGCCACTGAAAATCAGCTCGCGTGCCGCCTTCGGCACGCGTGCCATAGGTTGCCTACCCCTGAAATAGAACATTGGTTCCATACCCCAAGGCGCTGAGAGTACCATTTCACCGACTGGCTAAAGGAGAGCATCGTCCTTCATCCTGCTCTTTGATGTGACATCTCCATTGAAGTCTTTGCTCTCTTCTCTCCTCAGGGACGAATGGAGAAAAAAGTAGGCACAAGATCACTCTTGTCTGCTGGCCTCAACCTAATAGGTCTATGACCCTAGGCAGGACACTGAACCTAGCAAACCCTTCTCCCTCCGCCTGCAATATCAATCATGTACCATATTCAACAAATGCAATGACAGGTATTTAGAAGCGGAGACTTGGAATCATTAGCAAAGAGTGGGATGATGCTGCACAAGGCACATGCCAGAATCCTTCCTAGCACATACCATTACATGTACACTCACAGTTAAGCAAACAATGGAACGGGCCACCACAGCACTCCCTCTTCTTTCGATGGGGACTGATGTGAACTCTGGGGTGTCCACCATGGCATTATTTGTAGTTCATCCCCAGTCACATGCACCTGCTTTCGAGGACTCATAACAGACCCAAGAAGAATCACAATGCTGCACTGTGATGCATCTCTTTATCTATATATTTCTAACATAGCATTTGGGGATTGCTAGATTCCCCCATGTATTCCACAGCCTGGGAATTCGCCACTTCAGGATCTGAGCTTTCATTAGAAGCAAGAAATGTTGTTTCTGTCCCTCCTGGTCAGGGAGAAAACATGAATCAAATGCAGTCAATGCAAGGTGACTTCTGGAATCTCCTGGAAGTGTGAAACAATAGCTCAGATGTGGGAATAGCCCCATTCATCTCAATGGGTTAACTCCCAAACAGTTTAAATGGCAACAGTTAATTTTTTCACTGCTGATAACATTAGCAGAGACATCCAGCTAATGGGTTTATCAGAAACTACCTCCAAACACTTGCCCCAGATGCCACAGCCTCAACTGTCCCCTACATATCCACTAACACATCTGTCAATCTCTATTACCCAGCTCTGCACTGCCAATACAAAACTCAATGGTACTATGGGGGCTGGGTTGACCAAATGGAATTTATTATCAAAGGAAATAATGCAGAAGGCTTTGTGTAGCTGACTGATTAGATTAATCATTGTCATTTATTACATTAAAAGCCTACATTATTTTAACTTAACTACCAGTGTATGGCACCACAGTGCTGCAGAATCAAGGTACGACTTGCAGCTGAACACAGGAGGTCTTGCTCCCACAAGTATTTAGATTACGGTTAAGGATTTATTTTAAACATCTAAAATAGGCAACATTCCCAAGCAACACGACCAGTTACCAGGGACAGAACGCGACGTAATCCAAAAACAAGACCCTGACCAGAGACTGGAAATAAGGGTCGTCATTAGGATGGTTTATCATCTGAGGACAGCTCGTAAAAAAATAATGAGACTTGGCAATTCCTGTCTTTGAAATCTAGGGAGCATCAGGTATTCAGCTCACATGTGCAGACAGCTCTATCCAGACTTCTTTAGCCCTGACTGCTCCTGACACAGCCAGAGCATTTACACAGGGTGGGGCAAAGAGAGTGTGTGACACAAGCCAGGTGGGGGTCAGGGCAGGCTCAGAGCTGAACCAGACTCGCTGGACATTATGCCTGCCCAAAACACACCAGTCCTATGTTGCCACATGCCATGCCCCAGTTACAGCCACAAACACACACAACTGTCTCTCCCCCACGATCGCCCCTTGCTATGTGCCAATACCAGTAACACACCCAACCTGTGCCCCCAGCTGTGAACCAGCTACCCCATGGCCCCCCCCCCCCCCCCCCCCCCCCACCCACCCCCCCCCCCCCCCCCCCGCCCCGCCCCCCCCCCGCCCCCCCCGCCCCCCCGCCCCCCACCCGGCCCCCCCTACCCCCCCGCCACCCCCTCCCCGCTCCCCCCCGCCACCCCATCGCCCCCCCACCCCACTGCCCCCCTCTACCCCATCGCCGCCCCCACTCCGCTGCCCCTCCCCATGCCCCAGCTACCCCATCGCCCCCCCACCCCGCCACCCCCACTCCGCTGCCCCTCACCATGCCCCAGCTACCCCATCGCGCCCACCACCACGCTACCCCATCGCCGCCCCCCACTGCCTCAGCTACCCCATCGCGGCGCCCCAGCTACCCCGTCGCCGACCCCCACCCGCTGCCCCCGCTACCCCGCCGCCCCCAGATGAGAGCCAGTTACGCTACCCCCACCCCTGCTGCTGCCCCCCACTGCCTGTCGCCGCCCGCAGCGCGCACCCACCTGCTCGCCTCCTGCTCCCCGCAGCGCCCGATCTCCATGCCGGCCGGGGCACGCGCAGCCCGCCTATCTCAGCGCGGGCGGCCCCTGCCAGCCGCCTCCATCCCCCGCGCCGGGCCGGGCCCAGCCCCCTGCGAGCCGCACCCGCCCGCCGGCTGGAACTGCAGCTCCCAGCACGCACCGCGGCAGGGAGACTACAGCTCCCAGCATGCACTTCACAAGACCACACCTCCAAGCCGGCCTCCCCTCGCACGAAGCGCCTCGGAACTTTAGTTCCCAGCATGCCCCACACCGATGAAACTACAGCTCCCGTCATGCACTGCAGATTGAGTCCCGTCTGAGTACGCAGGGCAGGTACCCAGTGACTGCAAAATTGAGTTGTGCATGAGGGGGTGTTAGCTGGGCCTGGGAGGATGTTTGCACCGGGATCTGTGCAGTCCGAATATTTGCCCATAGTTATTTAATTGTCCAACGGAGATACTTGCACAGGGATTTTCAGGATTGTGGCACAGGATTTTTATTTCAAATACAAAAACTCTACTTACGATGTATTCAGAGCAGTCGGTCATTCATTCAATTGCCGGTGCTACTTCAACCAAAACAGTACATTTCTCTCCAATTTGAATTGCTACATGACTAAACGCTTGCAGCTAAAACATTATCCCAGGGTTAGGCAACCTATGGCACGCGTGCCGAAGGCAGCACGCGAGCTGATTTTCAGTGGCACTCACACTGCCCGGGTCCTGGCCATGAGTCTGCATTTTAATTTAATTTTAAATGAAGCTTCTTAAACATTTTTAAAACCTTATTTATTTTACATACAACAATAGTTTAGTTATATATTATAGACTTATAGAAAGAGACCTTCTAAAAACGTTAAAATGTATCACTGGTACGTGAAACCTTAAATCAGAGTGAATAAATGAAGACTCGGCACAGCACTTCTGAAAGGTTGCCGACCCCTGCATTATCCACTCCCCCATATCTTCCCATGCTTCAGTAACACTAATCATCATCAGAGCAGTGAAGAAAGCAACTTCAGCTGACACTGATTCTCAAGACTCTAGCCTAGACCAAAACCTAAACAATATACAATTCACTGGATGTAAAAGATCAAAAACTACAAACTAGATTGCTACAGATCCCTGAATAAAATTTTCACACTAGCAGGTTGTTGTATCATAGTGAAATGTGCAAGGCTCAGATATCTGCCTACCGAATATAGAATGAGTGATCATAAACTAGGGGTGAAAACAGAGACAAAGCACAATGCAACCCAGAGCAGAATGGCTGTACAACAACTGTAACAACAGAGAGAGAGAGAAATTTAAAGACATTTTCTGCTCCACTGCCCAAAGTACGAGGGAGCAAGGGACGGATAATTTCACAAATTATCAGAAATATCAAAAATCTTCTAAAAAGTGATGCAGGGAACTGTGCATAACTCTGGGGGAAAGGAAAAATATATCACTGCCACCAGATTGGGAATAGTCAATGACAAATGATTATAGGGGATAAACTCCAAATATGGCTGTGAAGTTGCTTGATGTGCTATAGCTCCCTTTCAGAGACCCAAGATTTCTGTATTTTTATTTTTTCAGTCACTCTTGTTTATGTGCTATTATTATGTTTAATTTATTTGTATTCTGCTAGCACCCAGGACACGCTAGCCACTGTCAATGCACATAGGAAGACTCAGTCCTAGACCTGAAGCATTTATATTCTAAGATATCAGAGGGGTAGCCGTGTTAGTCTGGATCTGTAAAAAGCAACAAAGAGTCCTGTGGCACCTTATAGACTAACAGACGTATTGGAGCATAAGCTTTCGTGGGTGAATACCCACATATTCTAAGAGTTATTGTGTTACTTGTCATATAATATAATACTTGGAAGTGATTTGAGAGGCTACAGGATTCTAGATGCTATTGTAATACAAGTAATAACACTCCCCAGAAGGCACTCAATAAAGAGCCTAGAACTCTCACAATGCCATAGGGATTACTGCTACCAGCAAACTATAGCTTCCACCACATATTGTGGGACAAGAAAAATGTTACACAGGCCTATTCTACTCTCATCCCTTCTGTAAAATTTGCAGGATGCATATCACACAGGCAGTACCAGAGCATCAGTATATTTACTGATTGTCACAGTACAAATATTATGGAAAATGAAAAGTAATTGAAACTGTTCCTGTGAGCAAGGGTTATATGATCATACCCAGTGAAACTGACTATAAATGCAAACTAAACGGACAAGTCTGGTTTCATTGTTTAAACTGAGAGAAATGCAAAACAGTGTAACATAATTCTGGGGCCCAAGCCTGCAACCTAGTCCCACTGAAGTCAACGAGACTGCTCATGTCAATAATATCTGTCGGATCAGGCTCTTTTGGGGGTATCTTTCCATACAAACTATAAATTGACACCTTGTAAATAATAAAATGTTGTCTTGTCTATAATAAATAATCAAAGCAATGGAAAATATCAACTACAAAATGCAGAGTTAAAGGAAAAGACAGATGTTTTATCATGAGATGGGGAGTTTGCTAGGGAGGGAGATCCAGGAAAGACTACTCCAGATTATAAAAACTTGAATAAATGTTATCATTTGTCCTTTGGAACAAGCTACCAAGAGAAGTGGTGTATTCTCCGTCCCTTGATGTCTTTAAATCAAGACTGAATGCCTTTCTGGAATATACGCTTCATGCTTGAATCAAGTACAACAAGTTATTGGGCTCAGTACAGGGGTGAAATTCTCTGGCTTGTGTTACACAAGAGGCCAGACTAGATGATCTAATGCTTCTGAACTTAAATAGTATGAGTTATGAATATGCTTTCATAATTTTTCAGGTGAGTTTATTGCATGGCGATTTTAACTCTTCTTATTGAGAGTTTCACCCTGGTGTTTAAACATCAATTTATAAGCAAGACACCTTTCAACATAACACTATATCTTAGATTAGATACAGAGATCTTGAGGAAAGGTCTGTTTCAGAACCTCTGAAATCAATGAAAGCCTCTCATTGACTTCAATGCGCTCTGGATCAGATCTTAAAAACCCAATACAGGTCTCAATTAAGTGGGAGCTGAACTGGGTCCTACATTCTCATTCAGAGGCTTTTTGAAGTAAACAGGGTGAAATGTATCCCCACTGAAGTCAATGTGAGTTTTGCCATTGACTCAATGGGACCAGGATTTCATACGAGGAATTTTGACTGAGTAAGGACTTCAGGATTGAGCCCAGTTTTTTATTTTTGTTATTTTGACAGTATCTTCACCCCCATAATAAACTAAAAAGATTTTAATTCTTCAGATTTAAACAAGCAACAAATAACTACAAATTGATTGAAATAGTCCAATATCCACACGCACCACCCTAATCACAGTAAATTTAAAAGAACAAACATTACTATTCTGTTTGCTTCATCCCCTTAATGATCCCTAAAAGACTTTGTCCATTTGGGGGTACTGGAGGATGAAGTTAATATTCCTTCAGATCAGAACCTTTGTTCAATTTTCTTTTGTATATGTCCAGCTATAGACAGCTGGCCTCCTGGTTTGGATAATAAGAGCCATCAATAGCTGTTGTGCAGTCTGTCTGTGTTTTGTGATTTCCATCTGCCATCTGGACAGACAGCTTCTGCCACCCTTGATGCTAAATTATTTGTCATGGGTTTAACAAAGCATTCGTATCTTAGTGTTGATGAATGCTACTACCAGCCAGTGCCCCATCCCAGCACCATATCAACACAGAAATCAGGTCTACAATTTTACATAAAAGATATGACATTTGATAATATTAACATTAGTACTTGGCTTGGTAATTCTATAGCACTATCCATTTTGAGAATATAAATGAACTTTACAAACATGAATGAATTAAGCCTCACAACTCCCACTCATCATCAACCACTTGAAGAAGGTAATTAAAACACCAAATCTGTGGCCCCCAAGACTTCACATCTATCACTATGCTGAGCACATGATATTTATCAGTAACAGCAGAGACTGAACTCAGATCCTCAAGGAACACAGGCACCATCACCCCCACCAGAGCTAAAGGAGAAATTCTATTAGTCATTAGCTATACAGAACCTATCACACACAACTGAGCAATTCCATCCACTAGAAGGAAGTGGTGTAAATACACACTAGCCAATTTACAACAATACAGGTCTGTCGCATCTTAGGCGCATTTAACATGTCCGATTTCAGCTTTATGTGGTCGGCAAAAACAACAAAAAAAAGAAAAATAACAATTTAAATACTGTTTCTGTAGGGCGGGCGATTCTGCCCGCCATTACACTCAATGTAATTTTGACTATACGCGGTTTTCGCTTTAGGCGCTGACTGCAGAACGTAACCCCAGCGTAAGATGAGACAGGCCTGTATTATTAAATGGTTTAAAAACTGGCTAACTGATAGATCTCAAAATGTAACTGTAAATGGGGAATTTTCATTGAGTGGTGTGTTTCCAGTGGGGTCCTGCAGGGGTTGGTTCTTGGCCCTATGCTATTTAACATTTTTATCAATGACTTGGAAAAAAACATAAAATTATCACTGATAAAGTTTGCAGATGACACTAAAATGGGGGGAGTGGTAAATAATTAAGAGGACTGGTCACTGATTCGAGTGATCTGGATAGCTTGGTAAACTGGGAGCAAGCAAACAATATGTATTTTAATATGGCTAAATGTAAATACTGTAATGTATACATATGGGAATAAAGAATGTAGGCCATACTTATAGACTAGGAGACTCTATCCTGGGAAGCAATGACTCTGAAAAAGATTTAGAGGTGGTTATGGATAATGAGCTGAACATATGAGTTATCAGGGTGATGCTGTGGGCCACAAGAGCTAATGCAATCTTGAGATGCATAAACAGGGGAATCTCAAGTGGGAGTAGAGAGGTTATTTTATCTCTATATTTGGCAATGGTGTGACAACTGCTGGAATCATGTGTCCAGTATTGGTACCTACAGTACAAGCAGGATGTTAATAAATTGCAGAGGGTTCAGAGAAGAGTCAAGAGAACGAGTAAAGGATTAGAAAACATGCCATATAGTCAGGGGTGGCTCTAGCTTTTTTGCTGCCCCAGTCCCGTGGCTTCGGCGTACCCGCCGCCAAATTGCCGCCAAATCCACGGGACCAGCGGACCTCCCGCAGGCAAGCCACCGAAGGCAGACTGACTGCCACCCTCGCAGGGACCGGCCGGGCGCCCCCCGCGGCTTGCCGCCCCAGGCACGCGCTTGGAGCGCTGGTGCCTGGAGCCGCTGCTGCATATAGTGATAGACTGAAAAAGCTCAATCTATTTAGCTTAACAAAGAGAAGGTTAAGGGGTGACTTGATTACAATCTATAACCATATACATGGGGAACAAATACACCTCTACCCCGATATAACGCGACCCGATATAACACAGGTTTGCATATAGTTAGGGTGACCAGACAGCAAGTGTGAAAAATCGGGACGGGGGTGGGGGGTAATAGGAACCTATATAAGAAAAAGACCCAAAAATCGGGACTGTCCCTATAAAATCGGGACATCTGGTCACCCGGGGCTCCAGCAGCGGGGCTCGGGCCGCGCTTTAAAGGGGCCGGGGCTCTGGCTGCTGCAGGGAGCCCCGGGCCCTTTAAATCACCGCTGGAGCCCTGCTGCTGCTACCCGGGAGCGGCGGCAGCGGGGCTCGGCCGGTGATTTAAAGGGCCTGGGCTCCGGGCAGCGGCCGGAGCCCGGGGCTCTTTAAATCACCACTGGAGCCCTGCCACCGCTACCCCGGGGCTCCCGCAGTGGGGCTCTGGCGGCGCTTTAAAGGGCTCAGAGCTCTGGCCGCTGTGGGGAGCCCCGGGCCCTTTAAATCACCGGCCGAGCCCTGCCGCCACTACCCTGGGGGGCTCCGGCAGCGAGGCTCGGGTGTCGGTTTAAAGGGCCCGGGGCTCCCCGTGGCTGGAGCCCCGGGCTCTTTAAATCACTGCTGGAGCCCTGCTGCTGCTACCCTGATATAACGGGGTTTCACCTATAACGCAGTAGGGATTTTTGGCTCCCGAGGACCGCGTTATATCGGGGTAGAGGTGTATTTAAAAATGGGCTCATCAGTCTAGCAGGGAAAGGTATAATGTGATCCAATAGCTGGAAGTTGAAGCTGGAGCATGGAATAGAATCCACATACCTTGAGTCCGAGAGTCCTGTAACCTATCCACTAGATAAATGCCTATTTTCATTATGATAATTAATATTTAATTAATGATTCATTAGTTTAGCAAGATTAATAAAACTTGATAGAGAGCAATGGGGATCTATAATATTTGCATGCACACAGAGGTAGGTATATATATATAGTGGTGCACTGGGTTATTTACATGAGGGTATTTAGCTGTGTGTTACGTTACTTAATTGGCCACACAAGGATATTTGCACAGGAGTATTTAGTTGGGGGCAGGCTGGGGCAAGGGCACATGGTATTTGGGCAGTTTAATCACATGTGGGGGAGTAGTTGCACTGAAGCAAGGAGATCTTTAGTTGCATGCAAAGGCGTGTGCATGGACTGGCGGTATTTAATCATTCACTGACTGGGGCATTTGCACTGGCTCTTTAGTCGTATACGAGGGTGTTTGCACATGGACGCCTTGGGAAGTCACTAGCCCGCCATGTGCTGGACATTCTCCTCCTGGCCTGTAGGGGGCATACTGAGGCTGAGACTACAGGTCTTTCCCGGAGGAAGCTAGACCTCATCAGTGACCCCTCTTTTACGCACGCGCAGACCACCCCCCTCAGCGAATTATTGAATGCGCACGCGCCTGTCCCCGTCTAATCGCGCGAGCGCCAGCCAGCCACAACACTGGCTGCTGGGTCGGCCGGAGAGGCTGTGACCGCGCGTGCGCAGAGTGGGCGGCCGTTGTCTCAGTCAGGGAGGGGAAGCGGTGGCGGCGGCGGCTCTCAGTTCGGCCATGAACGGGTTCCGTGTCGGGGCGACCCCTTTGGGCTTCTCCGCGGCGGCTGGCCGGAGCGGCAGCAGCGAGAGCCTGGAGAAGATCGACATGTCGCTGGGTGAGGAGAGCCGCGGGCCGGGCCGCGACGGCCCCTCTCGAGTACGCGGGCGCGGGCCGGGATTGCGGGGAGGGGGCGCGGGCCGGGATTGGGGGGAGGGGCGGGGCGCGGGCCGGCAGGTGTGTGACTGGGAGGAAGGGCGCGGACCCGACCACTGCCGGGAGCGGCGCCCTGGGCCTGGCGAGCGGCTCCAACGCGGGTTGGGCCTTGTCTCCCGAGTCCCTCCCGACTGCATGGAAGGGGGCGGCTCCAGAAACCACTTCCCCCCTCTCCTCCCGGCCTGCCCCTCCCTGTGGGGGTGGGGAGCCTGTGGCGCAGGCCCCGGGGCCTGGCACGCGTTGCAGCCCAGCTGGCCTCCGGTAGGACCCATTGCACAGTGGCTGGGGGTCCCACTCAGGCCCATTGCCTTAAGCGGGAGGGGGACCAGCCTTCCCCCAAGGGAGGAAGGCCTGGTCCGGCATGCCCTGCAAAGGAAAATATTCAGGGAGTGGGACTAGGCCCAGCACAGTGAGTCAGGCTTGGGGCCCCCTTTTTTGTGGTTATATAAAGGTCTGGTATTTTTTTCCCCTAAGAAGAAAAGTTGCTGTTTGGATCGCTCACCTACGCAATGGCCAGCCTTGCCTATTTTTGGTGCTTGACCCATTGGCAGAGCCTCAGAAATACAGGTGGACTCACCATTGAAGTAGTCAGGGTATTCAGGCTTTAGCAAAGTGGGCTTTTTTTTTTTTTTCCTTCCTCTTTCTTAAGGAGACTTTGGAGTTAACTGGGGGTTAACCAAAACAGCTGAGTTTAAACACTCTGCCTAAAAGAATTCATATATCTTCTCAGTTCAGTTTTGCTTTGGATCTGTGATGTCTTAATCCTGTTAGTTATCCTACCATCAAGTTTCCCAAAATTCTGGGGAGAACAAGATCTGACTTTTTTTTAATGTAAAAGAGATTTTCTTGGGGGGTGGGGGGAGACGATTTCATGTTGCCTTTATAAATATGAAGATGCAAAAAACTTCTTTGCGGGTCACCTTAAAATATGAGGGTGGCTACAACTTGCCCATTTTTATTGCACATCAAGTGGGCTTTGCCAAGTGACTAACCCAGTCCTTTATTTGGACAAAACTTGTAAAACACTGGCTCAGGGCTCCCTTAAAGGTAGGAATGTGGGAGGATAGGGGGTTGCTTTTTTTGGTATATAGTGTATTATGATACATACTGATTCAGTTTGATTGGCTAGGGAAGATACTTATTTTGGTTGCCTAGTTTGTTTCATTGTGGTCTTACTTTAATGTTTTCTCTTTGTGTCCATTTTTTATCTAGTAATGATTTACTATGGGTGTGTCAATAGCAATACCTTACAGAGAACTGCTAATGTGTCATCATGGAGTGACACCTTGTTTGGAAAAAGAGACAGAGTCCTGTGTTACCCATGAAAGTTTATGCTCCATACGTCTGTTAGTCTATAAGGTGCCACAGGACTCTTTGTTGCTTTTTACAGATCCAGACTAACACGGCTACCCCTCTGATACTTGTTTGGACATTATTCTCCTCATATTTTCTCTAATCTCATGTTTAGTTTGTTACTGGGGTAATTTACATGAAAAGAGAATCATCCATTCCTACTGTCCCGCAGCTAAAGGCATGTAATCTGTTGTAGGGTTGGCAGGATCATGGGTTATATGAAATCCCACATTTGTCATGGTGTCAGAAAAGTTGTTGACAAATGTCTCTTATGTCAGTATAACTACGTCCCTCGGGGTGTGGAGCGACGTAGTTATACTGACCTAGCCCTGGTGTAGACAAGGCTTCTTCTGTTGACATAGCTACTGCCTCTTGGGGAGGTGGAGTACCACAAATTGGCGAAGCTCTCCAATTGGCATAGGCAGCATCTTCACTAACCGCTAGAGCGGTGCAGCTGCACCACTGCAGCGTTGTAAGTATAGACGAGGCCTGAGTTCATGATTTTTGATAAAGAGCTCTATGGAGCTCAAAAGCTTGTGTCTTGGACCAATTTTGGTTGGTGAAATAAAATATATTATTTCATCCGCTTAGTCTCTGTGTTTTCAAAGGTATTCTTGAGTTGTCAGTTGGTCTGCAGTCTAATATGTTATATTTTTTTAACCTTAAATTTTCTAAAGTGATGTGGGAGGTGGGTCATCTGCTTTAAAATGTGTTTAAAATGGACTAAATAAATGTTTGGAAGCTTAAAATTCCAGTGCTAACTTGGCTGCTTTGTATGAATGTCATAGTACCTTGTATTTTTTCTGATTAAATATGTGCTTTCAATATTAAATATTGTAACATATGTAGCATAAAATATATAGACCAGGCAGTATTACAGAAGTAATATTTCTAGGACATTGTTTGGTATTTTCTGACTTTGTATGATTGATTATGCTGTGTTCCCAGACATTTCATTTGAAACAGATTTTTTTTTGAGAAGCAGATTCTTCTGGTTCCTCCATACAGTTAATCCAAAAAGGTTATGCTTGACCTATTTCCAGCTATTAAAATTATCTACAGAACGTGGGTTACTTTAATAGCTGCTGCAAATAGCCACTATATATATATAAATGCATTCCACAAAACATTGTATAATGAGACTGTTGTTTTAGGAGACAGTTTAATTGAAATTATTCAAACAGTAGCATGAGAGTAATGCTGTAAAGCCAAAAGTAAGGCTTTTTGAACATTGTTGCCCTTTAAAAAAAAAAAATGGAAAACGTGTAGATTTCTTATATCTATGCTGAATACAGCAGTCCCACTTGACTGTAATACTAACTTACCAATGTAAAAGAATTGTACTATGCAGAAAAACTGGTGCCACTCACTGGGCATTACTAACTGCTGACTCTTTACTGGATAGCTTAATTTTCATTATTGGTCTTAGAGAACCTAATGCAAGAGAAATCCTGGAAAGGATGGGGAGTTGCAAGTGGCATCCCCACCAATAAATCTGAAGGGCCAAATAAATAGCCCTGGCTCCATCTTTACTCTCCCATTGAGAATTATTCCTAAAAGACTGACTCTGGGAGTTTGCCTGAGTAAGGGCTATAGGGCTTAATTCAAAGCAACTAAGATTTTATCGCTACTTAAAATACTTAAGTCTAAAGTGTATCATAAAACCTTTATTTTTGCAGACGATATAATTAAATTGAATAAGAAAGAAGAGAGAAAGCAGTACTCTCCCAAAATGAACAGAAGTCTTCAACAGAATGGAACTCGACAGTTCAGGATGAGGGGGACCAGGTGGGGAATCCAACAGCAGACAGGTATGTGCTTTATAAAAATACAACACAGTTCTCATAATTACTGTGTGGTGAAATGTCACCTACTAAGTAAAGCCATGTAGCACCACTTTTTGTACTGTATGAAAAAGTATGGGTTGACTTAATAGTTCACTCAGTCTGTTCCAAATGCTGTCATGTGTGGAGTTTAAATTTATAATTCAACTCTAGTTTTTGATCCTCTTAAATAAGTTTTCTGTGTCCTAGTGCTTCCATGTGGGCTCAGTGTTTGGATTTCCATGGACAACAGGAGCTGTGGCTGTATCCCACTCCTTCCATGAGTTGGGGAGTCTTGCTCTTTGTTCAGCTTTCTCCTGGAAGTTGTATTGACAGTATATTGTGAACTACATCCCTCTAGCCCTCTTCTGAGGAGTGGGAGAGAGGGATATCACAATGATCGGGGTTTGTAGGTGGAGAAACCCGGAGTCCTTGCCAGTCCCTAAAACTTTCTGTAAACCAGAACCAAACCGTTACATTCATTAAGTTGTATCTACCTATCAGGCCTTTCACAAAGGCAACTGCTATCTACATATCTTGCATTTCAGTACCCTACCGAGTCTGTGACACTGCCTCTATGCAGCAAGCCTGCAAAGTAAGACTTAGTGAAATCTGAGTTCTTTACTCTCCAGAAGGCACAAAAGGATGGAGCAGAGTGCTTGAGTGAGAAGCTGCTCCAGCTACCTCCTTTGTGAACAAAGATCTTGCCATATCTCACTTTGCAGGCCCACAGTGTTACAGTGCACTACAGGTGTAGGGAAAGAGGGCAGTGAAGAGGAGGTAAGGTGTACAATTTAAAAATTTAAGTCAACATTGCTATCTAATTCTGTTAAAGATTTCATTGGTAATGATGAATGTTTCCAGTAGACTGTATTCAGATGCTCCTGAGTCACTACCTAGATTCTGTGGCTAACTAGACATGTAGCTGTGACACTGGTGGTTTGAAAGGTAACTATTTGTACCTTCTTAGCATTGTGGATAATGGAAGCTATACAAAATTCAACTGTCTAATTCTGATGAAATAATAAGCTTATGATTGATGCACTAAAGTGAATTATGAGGCATTTAAAAATTCCACTTATGCATTTTTTTCATTTTGTAGCAAGTAATTTAACTTAAGCTTGCAGCTGTCTCTTAGTGGAATTTTAGTAAGAAACAAAAGGAGACAATTGCTAATACAAAAATGGGAAACAAGTGTTGGATTAAAGTTTATATGCATCAGAGGGTTTGATTTGTTACTCAAGTATGTATAGTGTGAGAGTAATGGGTTATGTGTTTTAGTCCCAAAACATAGGCTTTGTATGAAAACCAAACCTAACTCATAAAATTGATCAGTTTAAAATAAATTTGTTTGGAAATCGTTAAAAATGCACCTCTAATGGTTGGGCTACAAACACAGCAGAATAAAGTGCATGAGAAGGAATAAGTATCTTTGACTGGAAATTGATCATAAATATACTAGCCTCCTTTCACTGTCCAAGCCATGCCAAATGAAAAGTCCAATCTGCATTAATAAATGTCATTTAAGATACTTGTAATATTTTCAGTTCTGATTTTCATTTTCAAATGGAAAATTGGAACTGAAAATATGAAAATATTACAAGTATCTTAAATGACATTTATTAATGCAGATTGGACTTTTAAATACAATTATGTTGACAGTCCTACTCTCTTGGGGAACTTCTCTCTTTGGCTTGTATTCACTATTACTAGAGCTGGCTTAAAAACAGCAAACGTGTCACAAAACTTTTTCAGATTTGAAATCTCTCTCTCGCTCTCGCTCTCTCAAAAAAGAGCTCTAACTGTTCTTTCCTGCACAACGACACAGAATCGCCTCTAGTGGGAAATGAGCCCTACTCATTTCACATGGATGCTTTTTCAGGCTCTGAACAGTTCTTCTCCAAAGCATATCAACAGCTACTCATTGTTCAGGCATTGCTGCACTGTTGCAATTCACTGATCTTGTTTTGGGGATCTTTATTCCCAGAATATTAAATATATCTCTGCCTTGATAGAGCAATAATTGTTTTTAATTCATCTTTATTGACACTGTTAAACTGAACCAACAGTACCACTGGCCCGTCTTGGGGTCTGAGTGCACCCCCACAGATGTCAGGCCTTGAGCCTATCTCTCCCGGGGTGGAATTGTGCAATTCTCCCACTCTTAGATTAGGATCTGGGTTACAATCCCTTGGATACCAACCAAGACTACTTCAGTGGGTCCAAATTTGGGAGCGTGGGACAGCAGCTGATCAAAGTGTCTCTCAAACAACGTCTTCAAAACAATGCATTTATTCTTTCACCCAAATGTACAAAGTGCACAGGGCGGCAATACAAAACAAGAGTCCTACACACATTTCCTTAAACTTAATCTCTCTATCCAGAACTCAGGCTTATTCCCATTTCTGAATTGGGAGAAACATGCTTCCTGCTTACATTATACTCTTTCTGTCTGTGAATGAGTCTTCCCAGCCTGTTAGCTTTTTCCACTGACGCACTCTGGCCGTTCACTGAGCTGTCTGTCTATCTTTCAGCTTCTATAAGGGTTTAGTTTACCCTTTGATGTTGGGCTCTTATTTGTCTCATTGTTTTACTTTTCTTGCTTGGTTCTTTAACAACCCTTTTACAGTCTCCTTTGATTTAACTCTATGCATTCAGACAGCAGCAATACAAAATTGAACAGTGAAATCAAATCTCACAATCTATACAAAAAAAAATTAGACATTCTCATTTGTCACATCTGGTTCTTGGGTATTTCTCATGGCCCAGGTCCTTTGAAACCAAAATAGGAGCCTATTGACTGAAGATTTTTCTTACTGTGAATTCCTTAGTAACTTGAATCTAATTTCTTTTTTGCTATGCTCTGCTGCAGCTTCTATGAGCCTTCATTATACTTTTTTACCCCTAATTCAAGGTATTTTACATATCTGTAAAAGTTAGCATGGATGTGTTCCCCCACATTTCTGTTCCAGGCCTCAGAGGTTGTTTTTTACTAGGGTAGCCTGGATCAAATGTGTAAGGAGTGTTCACTGTGTACTTTACAAATGTGTTTAAGTATCTTGAATTAGAGATAGGTGTGGGGGGCAAATATAGTGAATAAAAGCCTCGTATGACATTTTGTCAAGTGCCGATATTCAATATCAGGTGATATACTTAATACATCAGGCAAAATTCATCCCCAATGCTGCATGAGATGCAATAATCAACAATATAATAATTAGTGCTCAAATTGAAAATGATTGTGAAATGCAAGTTTTGAGATGAATAGGACAGTCCATACATCCCAGAGCTGCTATTTCAAGCTGGCAGACTAAGAAGAGCTGCTGCATTGATTATACTCATTTCACTTTTTCAAGGTGATCTTCACAACCATGAGGACTGGAAACTTTAAATGAAATGTTCAGTTCTGAAGCATAATTCTGAGGCAAGGGGTGGATTCCGCAGTAAACTGGAACTGTGGAATCTTGGAATACATAGAACCCAGTGCATGATGCTGCAGCAGATCCTTTGCTATACATGGGCAGTTGCAGAAATGAGCTTCTGGAGGTCATTTAATGTGCTGTCAAGCTTCTTCAGAAGGACATCAAGGAGAGAGGAGTTAGAGATTGGGAGGGTGGGGTGGTAAGAAGAAGTTAGTGGAAAATAGTCTAAAAAATCTTCACCCATTTTTTTGCTTTCCATACCACTTCCAATAGGAAGGAAGTCACTTTGAGACAATCCTCCATGCCCTGTTCAGATGTAACTACTTTCAGCGCTGCTGACCTAGAATGAAGGGCTCTACTTCCTGTTTCTACTGTCCAGTCCATTATACACTGAAAAATCTGTCCTTGAACATGTTTATAACAGGGTGTGTGTTCCCCTTCAAAACGGAGCAAAAACATGGTTTGTTTATTACTGTAGAAGGGAGACCAACTTGTGTTCTCAAATCCTATTAGTCTTGGTCTTTGCAGGGTCTAATGCTATTTAGGAATATGATTAAATTGTGGTTCTGTCTCACTTATAACACAAAACCAAATTGTTAGAATCCTGCCTGTGGAGTCAAATGTTGCAGCTGGGCCCTCCAGGATGGTAGATGTTGACAGTGTAGACTGCATCTGAGTATAATTCCTGTTTTATAAGCTGGGACTTTCCAAAGTCTTGTTGCTTGCTGTATGATCAGAAAGTTGAAATAAAATATGCCATTTTGTGCTGTTCGGCTATGGTCTGATACAGTTATCTTCTTGGTTTAAGGCCAACCTTGAACTGACTTATGTGATGTAGCAGCAGCAGCATCTGCAACATGAGGCCAATAACTTTTGCTTTAAGACAGATGTTCCCCGACTCTTTTGTTGTGTCCCCTTCAGAGATTCATGTCTCCCTCTTTTTAAGTAATGGTACCATAGCGGGTGGGGGGTACTCACCATGTGGCAATTGAGGAAGCCTTCCGCTCTCTACAGTGGTCAGGTAGCCTTGGGTGCCAGGGCCTGCTCCCTGCCTGAAGGGCTGGTGTCAGGAGGGGAACAGAAGGCTGCAGCCCATGAGTACTGCCCATCCCTCCACCAGACTCAATACCCTACTGCCTCCGGCCTTTCAGCGTGGCCCCGTCTGCTTCCCCTGCACAGGCCCTATCAGTCAGGGGACGTGGATGGGGCTCTGTGCCCTGAGGCTGTGCTAAAGGGCTGAGGCCATCAGGGGGCTCTGTCTGGCAGGGAAGGAGCAGTACTCCCAGGGTGCAGCCTGCAGCCCCCCACTCAGAGTCCGTGTCTGCCTCTCCGGAAGAGGAGGGTGACAGCACTTTGTGGCTGCAGCAGTGGGGGAGCAAGATGGGCAGGGAGCCTGATCCTGGCGAGACAATCTTCATAGAACCTGTGACGGGTTGGTTCACAGAAACCCACTTGGGAGCTGCCAGCTGATGTGCAATGGCTACCTCTGTTCCTGTTCTCCCTGCCAGCTACTGGTGGTTCCAGCACTCTGTCTTGCTGAAGCCAGACACACCCATCTGCTTCAGACACAGACCCAGAGTCTGAATAACCTGTCCCAAAGCTGCAGGGTTTACCTGAGAACAGCTCACAGAAGTCTGCTTGCCCTTAGCACTCAGATGCCCAATTCCCAATGGGGTCTAAACCCAAATAAATCCGTTTTACCCTGTATAAGCTTTATACAGGGTAAACTCATAAATTGTTCGCCCTCTATAACACTGATAGAGAGATATGCACAGCTGTTTGCTCCCCCAGGTATTAATACATACTCTGAGTTAATTAATAAGTAGAAAGTGATTTTATTAAATACAGATAGTAGGATTTAAGTGATTTCAAGTAGTAACAGACAGAACAAAATAAGTTACCAAGCAAAATAAAATAAAATACGCAAATCTATGTCTAATCAAACACTGAATACAGATAATCTCACCCTCAGAGATGCTTCAGTAAGTTTCTTCTCAGACTGGACACCTTCCAGGCCTGGGCACAATTCTTTCCCCTGGTACAGCTCTTGTTCCAGCTCAGGTGATAGCTAGGGGATTTTTCATGATGGCTTCTCCCCCCTCTGTTCTCTTCCACCCCTTTATATATCTTTTGCATAAGGCGGGAATCCTTTGTCCCTCTGGGTTCCCCCACCCCTCACTGGAAAAGCACCAGGTTAAAGATGGATTCCAGTTCAGGTGACATGATCACATGTCACTGCAAGGCTGCATTATTCACTTGCCAGCACACACATATACAGGAAGACTCACAGGTAAATACAGCCATCTGCAGACAATGGCTCTGGTTAATGGGAGTCATCAAGATTCCAAACCACCATCAATGGCCCACACTTTGCATAATTACAATAGGCCCTCAGAGTTATATTTTATATTTCTAGTTTTAGATACAAGAGTGATACATTTATACAAATAGGATGATCACTCTCAGTAGATTATAAGCTTTGTGATGATACCTTTTGCATGAAGCATATTTCAGTTACATTAAACTCACTTATGTTTTTATAAAACTATTCCAATTACATTATATTCACTTATCATGTTTTTACAAAATCATATAGACTGCACAACGTCACAGAACCCCACCCACTTTCTCTGCTGGGCAGAGTCCCCTGCTGACCCTGGCTGTTCAGCATGGCCCTATCAGGTCCTCATGCCCCCCGATAACCTCGTTGCACCCCCTTAGGGCAGCATACCCCATGCTTTGAAAACGTCTGTTTCACAGCTTACATTGTAACTGTGCAGCTAGCCGTCACTGAATATCATGTGCCCAAGGCTATAGGCTATGGTGTCTCTTTCTGAAACAGTTTAATAGTGCTTCTTTTTTCCACTGTAGGTTTCGGTAAGAACCGTTTGGGACGCAGAAGGAGGGTAACAGGGAAGAAGCGGCCCTATGGAGTTATAACCGGCTTGGCAGCGAGGAAAGTACTAGGTTCACGTGGAGGAATTAGTCCTCTGAACAGACAACCACTTAGCGAGAAGGTAGGAATACAATTTTTGTACCTTGTATAACTGTCTGTGCTTGGCAATGGGAGAGTTATTCCTAAAGTAAGAAGTGAATAATTAGTGTGACAAGCAGACTATAAAATATTCAGAATGACTAGTTTTTAAAATATCTAAATGTATTTATAGTATAATGGTAACACAAGTATCTGGTAAAACACATCTGCGTTAAAATGGGTATTGCAAATCTTGTCATGATAACTTGTCAAAGACCAGTTCTTTGAAAGATTTACTAGTCCTGAATGCATTTATACTGTTACAACAATGTTTCTAGCCCTTAACATTACATTAAAATAGCCTAACTCTGAATACGATCTAGCTTTTCCCTCACCCTACTCCAGATCTGACTTGAGTTTAGAGCGATAATCGCAAACACTTAAAGCCAGAATATAATGCTTCGTACCATATGAAGTGAAGGCATTTTTGAATAATCCTATCTGAAGTGATTTAAATCCTAGAACAAGTACAGGTGGGGGAGTAACAAAAGTAATCAGAATGTGACTGTTAATCTCTGCTTACTTGTGATGTGCAAAAGTTAAGAATAGAAAAACACTGCCATATGAAACCTGAGATTCTCTCTACAATGGCATGTAGAACTTGTACCTAGTTCTGGTAGTCCATGAGTTAGCAGACTCTAAATCTGTTACTGATTGCTTGGTCTAGTAGAAATAGTCTGGCACAAGTCCAGAACAGAATATACCCAGTCTTAAACAAATGTAGTAGATTTTTTTTTTTTTTTAAACTTAACAGCAAGGTTCTAATTTTGAGTTGACTTAGGCCAGGCGGTGTGCTTGTCTCATGTGGCAAGTATGCTACAATATGGAAATCATCAAAATCATGGAAGTGATTCTTGACATCACAGTGGACGGTTATGTTCTTAAGGATTCAGGCAGGAGAAGCAGCAAGCTAATTATAAGAGGAAGGGAAGTGTTTTACACATGGAGAATCAACCGTAAGGAAAATATGGTTGAATTGATTTGACATCTTCTAACAAAGTTTGCTGAAACCATGGTGACTCTTTAAGGATCCTAGAACTGCTTGTAGTGTATATTTTCAGAGGTATACAAGTTATGTTTAAGTATTTTCTCCAAATTGCAACTTGTAACAGGGTCTTGGACAGATGGTAAAATTTAGATTATAATGACTACTTTTTTGGCCGGGAGGGAGGCTTGGAGGAAGGGAATAAATAATCTTGATAACAAAGAGGTAAATCTCTTGGGGAGAGGGATAGCTCAGTGGTTTGAGCTTTGGCCTGCTAAACCCAGGGTTGTGAGTTCAATCCTTGAGGGGGCTATTTAGGGATCTGGGGCAAAAATCTGTCTGGGGATTGGTCCTGCTTTGAGCAGGGGGTTGGACTAGATGACCTCCTAAGGTCCCTTCCAACCCTGGTATTCTATGATGGTATAAATCTGTCCATCAGTTTAAGTGAAGTAATCCATGAGACATTTAGATCAGTGGTTTTAAAAGTTTGGGTTGTGGAATGCAAGGCACTGGGTCGCCTTGCTCAGCACCCAGGGACCCTGTCGGCCGTCCAGTAAAAACTAGTAGTCCCTACCTGTTCTGACACCGTGCTGCGCCCTAGAAGCGTCCAGCACCAGGTCTGGCTTGTAGGCGGGGGGGCCATGGGCCTCCGCGTGCTGCCCCCGCCCCAAGCACCAGCTCCACACTCTTGGCCAGTGGGAGCTGGGGGGGCGGTGTCTGTGGGCAAGAGCCGCACGGAGCTGCTTGCGCGCCTCCACCTAGGAGCCGGACCTGCTGCTGGCCACTTCTGGGGTGCAGTGTGGTCCACGGTGCCAGGACAGGCGGGAAGCCTACCTCTGCACCCCAGCTGTGCTGCTGACCGGAGCCAACGGAGGTAACCCCGCATCGCAATCCCCTGAGCCCCCCCGAAACCTGGAGTCCCTTCATGCACCCCAAACCCCTCATTCCCAGCTCCGTTGGGTCGCAGGCATCAACAATTTTCTTCAACTGAGTCGTCAGAGAAAAGTTTGAAAACCACTGATTTAGATTGATATCATTAACTTTGAATGAGTTGTGAAAGGGCACCATTACTTGGATATTTAATTATTTTTTATTTTTAAAGAACACGCAGCGAAACTACCCAGTTTTGAAAAGGAAAATGACCCTTCAGAGGCCGTTTGAATTGCAGAGAAAACAAATGCCAGCTCTCAGGAGGCCTGTCCCATTAAACAGGAGGTGAGATTTCGAACTGCTGTTTTGAGATGCCTTTTCCAGCTCATCCCTTTGATAGTGATGAGTTCTGTTTCTGGCAGTGCTGACTTGGGATCAAGAGAGCAAAGACTGGCAGCAGTAGTAGGATAAAATCTTGTACAGTTAGTAGCCCTCATGCAATACCCTGATTTGTGTGCCCTGATGATGGGATCAGTTGTTTCCTGGAACTGTTAGGAAGCAGCTTTCTTCACTTACACCTGCTACGAGCCTCCATTTAACACAATAAAATATGTAGCTCGAGTGTTCCAGATCTATAAAGATGGTTAATACATGGAATCTTAAGTTCAGGTAACTTTAAAAGTGACAATTCTTATTTAAGTAACTTCGCTCTCATTGTAAGACACTTTACAGGATCTACTACCATTTTCAGTTTCATGAAAACTATAGTGTGTTTTGTTTGCTCCGAAATTATTCCAATGTACTGTGTTAAACTGCAGATGCTTCCATTTAAAAAACAGTTTACCACATAAGGCAATATTATGCACATTAAATATTAAACCTTGCCCCATAGCTACTGGTGTGAATCCCATTAATTGTCTGGATCACTTAAGAAATTAAGAATGGCCATATTGGGTCAGAGTAATGGTCTGTCTAGCCCAGTACCCTGTCTTCTGACAGTGGACAGTGCCAGAGGCTTTAGAGCAGGGGTGGGCAACCTATGGCACGTGTGCCGAAGGCGGCATGCGAGCTGATTTTCAGTGGCACTCACACTGCCTGGATCCTGGCCACCGGTCCAGGGGCTCTGCATTTTAATTTAATTTTAAATGAAGCTTCTTAAACATTTTAAAAACCTTATTTACTTTACATACAACAATAGTTTAGTTATATATTATAGACTTATAGAAAGAGACCTTCTAAAAATGGTAAAATGTATGACTGGCACATGAAACCTTAAATTAGAGTGAATAAATGAAGATTCGGCACAGCACTTCTGAAAGGATGCCGACCCCTGCTTTAGAGGGAATGAACAGAACAGGGCAATTGAGTGATTCATCCCTCGTTGTCCAGTCCCAGCTCCTGGCAGTCAGAGGTTTAGGGATATCTGGAACACTTATGTGGACAGGGATCCTCTGGTTTTGGCCAAAATAAACCAGGCACTTCTATTGTCCTGTTCAAGTGGAAATGCTAAATATGTGGATTGTGCAATCATGAGATGCATAAGGCTAAATTTTTGTTTTAGGGTAGAATATTTCTCTGACTACTTTCTATTTCTATCCAAATATTGGCAGTAGCACACGCTTCATTAGAGTGTTGGGCTGGTTCCACCTAAGGAAATCAACCTAACCTTTGTTCATCAGTTGATTTCTCCCTCCTCCCCCTTTCCATATCGCCCCATTTTGTTCAGGAGTACATAATTTAGTAGATGTTCTTGGAGGTCTCCAGATTTCCATCATTAAAAAAAACACAAAATCTGCTACTGTCTTTCAAAATGGTTTTGGCAATTAGACCATAAAAACTTGGTTAAACAACTTTAGCAATTTTATTATCATTCATGTCTCACTTAAAAATAGGCAGTTTTTCTCTATAGAGGGCACAGCTGAATTAAAAGATTGATTTATATTGGTACACTAATCTCTCGAACACCATTTAAACAGGACACATTGCAGAGAGACACAAGACCTGAGAGCTAGAAATTCTTGATTCGATACCAGTTTAGACAGACTTGTGTGGATTTCGGCATGCCACTTAACCCCTTTGCACCGAATCTCCGTTTCGCCTACCTAATTAGCAGTTTTTGGAAGGATTAATATTTGCAGAGTACTGTATATGGTGGGTTGCTTTGTATTGGAGCCAAAACAAGCAAGGTAGCCAAGCAAGCATAGATACAAGAACTGGAAAATCATTTGTAGACTCTTTGAGTAGGAAAGTAAATCATTAAATATCATGTGCCCTTCAGGTTATCTGTTGATATCAACCTGCCTTACTTCCAGGATTTAAATCAAAGAGGGCTGTTAAAGTAGAAACAGGAAACAAAACAATGACACCGATAAGAATCCTGGAGGAGATCATGGAAAAGCTGTTTGGGGAATACCCTCTCTGGCTCTAGGCAGGCTCGAATCTCTTACTCGTTCTATAGCTGAGCCTAGGATCAAAGGAAATCCCAAACTGTGAGGGTAGACAGCTCCTGTGACTGTGGGGCCTGTTTCCGATCCTCTGTCCGTTCACGCATCCGGGCAGAGTTCCTCTGGGCGGAGTCCACTGGCTCCCTTGACGCCTTTGAGGAGCAGTGGGCGCTGTCCGGGGTTCTCTGCTCGGTGTCCCCGTCAGGTTCCCTTCTTTTGACCCTTTGACCTCACTCCTGTTCCTGTTTTTCATTAGTTGTCCCCCGGAATCATTTGGGTTCCCGGTCCTGTGGGTCCTCCCCTTAGGCTGGGGGGGGATCCTTTAGCAGTGGGCGGGCTCTGCCCGCCCTCTTCCCGGAAACCCAATAGGTACTTGTGTCACAGCATCAAAACCAGGGTGCGTTAGCTCTCCCATGTGGAGCAGAGTGGGACCCAGGGTTGGTCCCTGCCCATCTCCACATGGGAGTGATAACTCCCCCTCATTTTGATGCTGTGACCAAAGCAGCGAGCTCACTGTCTACCTGCTAATAGTCTACGGGGTGCATTCGCCAACCATCCTTGCTACCATGTTGTCACAGACTCACAGGACCCATGCTCTCTTGGCTCCATACGGTCCCTGGGAGGAACCTCCTTCGGTGTGACAGCCCTCCTCGGGGGTCACATTCTCGGGGGATAAGCCCTAGGCACCGCCTCCTCCTGGAACCACACCTCGGAGCCTTCAGCACACCCGTCTCTCTCTGTGAGCCCCCCTCAGAGAGTCCACTCACTTTGGACCTCCTGGGGGGCCTCCATGCCTAGAGGGAGCAATGCAACCCTGGGAGAAGGGGGTGGGGGAGTGGAGGGGAAGACAGTTGTCAGCAGAGGAAAAACTGACACCTAGATTGACAGAGACAAGGGAGTATGCGGCTTTGAGCAGAACAGATGGGCTCTCCCAAATCAACTCAGAGAGATGGAGATAAGCTGGACCTCCCTGAACTATGAATAGAGAGGTTAAGCTTAGGTAAGGAGGCATGCATCTAGGACTTTCATTGTTAGCCCATTTTCCTAAATACCTTTTGAGGAATGAATAAATAATGCTTTGTTTTGAAGACACTTTCTGTGCTCATACAAAATACACTGTCAGAGGTTCCTGAAGAGAGAAACTTACAGGTGTCAAACCTAAGTTACTCCTGTGTCATTAACATGGTTGGGAACCAGGGAGGCTGTAGCCCAGAGACCCAGTCTGAGTGTGGTTGGACTGGGTGGTTCCACCCAAAATGAGGTGCAGGAAGCCAGGCCTATCACCTAAAGGGTTCACCTGAGAGACTAAAAAGTGGCCTAAGGTGCAGTTTTCCTGTAGCCGTGACAACTCCATGTGTTTAAAAGAAAAATGTGGATTTAATAAACCTGCTCTACCCCATTTAAATATTTAGTTGGGACCAACAAAGTTGAAAGGCTCAGTTTCTAAATGTGTTACTTGTCTTAGTGATGCATTGGGGAATATGAGACGTTTGCTTCTTGACTCCATTATCCCCAGTCTTGTTCTATTTTTCTCTAAAAATTGGCTGGCCATACAAGTTTTTGATAATGATATTGGTCTTATTTTGTAAAATGTTACAGGAGTAATATACCATCCACTTTTGCCAGAATTGGAAATAAACTAAACCAGCAGAAAGACATGCGTCAAGCAACTTTCCTCTTCAGGAGGGGTCTGAAGGTACAATAAAATTTTTCTTAAATAAAATACTGTGCACTAGACTCTAAAATGAATGCTATTTTCTTCGTCAGCCCCCCATTTGATGGATCAGACTATCTAGATCAACTCTGAATAAACTCACTTGATGTGTTTTCTTTGATCTCTGAAAAAGACAACACTTCAAGTGGCCTTGGAACCATATACTTACCATTCCAGGAAAAACCTGGTCCTATCTTGAGTTAAAGATTTCTTGTAGAGCAATACGTGAGTCTTTTTGTACCCCAAAAACAGCTGAATCATTCTGAGGTGTATGGAATTGGGGTGTGTATTTCAGGATAGTGGCAAGCTTGTGCAGCTTGTTCTTGAAGGTAAGTTGTTTAAAGCTACGTATGGGCATTTAAAGTTGCCTTTAGTTGAAGGATGGAAAGCAGTAAGCTTCAGAATTGCATGATTTGTTTAGCCGTAAACCATAAATGGTTATACAGATTGATATAGATTTATATGGTTTAACCATAAATCAGCCTCATAAGTAACAGTCAAATAACTAAGAATGTAAAGAGAAAAGTGGGTTTTTTCCCTTTATATGTTTGAGCCCTAACTACAACTGACACTGCATGGGTAGACACAAGCGCCACTTACTTCAGTGGGGTTCTGCACAGATACAGGGGTCAATCCATGTGGAGTCACTTGCTTTAGTGAGGATTTTTCAGACTACAGGAGAGGAGATTAAAAAACACAATCAGAATGTGATAAAACTGCAAATTGGTAGGGGGATTCAGTGGCATTAGATACAGAATCTTATAGTAAGTTTCTTTTCACCACATCCCAGTTTGTGAATCTCTCTCCTCTATTCCAGCCCTGTGTGTGTGTAAGCTTCCACCCTGTCTGGTCCTTATGACTCTGGATGGAATCTCTCTCCTCCCTGTCTTGCCTATTGGGTTACATTTTTTGGCAAATTTCTTTATTTTAATCCCTTTATAAAAATTGCCTATGCTCTAAGGGAACATGAGTTTCTGGGGCCTAAGGTGACCATCCGCAGTTGAACAGCACTAAAGTTGCAGGTCTGTTTTTGGTATACATCTTATGGATGTGTTCATAGATTCTTGTTCATGTTTTAAAACCTCACACTGCAAGATCAGGAAGTGTAACAGTATTCAAATCCTGTACCCATCTTTCTGTGTTTTCAGGTGCAGGCACAAGTACAGCCAGTAGAAGAACTTCTGGATAATCAGGCAGCAAAGAGAACTCGCCAGTAAGTGTCATATTTCAGCTGAAGAGCTACAGTTAAGGCATTATCCATTTAAACTGCCTTGCTTTAGTCCTGCTGTATCCAGATACTCTAACTTGCTCCTGTTGTGGTGACTGGAACTTTCTCTTGTGGGCTTCTGAGTTGAGTAGTGACATGAATTTGGATGATGTACTATGTGTTTGGTGGGAAACAGTGTTCATCCCTTTCTCCCTCCTTCCCACCTGCCTTCCTGCTTTTACAGCAGCTCTTAGTTTAACTGGAAAGATCACTTGCACAAGATGCTCCCAGGAATGAGGGATCTATTGCCAATTTCAGAGCTACTAAGTAAGCTCTGTGCCCAAGGCTCTGTCATTTTAAAACTTGAACTTAGACTCTCTGTAGGACAGTAGTTTCTCCCCTCCTGTCGATGTAGCAGCTGCTGTACCTAATTTATAAATCCAGAGCCTGTAAAACAGTTTAAAATCAGTGAGACAGGCCATTTTCCAGGCTTACATGTGAAAAGGAAGATAAGATAGGCATGTCTATGAAGAAAGAGGGAATCTCCACTTCCCAGGCTCTTCATGGATAAGCAAAAGGGATTGCAGCAAGCTATAGTAGGAAGAATAAACAGCTCATATGAGAGCAGCATATGTCACAGAATTTCAGACTCACTATTGGATTTGATGGACCTGTCTGGTCTTATCTGCACTGAATATTTTCAGAAACTCCCACCATTGCTCTAGCAATTATTGAAATGCTAGGGTGGATTTTGTGTTGGCACTCTTCACCAATGTCATCTAGAGCTGCTCTGAATAGTTAGACAGCTTAGTGGCTTCAAAGGCCTGTGCTCAGTCTATGCTAGTGGTCCATATAGATGTGTAGCTTGTGCCTGGTTGTATGTAGTCTTGGTACACCACCCTATACGCTGAAAACTCTAGAGTTCTGACAGACTTTTAAAATAGTGGCTAGTCAGAAATGTGCATTTCATGTAAAGCCCAAATTGTACGCTGGAATTTCAGCCTGCATAAATGATTCCTGTGCTTTCAAACTAGATGGCGAACTTCCACCACAAATGGAGGCATTCTGACTGTATCTATTGACAACCCTGGAGCAATCCCATCCCCAGTGTGAGTAGAACGTTCCAAACAATCTTCTTCCTTCATAACTCCAGTTACTGTTTCTGGGACCAGTGTAGCAAGCTCTCCATACTTACAGCTCCCAGTGGCTTGAATGGGAGTTCTGTCTGTGGAGGCTTTGCAAGATCAGGCCCTTTCTGTTTCTCAATCTGTGTTCAGATAATGTGTAATTGTTGGGGTGCACTTTGAGGTTTCTCAGGTAGGAGCTTGGTGTGGGCTTGAATTGAATTCCCCTCCCCTCACCAAGTCTTGAATGACTGAACGTCCAGGAATTGGTACTTGGATCCTCCCTAGTTTGTAGAGATAACAGTAGAATTGAGTTTAAATCAGACAAACATTCTTGTGTTCCTTTTTGTAAATTGGACAGGATAGCTGTATATTAAGATTCTTAGTGTTCAGCTTCAGAACTCTGAGCAAACCTTTGATCAGTGGTACCTATCCTCAAAAGGGAACTGCACCAGCCTTGCTCTTTGTAACTAAAGCTTGTAAAATTGACAGTAAAGAATCACTATATATCAATAGTGCTAGAGGTTTAAAATAAATATGCAAATATTTAAAATTTAATTTTAAAATACTGGCTCTCTTCCCCTTCCCTACCTACTTTTTAGCCCATTTAATCTGCGGATAGATATTGTTTTCAGTGAAGTGATGAATGGTTATACTTTGCCTCCTTGAAATCAAATGTTCCCAACTATCCAGTCAGTGTTTCAACCATATTCTAATAATTCTTCCTTCCGTTGCGGTATTAGCAGTTTACTTGGAAGTGTGGTCTCTTGTCTTTTCATAGAACATCTTTGTAGACAGTAACACCTGATTATTGTTACATCAACCTTTATTTAATGTGCCATTTTAAAAATAGTCTTCTTTCAGTTCCCAGAAGCCACGGTTAACTCGTATTCCTATGCCTCCATTTCTAATGAAGAAGGAGCAACCAGAAGAGAAGAAGATTCCCAAAGGAGTTACATTGCAATTTGATATCAACAGTGTTGGAAAACAGGTAAAAGCTGTTTCCTAACACTTACTTGGAGTGATTCAACATATAACTAAAAGAGGTGTGGGGCTCGTTGTTAATACAGTTGTCTAGGGCTAAAGTAGGGGACTTGTAGTTAGGCTTATTGATTCTGCTTCCAGTTTTGGCATTAGTTTGCTGTGTAACTCTGGACAAGTACCTAACTTCTCTGGTCCTACTATTAAAAAATCTGTTATGCCTATCTACCTCACATAGGATTTAAAACTTAATAGTTGTGTAGCACTGTACTGTTCCTGGATGTAGGGCACCATATTCCTAAATTGAGAGGACAGCAGGGAAAATCTTTTTTTTTTTTTTTCTGTCATGTCTTCTGCACAATGCAGATGGCTGAATCTGACTAATTCAACTTCAGATGAGGATTGAAAACAATGACTCTTCAAAAACTTTTTTGCATATGTATAAAATTGAAGAAAATCTCCTTGGGAATTTAGTTACATTGTTTTTTGTTTATATGCAGTGCCATGGCTCCTGAGTCTACAGAGTGGAGCACATCAAAATCTGACATTTTGGGAAAACAAAATTGTGCAATTTTGTGGCTTCAGAATTTGGGCTTTTTGTATCTAACAAAGTTGCCAGACTGAATTACGTCACTCTGCAGTTATGCAACAGCTGTGTCTTAAGTGAAAAGGAAAACTAAATTGCGGGGGTAGGGGTGAGGAATGACATTCAGAATATCAGGAAATACAAAAGTAAAATTTCAGATGGGTGTTAACTCATCAATGTTACAGGTGGTGAAACTAAAATCATACTGTGACAATACCCCATAAAAATGTCATTGCTATGTTGTATGACTTTCAGTGATTCCAGATCAAATCTTGCTTTACAAATAAGGTGCTTTTTGTAACTGACTCCCTGTTTCCTAAAATAAGGAGGTCATGCTGGGTTCTTTCTTCATCACATGTAATGAATATTGCAAGTGTTCTTGTGAATAAAGTCGAATAAGTGAATTGTTAGCTAGAATAGAATCCAGTTTGCTCTCTCAACTGTGTGGACTATGAAACAGGAATGTAAAATAGTAAAAACCTGTATTAGTCACTGAAGTTGGCAGATGTAATTTAATATGTATGGAGAACAGATCTGTGGAGTCGAAGTTCTGTTTTCAGCTTTTTTGACCTTAATTGATATTTTTGCATTTCCTGACTTCACTTGCAGCTGAACACTGCATTAATGTTCTTGCATCTCATATAAATATAGTTAAGATGTATTCTACTCATGTATTTTTTTAAAATAAATACTGCAAAAGAAGGAAAACAAGATTAACTTATCTTCAATGTTTGTTTACATACAACCCTTAAATGCCTGTTTCAGTATGGATGAAAAAAATCTGATTGAGCAGAACTAGGCAGGGGTGATACTCATTGTCCTAACTTTGCTATTGTAACAGATCAGTCTGATACTTTGCAAGCTCTATAATGAAATTATTTTGTTTTTCAGACTGCAATGACTTTGAATGAGCGCTTTGGGATCCTCAAGGAACAAAGAACAGCCCTGTCTCAGAACAAAGGAAGCCGTTTCGTAACAGTGGGTTAGAGGCTGTCGAAAGGACACATATATAAAGACTCCACCGATCTGAGAAACTGGGATGAAAGTGGGCAGAAGAGTATAGCATACGTCACTGAAGTTCTCCAGACTTTTTGTTAGGATGCTGACACAACTAAATATCCTTATTGATTTTACTTTTAATAGTAAAAAGACAATGACCAAGGCAAAAATGGGGCAACTGATCTGCTTGGTAAGTGGTGGTGTGTTCTGATCTAAACAGATTTTGTGTAACCCCAGTTGGTGATTAAGGCAGGAGATTTATTTCAGTTTCCCTCACAGCCCAAGTACAAACGGCAGGCAAAAGTTAATTATTTTTGTTAGTGACATTCAGTATCTGCTCCTCAACCCCTGCTATAGTGAAGATCGTGTCAATATTTCCATTACAAACTCCTTTTCAGAGGAGCAGAGACTCTGCCAGAAAGCTTCCCTCCAGATTGCAGTTTGGCATAAAGCCTGAGTTTGAGAGTATTTCTGTTCAAGATGTAGCCGCCTCTTTTTCTTTCATAGGGGTTTGGTTGTAATTCTTTGTGCGTTTGACACTCGCGGTTTTTTTCTTCCTTGGAGACTAAATTTTTTGCGTCCTCATTTGAAAAAGTAAAACTGTCAAAGGCCAGGTACTTAACAGGCATGAAGACTATACTACTCATCCTTAAAAGTGGTCCCTCCAAGTCAGGGTTGGGCAGTATGGGAGAAGCTTGTACTGCAGCTGTTCATGTTGTATCTGCCTCCTCAGTAAATGGAACTTTCTCTTGCATTTTGTTTAAACTCTACCCTTCTATTCCTTTTTTAGGTTTTCACAAATTTAATGCAATATTTTTGTGTTTGGTGTCCCTTTTATAAGGGTAAATACTGACTTTCATATAAGAAAGAGTAATATGCTAAGTTTCCTAACCCTCCCGGACTCTGGATTTTAATGTTGTATACCTTGCCCCTAAAGGTTTTCCTCAGTCTTTTAAGAAGCAGCCACACAGGTAAACTATCAAAA
The DNA here is from genome assembly GCA_003942145.1 of Platysternon megacephalum. Classification (NCBI taxonomy): domain Eukaryota; kingdom Metazoa; phylum Chordata; order Testudines; family Platysternidae; genus Platysternon; species Platysternon megacephalum. Next base: position 1,678,428 of record QXTE01000125.1, on the reverse strand, counting down.
GGCACCTGTTTGTATATACCAAAGAGAAATCAAGGATGAGCCTGATCTGAAGTAAAGTCAAATATCTTGACTGACATTGAAGCTGGGGAAGAATTGCTGGGATAAGAGGCCCACATTTTGCAGACAAGTAAGCACATGCTCAACTTTATGTACAAGAGTAATCCCACTGGCTTCAATGAGACTGCTAGCATGTGTAAAAGTTATGCATGTGCATAATTATCTGTAGGATGACTGCCAAATTGGAGCATCCTCATTGTGCATTCACACCCTTAATGGAAACAAAGCACCTGTTCAAAATTGTACAGGTAAAATTACCTTTAATTCCACGAGCTAGTGGATTTTCAACTGTTTCATAGCAATGGGACATAGATATAGTCAGATAAAAGGAATTGTTGGCTTGCTGCATCCACAAATGCCTATGGTGCAAAGTAGTTTTAATACTCTCTTGCTTAGACTATGGATTCAATTTTTTAAAACTGGTTTCTTTGCACTTTTTCTGAAATTCCGAGTAAACAACTTGTTTACCCAAGAGTTTAACATTGAGAGCATTTGACAGTGGAAGGACTTTATTTCATATAGCAGTTTTAAAGTCAAAATGCATTCTTGACACTGTTCAGTACTTAACCCTTTATTTTTAACTTTGAAAACGTACCTAGCAAAAATTTAATTAAACTTCATGGGTGTTAAGGTTTTTTTTTAAATTACCAGTAGAAATTTTGTTGAAAAAAGTCCCTCTGTTAGAATTTAGGAAATGTGGTGTTAGTCATCCTGTTTCAGTGCATACATTTCCTGTGTACCAGGATGCAACAAAGATGCAAAACATTGATGCAATGCATCATGAAAAGCTAGTTTGTATTTAATGAGAGAGATGGCTTTACACTGTACCTTTTGATATTTTTTTTGGAGAAGTTACTACATTTGGATCTATTCTGAAGCTTGTTGTTTTTTTTAAATAAAATGTTACAGGTTTCACATTTTGTGCCTGCTTATAAAACTTTGGCCAGTACATTGATAAATTATGCAGATTTCGAATATCGCACAAGGGAGAATTCAGTTCTTGTTAACTGTAGCTCTTAAATGTTTCAAGGAACATACAGAAGGTTAACATAAATCTGCACTCTTGAGTCAGCCTACATCCTGAGATGTGACCAGCACTTCCTGTTGCTGTATTGTGTGAACTATGAATTTCATTTGATGAATACGTTAATTAAAACTGACCTTTCTGAGCCTTCTCTTAGCAAGTACCATCTAACTGAAAAGTGATGTAGTCTGTGACACACTGCCAGCTGAAGATCCATATGCACATAAACCACTTTTCATGTTGCTTTAGTATGATTCACTAATCAGAAGATAAACTTTAATCTAAACCAGTATTACAGGATCAGTGTGTTTGTCCCTGACAGATTCCCCTTCAGTCTCAAATGAGGTCACTTTTCAGTGAGATGCCAGCAGGAGATTAGATTTGCAATAAAACTGCCACTTCTAATTCCTGCTGTAGACAAAACATAGCCTTTAGATATGGTTGACAAAATTTCAACTGTGGCAAGTACCTGGCCAGGCCCCTGGATTATCTAAATTCCCTGCTTTTCCATTACCAGCTAAGGCCTGAAGGATGAGCTTGTTCAGATATTATCTGACGAGACATGTGCACTGGTTTTTATTGCAAAATAGCATATCTGTCCTTCCAGAAAGATCAAGGTGAGCTTTTGTGCAGACATCTCAAATTACAGTGCTGGAGTGAGTCTATTTTTGACTGGTGACTGGGGTAGACCTTAAAAGAAAAAATGTTTGAAACGGTTTCACTTATCCCTAGTTCACAAAGCAGCACACCTTATTCAGATTCAGAATTCCCATCAATAGAAGCAGTCTGGGAGGATGTTGACACTTCTTAAGTTACCTAATCCACTGTCTTTGCCTCACCTGAACTGCGCCCCCCCCCCCAATATTTTTTATAGCTTGTGGACCAAATATCATTAGTGATCAGTGGAAGAAGTTACTTGCAGAGCCTATAGGTGCTAATCAAGTATGTTTTGAAACTTATCCTCTGGTGCTTTTTTTGAAGGGTTAGAATGACAGTGAACATTGGATTTGAACATTGATAGAGCAAAGGTTTAGGATCTGCATCAAACTAAACTAATGTCTGTTGCTTTTCCATATCAAAACCTGGGCAGAAAACTTTGCCTGTGAATAAAGGGATATGTAATCACTTCTCTACTACAGAGTTGCATTAAATTTGTAATTCCAAAAATAACTGCAGCCATATAAGGACAGTGAGTTTTGTAGTGTTCGGGAGTTAATGTGCCAGAGGCAAAGAATCTTGTAGCAAAGATTCTGAGCTGTGGCCTGAGCGCAGCCTAGTGCAAAACCCACCATCTCTCTTGTAGCATGTTCATATCTCCTAAGGCAGGGGTCCCCAGCGTGGTGTAAGTGCGCCCGCGAAGCCCTCCGGTTTTTGTTGTTGTTTTTTTTGCTCCGCCGGCAGCGCTCGGGGTTTTTTTTTTTTTTTCTTTTTTGGCGCCCGCCGGACAAAAAAGGTTGGGGACCACTGTACTAAGGGTACGTCTGTGATTGATCTATCGGGGATTGATTTATCGCATCTAGTGTAGACCCAATCGATCCCCGATCGCTCTGCCATCGACTCTGGAACTTCACCACGGGGAGAGGCAGAAGCGGAGTCGACAGGGGAGCGGCGGCTGTCGATCCCGCGCCGCGAAGTAAGTGATTCTAAGTCGATCTAAGATACGTCGACTTCAGCTACGCTGTTCTCGTAGCTGAAGTTGCGTATCTTAGATCGATTTCCCCCTCTCTACACCCCCCCACCCCACCCCCCCCAAGTGTAGGCCAGGCCTAAGTGTAGAAGCCCTGCAGGTGAATACTGGCATAAAAACAGTAGGGGACAGCCTCAGCTACTGTAAACCAGCAGAGCTCTGCTGATTCCAGTGGAGCTGTACCTGTTTATACTTGTTGAAAATTTAGCCCATGACTCAAATACTTTCTGTGGCCTAAATCTATACAAAACCTCATTATTAAATCAAACTACTGTACATTACAGCTGCAGCTATGCTTCTCTAGCATCCTTGTGAAGAGGCTTTCTATATTGATGGAACAACCCTTTCCATTGCTGTAGGTAACCCCTTCTGCAAACGGCAGTAGGTAGGTTGCTGGAGTAATTCTTCTCATGTCTTAGTAATGTAGCTAGGTTAATCTAAATGTGAAGTGTAGACCAGCCCTGAATCAAAATGGGTGAGTATGTCTGAGTTTTTATGACAGCATCACTCCTGGATTAAGGCATAAGCACTATAGGTTTATGTCTAGAACCCTACCACGGGGGGTCAGGAATGCATGTTAGCACCTCAGTTTCTGTTTTAAAAGAAAAGGTTTAAACCTCTCTGCTTTGGTTACCTTGCTTATCTATACTATGTGCAGCCAGCCGGGCTTAATAGCTGTGAGAGGGGTGAAATGTCCTCTTACATGTTTAATTGAATGGTTAACTGCAGGGCCTATTTCCTTAGGGCCCTCTGCAGCAGCAGTCTCATGGAGGCCTCTAGCTTGAGGAGACAGAAGAGTGCAGTGGACTAGGCCTGCGCAGGCACCTGTATCCTGGCTGTTGATCTCTTCTCCCCCCCCCCCCCCTTCCATTCCTGTGTGGGAGGGGGCAGACAGAGGTTCCCTGGGGCTAGGGTGACCAGATAGCAAGTGTAAAAAAATCAGGACGGGGTGGGGGATAATAGGTGCCTATATAAGAAAAAGCCCCCCCCCCAATCAGGACTGTCCCTATAAAATTGGGACATCTGGTCACCCTACCTAGGGCTCCCCCTGTCTCAGGGAGGAGGAAGGAGGGGATCCTCTACCACTTGCTGGGGAGGCGGGGCCCTAGGAGCCTACTATCCTGCTGTGCCTAGAGAGCGTCTGACTGATCTGCCAGCCACAGCAGAGGCTTGATGCGTCTCCAGCCGCGCATGCGCGCTTCATGCTGTCAGTCCCTGTGTAGTGGACTCCGCCCTCTGAGCATGCGCTCTCGTTTTCTCTTCCGCGGGCTCTGCGCCTGCGCACTGCCCAGAGGAGCCAGAGCTCTGTGGTGGCGGGGGGAAATGGCGGCCGTGGTGCTGGTGTCCGTGGAGAGCGGCTCGGGGATGATACCGGCCGGGAGCCCGGCGGCGTGTGGGGCTCCCGCGGGTCCCTGTGGGCCGGGTTCGTGGAGCCGTTCCCTGGACCGGGCCCTGGAGGAGGCGGCGGTGAGCGGGTCCCTGAGCCTGAGCGGCAGGAAGCTGCGGGACTATCCGCGGGGCAGCGCCGCCAACCACGACCTGAGCGACACCACGCAGGCCGGTGAGCGCGGGGCGGGAGGGGGGCGCCGCTGTGTGCGGGACCGTAACTGCCATCTTCCGCGCGCCACACCCCCGCCCCGCCCCCAGCGCCGCTCGGGCGGGGCCCGCGAGCCAGGGCTGCTGGCCGGGGAGCGGAGCCCGGCGCGCGGCGGGCGCGGCTCCCGTGGGGCAGGCTGCTCGCCCAGCCGCCGGGTCAGTGCGGGGAGCCCGGGGCGCGGGAGCAGGGGCGCGGCCCGCTCCGAAGTCACTTCGGAGTAGATGAGCTGCCTTGCCTACTCCAGCCCTCGAGCCGCTTCCCCTGCCTGACTTTACGCCCTCGAGAGGCAGGACGGGGGCGAGTTGGCTTGGAGGAGCCACGAGTATCTTGCCAGCCCGATGAGTTGTCAGGCTCACCAGCGGTGTTTGGCTTGCTTTTATTTTTCAAGGCGTTGGTGTCCCTTTTTAATTGGCTAGATTTCACATTTTTTTTATTAAAGCTAATGTTAAAAATTATATAATATACCGATTAAGGAAATAGTGTCTGAACTAAAGTAGCAACAGGTCCGCTGAGTCCCGCTGCTGAGTATTGTGGTTTTATAATCACACGTTGCTTTTAATTAATAATTAAAAAAAAAAGAAAAAAAGCTTTCTCCTCTGGCTGTGGGAAAGATTCACACTGACAAGTGAAACTGACCACACTGTCAAATGTGTTAAGTAAAGTACCTGTAAAAATACTTTTTGCTCTGTTCTCTCAGTTACAGTGATCTTAGATGTTACTTGTAGCCAGAGGCAAAACCTTTTCAGACAGAAATGTTTGTCTTTTACGTGTGTGTTTTGGATAAAATAATGAAAATATTGGATGGGAAAGGGATATCAAGGAATATTATGTAAGGAATGCTTATGAAGTTATTGCCTGGAATGTAGAACTTGTGTTTTATTAAAGCATTGTACAGAGGGAATTTTCCCTACATTTATTTTACTGTCTGGTTGTATAAACAATGTCTTAGCTAATCTTGGAAGGCTTCAGCCATGCTATTAGCCTTCAACTTCAATTTATTTTATGTATTCATTTTTGTTCATTGTTGATATTTGAGCTAATCTCTTTCTCATTTCTCTGTAAATTAGTTTGTGGTGCCTTGGTTCCAAGGACACTAGCTAAAAATAAACTGTACTGTGTTTTATTTTAAATAGCTTCCAAATCTATCAAGTCCGTTCACAAGTGTATGGCTGTGTTGACAGGATGTTAGTTTATTTAAATCTTTCCGAGTTGAGGCCCTCTTTACATGGTTTAACTTTATATTCTGTATGCCATGTTGTATTTGGGAAAAAATCATTAAGGATGATTACAGATAGTAATAAAAAAGCCATACTGCTCAGGAAAAATCTGGCTTATTTAATTAATATACCTCAGTGAACAGATTAAATGTTTTATTCATACCATAATAAGGAACAATCTTGTACAGAAGAGTATGTAAATATAATCAGAGAATGAATGCTCAGTTGTCTAGTCTGTATGTATAAATGCAACTAATGAATAAGGTTGAAAAATCTGTGAAGGGGTTGTCCTTTTTATTGTTTAAAGTGCTGTTCATTTATTGTACTTTTAAAAACAATTATGGGAATTCTTGTTTCCACAAATGTTCCCCTCTATTGTGATTAATATTTGCATTGTAATTGTTCAAGAACCATAAATGCTAATAAATAACAACGCACACCATACACTTCATGCATTGTCATAACAATGAGCAATGAAACTTTCTAAATAGTGAATGGAAAGCTGTGTATTTTCCTTTTTCCTGAGTGAAAAACTGCTTAAATCTAATTTGGGAAGGCCAGTACAGGTATCTCATTCCATTTTTGGTGGAGCATATTTTATGATGATTCTTTGTTTTGGATGAGGCTTGAGTATGGGAGAAAAATATCATACAGCTGTTCCTAACATCTGAATATCAATTGTGCACTCAGTATAGATTTATTTCAACTTCTCTCTTTTCTGTCTCACATCAATTTCTTTTGAGTGAAATGTCGTACTTAATTCTATTACAATCATGTGGCGTCTACTTATATATAGTGCCCACAGTGTGCTAGGAGCTCCACGTACCTAAAAAGACAATCTTGTACCTTGAAGATTTACAGCTAAGGCCCCCAATCCTGAAAAAACGTACACATGTACGTAACTTTATGTGCTGTTAGTAGTCCCATCAAAGTCAATAAGGCTAGACTACTCACATTGTATAAAGATAAGTACATGTGTATGGGCTTGTCTACACAAAAGTTTGACTTTCACTATACTGAAATAGATAAAAGCAGTAAACCTGCCTAGTGTGGATGCAGTTATACTGGTATAACTTATTACCATATAGGAAGGGGAATAATCTATACCAGTATAAAGCAATTATCGCTATGACTGCATCCACGCTAGGGGGTCATACTAGTATAACTATATTGGTTTAAAAAAACCGGACCCTTAACTGACATAGTTATACCATACAAAAACTGTGTATAGACCAGGCCTAAATCTTCACAGGTTCAGTGGCCTTGACTGCAAGATCTGATATGACAAGTGAACCTAAAAAAGGAGTTGAGGTCAGTAGGGGGAGTCTTAGGATATAGAGAGTACAGATGTAAGATCAAATTTACTTGGATAATCAATGTAAGTCTTGAAATTGGTATTTTTATACTGTAAAGGGCAGTGGTTCTCTAACTTTTGTACTGGTGACCCCTTTCACATAGCAAGCCTCTGAGTTCGACCCCCTTTATAAATGAAAAACACTTTTAAATATATTTAACCCCATTATAAATGCTGGAGGCAAAGTGGGGTTTGGGGTGGAGGCTGATAGCTCGTGGCCCCCCATGTAATAACCTCACGAGCCCCTGAGGGGCCCCGACCCCCAGTTTGAGAACCCCTGGTAAAGGGGAAGAAGTCATAAAACAAATGTATTTTACTACTGCTATACTTTGCAAAACGCAAGGTTCTGTGAAACCTTGACTCCCTAATTCACTTTCTAAAACCCTGTTGTTTCTCAAGCTATGTTAATTAGAACAGTAGATGCAGTTCATATAAAACTATGAATTCATTATATTTCCCAATTCTGTTCATGGGTTGGGTGAATGTCATAGTGGTTTCATGTTAGTGTAGTAAATGCAGTCATGATTCACACCAAGTCTTGAGCAAAGAACACCGTGGAAACAGAAGTTAATACATTTCATTACTGTACCTGCTTTCAAGCAGTTCCAAGACCAGCTATACTCAGGCAGTTAACATTTCATTTCCTAACATCCAAAAGTAAGCCACAAATAAATAATGGATGTGATCGCACAATACTACTTTGGTTAAATTTACTCTCACTGTTTTATGTATTAAAACAATACTTAAGGTAAAGATATTTTGAGACTGCTACCCTACCATATTGTTTGTAACATTTAATAACTTTTCCAAAAGAGATGTAGTGCTACCACAGAATAAACATGGGTCCTTCTCATCGGTAATTTGAGAGGTTTTTGGGGAGTAAATCGAAAGCAGATGTTCCTATTTACTTATAAAGAATAAACATTTTTACACTCTGAGATTCTTAATATACTGTGTAAACCCAATAACATATTGTCTTTCAGTGATTGTTCAAGAAGTTTTGTCTTACCGTAGAAGTAATTGCAGGTCATGCTCAAACTACATGTGTAATGACACAAGTAATAAGAAATGTCATTGAGTGTATTATGTTACTAATTTGTAAAGCACCATAATTTTGAATGCCGTTTTCAAAACATAATTTAGCAAGGTCCCTGCTTCAAGGGGCTGAAAATGTAAAGCCCTGAGCATGTGCATATATCTCAGCAGAACTTAAACCTAAATTAGATAGATTCAGTACAGATGATTAAAGGATGAAGTGCAAAAATGGTAGCAGATAACATTGCAGTCAATTTAGTGGTGGAAAGTTGAGCAAAGTGGATTTTAAGAAAAGATTTGGAGAAGGAAGATATGGGGCATATGAGCAGAGGAGGGAGGTTCTTCTAAACCAAGCATTTAGTATGGTTTCAAAGTGAACGTGAAACAGTACCATACCAGGTCCTTAGTTGCATGAGGAACTTCAGTATCTAAATCACATCAGACAATATTTTTGGTGAGACTCAATAACAAAGAAAACTCTGTAGATTGATATGGTTTTAAGCAAGATTAATGCTTCCATTATTTACTTTTTTAATTAAATTTATAAAACGTATCTGTTACCTTAAGACTCTAACTACATTTTTTTATTAACTGGAAACTATTAATTGAATTCCTGAGACTAATTAAAAAAAATCAAGCTTCTGATAGCACACTGGAAACAGCATTTGTAGATTATATTTTACTTGAAAAATAACTAGGGATTTTTTGTTCTCTTCTGATGTTGAGAAGAGCAGCAACTCCAGTCATGCACAGGCACATTCTACTATTCTTCTCTGTGCACAATGCAGCCTTGCTGCTGCTGTTACTAGTAATATCTCCTGCAGGTACACAAGCTCCCCTCAGAACAGTGCGGTAGTTGTCATACTACTGCATGAGGCAGGAAGTGAAACTGATCATCAATAAAACCGTAAAGCTGACAACATACAGTGTAAACAAATTGTAAAAAAAAAATCATTTTTTCTAACTTCTTTCAGATACAGCAGTCTTGAATATTACTTGTAACTAGTAGGTACAAAACTTTCATGTAGAAAAGTGACTTTCACGTTGACAGTGCACCTTTAATCAAACACAAATTAATTTAGCATCGTGCTGTCAACAACTGGCTGGAGCAACTTTATTCCTTAAATCAACAAATTGTCGCAGTTACACTTAAAAACAAATGTGCAGGTAACATCCCCAGCCCACTCCCTGAACAATCATAAGAACAAAACACCTGTCAGATCTAACTTACCTCTGTAAAAACACTAAATCAGGGGTCGGCAACCTTTCAGAAGTGGTGTGCCGAGTCTTCATTTATTCACTCTAATTTATTTAGTAATATATTTTAACGTTTTTAGAAGGTCTCTTTCTATAAGTCTATAATATATAACTAAACTATAGTGGTATGTAAAGTAAATAAGGTTTTAAAATGTTTAAGAAGCTTCATTTAAAATGAAATTAAAATGCAGAGCCCCGCAGACCAGTGGCCAGGACCCGGGCAGTGTGAGTGCCACTGAAAATCAGCTCGCGTGCCGCCTTTGGCACCTGTGCCATAGGTTGCCTACCCCTGCACTAAATCAACAGGTAGAAATTTCACCATGTTCTGAAAGCTAACATATTTCTGTTTTGGACCAGTGAGAGAATCACATTCTTAGTCCAAAGGTCATTTGCCACCAGAGGTTCAAATCTAGTACTGTTACTGAGAGCTTGTTAGCTAGTCCCAGCTGGTGTGGCAGTAGGGGGTGGTGGTCTTTCAGGTATCTATGACTTACATAAGGCTTTAAAGATCAAAATCAACACTTTGATTTGTACCCAGAACTGAAGAGCAAACTATTGAAATGTTTGAAGCAAAAGTGTGTTGCTCTTGTTTGTTTTTGTATTTTAATCGGGATTAGTTATTTTGTGTTAGGCAATGTACAACTGATGATCAGATAGTAAAAGAAAAAGTCTGCCCCAAAAATCTTAAAATCTAATTAAAGATGAGATTAAACACCCTAGTTGTCACAGTTATTACATGGGGGGGGGTGTCGTAAGCTGTCAGCCTCCACCCACAAACTCTCTTTCACCTCCAGCATTTATAATAGTGTTAAATATAAAAATAAATGTTTGAATTTATAAAGGGGGCTGCACTCAGAGGCTTGCTGTGTACAAGGGGTCACCAATATAAAACTTTGAGAACCACTGGGATAGAACATATTGCAATAATCCAGTCTGGTGTTCACAAAGACACGGATGGTATGGGTAAGGTTCACATCCATGAAAGAAGATGTGGTGGTAATTGGCATGCCAACTACAGGTGAAAAAAGGAACTGCAGCCAGCCCAAGCCTCAAAAATTACAAACCTTACTGTTGTAAATTATTGATGTAGATTATTACCGTATTAACGGAGCAAGCACCATCTCTGTTATCTCCAGATCTTCCCCCCAACCAGCCAGCATCATCTCCATTTTATATGATGAACATATATATGTATATAAAATGTATTTTCCAACAATACAGTTCTCAGCCAGGCAGTAGGGAAGCAAGGAAAACAAACCATCTTGGTCACATGAAAAGGAGACTTGCATGTCATCACTGATGGCATCACAATCCATAGTACATAGGTAGGGCCCTACCAAATTCATGGCCATGAAAAACTCATCACAGACCATGAAATCTGGTCTCCCCCTGTGAAATTTGGTCTTTTGTGTGCTTTTACCCTATGCTATACAGATTTCACTGGGGACACCAGCATTTCTCAAATTGGGGGTCCTGACCCAAAAGGGAATTGCAGAGGGGGCGCAAGGTTATTCTAGGGGGGTTATGGTATTGCCACCCTTACTTCTGAGCTGCCTTCAGAGATGGGCAGTTGGAGAGTGGCAGCTGTTGACTGAGGGCCCCGTTCTGCAGGCAGCAGCACAGAAATAAGGGTGGCAATACCATACCATGCCATCCTTCTGCGGTGCTACTGGCGGCGGCTCTGCCTTCAAAGCTTGGCTCCCGGCCAGAAGCCCTTGCTCTCCAGCTGCCCAGCTCTGAAGGCAGCGCTGACACCAGCAACAGTGCAGAAATAAGGGTAGCAGTACCGCAACCCCCCACAACTCCTTTTTGGGTCAGGATCCCTACTATTACAACACTGTGAAATTTCAGATTTAAATAGCTGAAATCATGAAATTTACTATTTTTAAAATCCTATGACTGTGAAATTGACCAAAATGGACCCTGAATTTGGTAGGGCCCTATACATAAGTATCTTTCCCAGTGGCCTCAATACATCCAAGAAAAGAGAACTCGCTGTATCCTACAAGAGCCACAATTACCCACATCACTCACTGGATAACTTTAAGAGGAAAGAATGGAAATATGTGAGTGATTCCAACATCTACTAGGGTTTGAAATAGTCAACAAAACAGTATCATCTTTGCCATAAGGAAATCAGTTAATGCAATAAATATGTTCTAAGTACTATATCTACTCCAGAAACAAGATTGATAGTGACACTCTGCCTCTATCTTCACAATAACTTTGCCTGTAATGTATGTGTCACAGTTTCAGGGTAACTGCACCTTTGACCCACCTCCGTGGTCCATTCCAGGAATTCCTTTTAGGTCTGGGGCATCTAACTTTCATCTCTCTCCAGACAGGGATCTGTCCCCCACTCCATTCTGGTTTTAGGCTGCAGTCCATATTTACTGTGATTTTCCCAGAAAGCCTGTCTTCCTAGCAGCCAGCACCTCTGCTTTGCTTTCTCTCCATGGGCTATGACTAGTGTAGGGTAGCAGCTACAAGTTGTCACGCAGCTTTTTCTCAGCAGGCTACCTTGATTCTTAGGATAAAAGACCAAAGCTCCTATTCCTTTTCTGAATCAAAAGGAATACTCCAAGCCTTTATATCCCAAGTTTGTTCTTTGCCCCTATCAGCCGGGACTGACCTAAACCAATATATGCAAACCACCCCGGGACTGTTATCTGGAGCTGTTTACATTCCTCAGGCACTTCAGTAATCCCCCATTCCCTCCACTGTTTTTCATGTCTGGAGGAGCTGTGGTAACACCCCAAGGAGTTGCATACAATCCCTGGCCCACAATATGGTCCCCAAAGATATTTGCATGTGATTGCAATCTCTGTCCCAGTGTGTTTTTGCTATTTTACTTGCAAACAGTTGACCGGCTGTCCAGTAAAATCTGTCCAGAGTCAGGGCCACCTTTTAAAACTGTACACCATTAACAAAGTCAGAGAAAAAATTTGGTAATATAAGAAACAGGACTAAAATATTAGCAAAACACACTTCTATAATTGTAAAGTTACATACGCTGAGGCAGATTAATGTAATTGGCTTTGTTCTATAGCTGTTCTATAGGGTGTCTTCACAGTATTTTTATCAGTTGCTGACATCTTAGTTGAGATTATCTAATGAAATATAAAGTGTCTTGAGAAACTCAGTATGGCTCATGTAGTTAAGAAATGTTGGCAAAAATATTTATTCTTAAGGCCACAAAAACACTGTCATAATCCTACTAAAATTAAATAATTGTTTTAAGTATTTTGTAACCATTTACTGTTGATCTTTTGTAAGTTTCCTGATCAGCACATTGTTTTACAATTTGTATGCTCTAGGTTTTGGGCCAATGAGACTTTAAATGGAAAAGTGTTTCTTTGAACTGAGTTGAATTCAGTGGCGTTCTACTGATGACAGACTTGGCTCCCATGTGCTCCCATTTAGCAAAATAAATTATTTTAAGCAAGTAATTTTAAACTGATGGTTTAGGTTTAGCTCTAGACTCAAGCTGACATAATTGGTTTCTTCAATAAAAGAAAACAGCAGTAAAGAATTAGAGTTGTGTGGCAAACTTTACAAATTATATTGAATGTGCTAAAAATAACAGGATGTGATAGTTAACAAGGTATAACTCTTTTCAGGGGTTCTTCTCGCTTTAATAATTAATCATGCTGGAATTTCATGCTTTATGATATCAGCCAAACCGCTTGAATTTGTAGCTATGTATTTACTTGAAGGTTATGGGCTTTTCAGTATACTTTCTCCTTTATCCATTGGTGTTCATGCCTCCATAGTAAAAGGTAAAACATTATTGACATTCATGCTATAAATGAGTCTTAGGGGTTTACAGTTTGGTTATGTGTGCTAAAAAATGAGTTAAAATATTTCTTTAGCTCTCTAAATTATAGGTATTTAGAGAAGCCATTTAGTGGTATCATACGGTGTTCTTCTTTATAAAATAGCTTTGCATAGTGTAGACAAGTCTTTTTTTTTTTTAATATCCTTGTGGAAGTGAGGAAAGAGCACGCTGCTTCCACTCTGAAACCCTGAAGATTCCACCTTTTTTTCCCTTCATGCCATCATCTTCCCTTTTACCTTCAGAGGCTGGGGGTGTCTTTAAGGAGAGAGAATTATGATCCTTCACCAATCAGCAGTGTTACTGTTATGTAACTTAAGGCATTCAGTCCTCATCCCACATAAGATAAAAGCATTGCCCATGTAATGCTCTCAAAACTTGCCTGCTCAGAAGAGAAATAGTTTAATGGGAAATGAGCTCCTCTTAGTTTTTGAAGAAAAGATATTGGGTTGTTGAGATTATAAAGTCAAGCATTCAGATTTAAGAAAATGCCAGAATTAAGGTTGCCTGTGCAACCTTTAATTCATATCCCTTGTGCATATGCATTATGATATGGTCTTTAATTACATGATCTCATACTGTTTTTTGCACAAGATTCCTGTCTTATTCAGTGTGTGGGAAGACAGGGCTTAATTAACAAGCAGCTATTCAATATTTTGTCTTCACCTCATGTTCAGTGTGTGGCTGTAGACTTTATTTACTGCATGCTATTCAAACCCTGCACTGAAAACAGAATTATTAGTTTCCTTGTCAGCTTTTCTGTGGCACTCATCACTATAGTGAGTGCTTCACAAACATTAATTTATTCCACAACTCCCCTCTGAGATGCGGGAGGCTGGGGGTATTATTCACATTTTACAGATAGGGAGCTGAGGCCCAGAAAGATTAAGGTCAAATGTGTTTACTGATTTTGAGTGCCCAATTTGAGATGCCTAGGACCTGATTTTTCAGAATATGTAGAATTAAATAGCACTTAATATGTCAAAGCCCACCTCTGAGTGCTCAGCACTTCTGCAGATATGACCCTAGGGTCTCAAGTGAGGCACCCAGAAAATGGGCAGCACACAGTTGGAGAATACCTGTGAAAAGGTTGGTTTAAGTGATTTACCAAGCATCACATAGAAATTCTGTGGCAGAGGCAGGGATAGAATCCAGTTTCTCAGGGCAACATTCAACTGCTTTGACCATGAGACCATCCTTTCTCTACCTGTAATCCCCAACTGTATTCACTGCACACCTTCCAACTTCTGTAACAAATGAGTCAGGTGTGTTACAGACAGCAGCCTACTTCACTACATAACCCTGATTCATCCCCAAAGCAGATTCGCATATTGAACAATGAAGAGAAAATACAATATTGAATAGCTGCTCATTAATTGAACACCATCCATCCTGTGCACTGAATGAGGCAAGGGTCCTGTGGAGGAAAAATAGTATGACACCATGTAATTAAGACTGTATCATAATGCATATGCACAAATGGGGGGCTGCATTAAGGTTGCACAGACCTTTCTGCCTGTCTTCTGCTCCATCCCCTGCATTCTGTCCTGGTTCCAGTCCTGTCTTTTCCCCACTCCTGCTTCCTTGTCACAGTCCCATTCCCCTTGTTTATCCAGTCCCAGTCCTTAGGCTTCTCATCCCAGTCCCAGTTTCCTTGCCCGCCCAGTCAGTCTTAGTCTCCCTGTCAGAGTCCCAGTCTGCCCTCCTCCCAGTGTTGTGTCTCTCCCCCTCCTCCCATCCAGATCAGTTCTCCTCTCCTGGCTGTTCATCTGATTTGTCTGCCCCTGCCCCTCTGGCCTCCAGTTTTCTGTCCACCCCCCAATTTTATCAAGTCTATAACCCACATTTGAATGCACTTATGCAGGTGTGTGTGTGTGTGGGGGGGGAGGGGGGTCACCAAAATTACTTCCTGCTGAGTATTTTGGAAAACACATGGCTTCCCAACCCGTAAATGCAAAATATATTTCCAATAAATCGAGGCACAAGGGTTGCCAAATCAGTACTCCAGAGGGCTGTAAGAAAGCATGCCGTGTTTTAGATTCATAGGAATTACTGGCAGATGTTTCATGTCATCTCTTTGATTTTGGTGTCTGAACATGAAATGTCCTAGTCAAAGACAAATTCATTTACCTCTAGTTCTGTAAAGATAAATATTCCTGGTTCATTTGAGTTATAGTAGAGTGAAGTTGGTTCTTCATGAAAACTAGAGGTTAATGACATCTGACACTTCCGATTTTTTTTTTAAATACTGTAAAAGAAAATGTTATAGCAGTACTTCTCTCACCTCACACAATTCCAGAAATCCTGGACTTTGCCTTGTCCGTTTCAGTTGGGCGGCGAGGGGGGATTAAGTAAATATAATATTTTTACCTTATCATGCTGTCATAATGTGTAAATGATTTTCCTATGTAGTAAAACCCTATTGTCTGGGGAAAGGCGATCTTTTTGTTTATATTCAAAAGTAAATACTGTTGCTTTGAGAGTTGCCTCAGTAAATCCTCACTTGTGGGAGTTGTGCACTTGACTTTAAAGTGGGAATCTGCAAAGGTAATAAACAAACCAGGGTAGCTGGTGAGTACCTTTATTTTCTTGGAGTGAGAACTCGTTAAAGCTATCAGAAATTATGGAAAATAACACTGGCTTATACCTCAGAAATGGATACTTATGTTATTGGCAAGAAAATATTCAGATTTTTATTTTTGTAAATAGTTTGCTTTTCATTTAGTATGGTTGTTGTACCTGATCATGATGTCACGGCATCTCGTATATTATCTTGTGGCTGTATAGTCTGATCTGCAAGGAGCAAGGTCATGAACAGACGTCACGCAGGAATGTGTGGGTTTCCCTTGAAGACTCTGAATGATGCTTGGCCTTTTTTCAGTCAGTTTTTTGCATCAGTCTTTCTCAAATTGCCTACAACCTTTATTGATAGTTGCTCTTCATTCAGATCCGTCCTTGGCTGTGTCTTCAAAGTTATCAATATTTGTGATGTACAAGTTGAGAGTCTGCTTATTGCTGTATTTAAAGCATTTACGTTGACCACCCTTCGTGCACTTTCTGAGTTTCAGTTCACCATAGAGGATATATTTCGGGAGCCTGTCATCACCTGTTTGGCACATTATGGAGATATCTCATAGAACTGGAAGGGACCCCAAAAGGTCATCGAGTCCAGCCCGCTGCCTTCACTAGCAGGACCAAGTACTGATTTTGCCCCAGATCCCTAAGTGGCCCCCTCAAGGATTGAACTCTCAACCCTGGGTTTAGCAGGCCAATGCTCAAACCACTGAGCTATCCCTCCTCCCTGTTCTGATAACATGACCTGTCCATCTAAACTGAGCTTTGATAACATTGCCTCAGTGCTGTGTGTGTTACTCTTTCAAATTCTCAACAATCAACATATTAAAAGGTGAAACAAATTGCATGATTATAAATAAAATTGGTAGATTTTTTTTTTAAGCCAGATAATTAATTTTTGGGTGGTGATGGGACAAGTGGAAACTTAACCCTGCTTAATCCATTATTATTATTTACCAGCACTATTGAATTTCTTCTAGTCGAGTCTTAGGTCTTTATATTTAGACTGCCAATTGAAGTAATGTGTGAGTAACTGAGCACAATAATTTGAGTACCAGTTAGTTGCTTTCTATTGTAATTGTTGAAAGCTCAGCTATGGGATAAATATTTCTGCAGATGAAAGGCCCAAAACTGAATGTGTTGATCTGCCACACAATATCTGCTTCTTCCTTTTACTCTTCTGGCTGTCCAAGGGGCAGGTGAACTTGTGCTGAGCATAGTGAAAAATTTATTCTGGACCCCATCTATGCTAAACAAGTGGGCTGGCAGATTGAGACATTTATATGTTGGACAGTATCCAAGTATAATATATTGTAGGGCTCTGTTCTGCTGCTGTACAAATCCTGTTCCATTTTTCAGTGACACTTGTGTATGAGAGAATCATTATGATTAAAAATGGTTATGATTAAAAATGGTGTGGGAAGAAGAAAGGTTTAGATTACCTTAATTATCTTACACTGATGCTTAAATTTGCTAGTTCTTCAATGAGAGTGGGAAAAATCTTTCAATGTAGAATGAACAATTTATGCTTACCATGTTAATCTTGGTTTTCCTTAATATCTTACTAAGTATAAAACCAATTTGTGCTGCAGGGGTTTGCTGCCTTAGCGTTTATTGCCCCCTATTTGATTTTTCACCGATGTCCTAATCCTGAGTAAGATTTCAGTTATTTCCCTAATGGAAAATTGATGTTATGAGCGCAGGATTATTCACTAAACAACCGAGGAGAAAGCAAGCAGGGCTGGGAAGTACAAAGATGATGATATAACAATAGAGAGCACAGAAATACTTATTCAGTACATTTTTAATGAACATTTATTGCCAGTAAACGGTGTGGAACATCTGTACCCTCCAACCCCTGCACGCACACAAAATGGTGCATATGGGTCTGCCTTCTGAAGTTTCTGTTCTTGAGGATACTGGTTTTGATTAAACATGAGTTTGCTGAGCTCCATTTTCAGTAAAAGGTGCCGTCATGTCATTTATCATAGCACTGCATTAAATTACAAGCTTCATACAATGATTAAAGCCACATCTGTTTTACATCTGGTTTTGGTATGTTTTTGCAATTGTTGTGAAACATTTTTCCAAAGATTTTTCTGTTGAAGGTAGTCTCTCTCAATTTTTTTTTTAACCCCACTCATACAGTATTATCAAACTACATCTGTACATGGTACAAAAATGGTTTGAATAAGATGCAGAGAATTTTGGTTACACTTTGTCAGTGTTTGAATACTAAGTAATTCTGTTTGAGTTCTTGTTGAAAATGTTAGGATCTTTCTAGTCTCTCTTTTTAGTTCAGGGTTAAAAAACACAATTCTGGTTAGGAATATCAGATTCTTGAATCTGTATTTTCATACAGATTTTCAAATCTGTAGAATTAGAGGCGGATTAGATGGACCATTGGTTTGATTCAGTATGGCAGTTGCTATGTTCCTATGAAGTCAAAAGGCTTTTTCCCCTTTAATAGCTTCCTGTTTACATAATCTATCACATTTGCTTTGATAACTAATGTATAATACTCAAAGATATGGTTTCGAGAGTCACAGGACATACAAAGAGTAGCGCCAAAAATTTTATATCTGTATTGGGTTTGGCTTGTTGTATTTGACAGAATTAAAAGTATAGCAGTGGGGAAAAGTTAGTAGCAGAGGCCCAAAGTATAATAGATTGTTGAAGCACATTCTGCGTTACAATTGTTTTGAGAACTCTGTGGCCGATTGTGATATGGTATAGTATATATATATATATATATATTTTAATTTACTTGCCCTATGCCTTTTTCATATTTTTAAAAATCTGGTTTACTCCATCTTGTTATAATTCTATTTTCATATGCATTGCAAATTGAAGCATGTCTATGGTGACCATAATGAATGAAAAGTCTGTTATGAATGCTGTAATCTAGTTTTATCCTGGGTTTGCATCTTGTAAGTTCATTTAAGGGTATAATTTTGTGGCCACAAACACCTCCACACAATGTGTTTTCTAAAAACGCAGTATTTCAGAAATTGAAAATAGTGTTGGATGTAGTACATTGTAGGTAATCCTGCTTTAATGCTCTTCTCACTCTGTTCACATATAGTGTTGTCTTTACTTGATGTGAGGTCATCTGCCAGTTCATTGATTTCATATAGGCCCAAGTGCAATAACAGTAATGAAATAAATAATTAGAAATAGCTGTTCTTGCCAAAAGCTTTATTCCCTGTGAGGTTAAACGCGTTGTATGTTTTTCTGCAGTTTAAATTGCTTTTCTGCACCATTTTATACTGCTCAGGGTGCTTTTAGAGGAAAGGAAAGAATTGTGTTTAGGGCTATTAATTAGTTAATATTTGTACAGGACTTTGAAGTTGTAAAGTGCAGTATAAGTGCTAAATTGTTTCGAATACCTTCTAGTTCAGGATTTGAGTATGAATGAAGTACTGTGGCTATGCACTAGTATGTAACTTTTAAAACATGTTATCTTTTCTTTTACAAATATAATTTAAAATGGAGCATGTTTGTTTACCTAAATTTTAGCTAATACAGTATAATTTATATGCATTTGCTCTGAAGTGCTACTCTAGAAAAGTGGATTAGCTACCATTTAAAAAAAAATCAATAGAATATTTCTGCTAATATGACACACAACTTCCAATTAGTTTAAAAAAGATAGTTTCATGTACTATAACTGCCTTGTATCTTGATGCCAAATTTTGTAGTTTTTACTGTTGTATTTTCCTATTTTTGAAACATGTTTCTTCTCTTCTGTTAATGTGTAAAACAAGAATGGAAATTGCAAATTGACTAACTTAATCTATACAAGGAAAATAGGGAAACTGACCAAACACAAAATTCTGTCAGGTGCACAAAGTTAAATGGAAAAGATTCTTATTTCAGTTTTAGTAAGCTAGATGTTACATCTAACAGTAATTAGATTTTCAGACAGAAGTATGATTTTTGAGTTGACTAAAACAACGAGGAGTCCGGTGGCACCTTAAAGACTAAGGGTACGTCTATACTACCCACCGGATCGGCGGGTAGTGTTCAATGTATTGAGGATCCATTTATCACGTCTCGTCTAGACGCAATAAATCGATCCCCGAATTGACGCCCGTACTCCACCTCAGCAGGAGGAGTAAGCAGAGTCGACGGGGGAGCCGCGGCGGTCGACTCGCCGCCGTAAGGACGGCCAGGTAAGTCGAACTAAGATACTTCGACTTCAGCTACACGAATAGCGTAGCTGAAGTTGCGTATCTTAGTTCAAACTCCCCCGCTAGTGTAGCCCAGGCCTAACAGATTTATTTGGGCTTAAGCTTTCATGGGTAAAAAACCCACTTCTTCAGATGCATGAAGTGAAAATTTGAATTGACTGTGTCCCTTCAATGTACAATTACTTTGTTCAAGCCCTGAATATATTGAACACTTAGTAACTGGAGGTGTATATTTTCCAGTGATAGTTATGAAATTTGTGAAAGTGCACCAGATTAGGTCCAGGGACCGTGCCCTGTTTAAAGGCCCAATCTCCCATTCCCAAGAGCTAACAGGGCTGGGAAAGGTGATGGGATTTTCACCAGGGTGTTTGGGCGCTCCATCTTTCATATTATCCTCTGGCTAGTGCTCTGGGTGTGTGATTCAATTTAGGCTGAAAGTTAAAAGCTTGGCCTGCTCTAGCTGCTAGAAAGGAGACTTGTCTTCTCTCTTTTCCCTTGTCTTGCATTCTACTTCCTGCTGCTGCAGGGATGGAGGTAGGGTCTCAATTCTACTCCAGTACCTCTACTCCATAAAATTACTCTGTTTGGTCCTCCCCGCAGGAATAACTTCAGTGCTTGCTTCTGCAGAGCTTTCCCAGACAGCAGCAGCATGATATTAATGGGGTTCTTGACAGTTTTCATTGCTGCCTGCAAGATCTGAATTACAGCCTGGAAACTGACAAGAGTCATATTAATTTCACCGTGTTCTTGCTTGGTAAAAGAAGAGGCACTGAGCTACCTGTCTGCCGATTGAGGAAGTCAGCATTGCATCATTTTAAAAGCAGTTAATATGTGAACTGTTGTCTTCAACAATAAGAATTAGTAACATTGCCCTCACCTCTTTTTTTAAAGGTTCAGTTCTTCAGAAACTGCCTTAAGGCGTCCCCTCTCACTAATCTGGGTACATTGTCAAGCTCTGAATATGTCAGTGCACTGGAAATCTTGCGTCTTTCCATTTTTTGTATCACATCAAGAGAGAAAAACAGAGGTTCATATTCAATATCCTTATAGTCAAAACAAACTGAAATTTCTGAATTTCATCTGTTCTCTCTCCCCATCGACTTTTTTTCTGGCTGCATAAAGAAATCTTTTACCATTGTATTTCCTGTTTCTGCATATCTTCTTCCTTCTCCTCATTTGACTGGCACATCCTGCTTCCTGGCTGCTAATGCTGAGGTGATCTGTGGTCGTGTTTGATAGGTTCAGAGAGGAAGGTGTCTGCCTCAAAAGCCAAACAATGATCATTCAAAGACATCTAATTACAGGCTTGTATTCTCTAGTTTTGAGTCGTATCAGGAAAAATGAATAAAATCACAGGTCACTTTCCTTCTTTTAAGGGTGAAATTTTTAAATTTTGTAGTACAGAAATTAATTTTGCTACTACTGGTAGTACTAGTTTGTTAGAACATTTTGGACACTTTTATGTTTGCTACTTCACACAAAACAACAGTTTAAGCAACACCACACATGATGTAATCTCATACAATTTTACAGAGTAAACAGGGTCAGGGCTGATCAATACTTGGATGGGACATTTCTAAGAACTGTCCATGGATTGCAGGAATTGGCTTTTCTGGCTAACGAGGTGGCACTTTTTGTTTGAACCAGTGCCTCCATATGACGTTGTAGCACAAAGATGCTGGCGGTGTCCTTTCTGGTGTGAGAGAAAACAACTTGCACACAACAGTGCCTTTCATCTAAGTGTCTCAAAGTGGTTGACAAAGTTGGTAGTTTTAGAGCTGGGGAGATTGAGGCACAGGTTGCTTAATGAGATGTCCAATATCGTGCAGTGAGTCAGTAACAGAACTGGGAATGGTACATGGGTCTCCAGACTCTCAGTCCTGTGCTTTAGTCTCTGGGAGGCTTAAAAATGTACTGGGTATCTTCTAGCCCCACGAGCAAATACAAAGGTTGGGGCCCACCTCCCAGGGTCTACGGGCAGTGTGCTGGTGAGAAGCTCAATTTGTTTCCTTCATACCACACAAACCTATTAAATTGTAACCGGGTATTGGGTTCTTCTAGCTAGAGCAGGGGTGGGCAAACTACGGCCCGCGGGTCACATCTGGCCCTCCAGCCGGTTTAATCCGGCCCTCGAGCTGCTGCTGGGGAGCAGGGTCTAGGGCTTGCCCTGCTCCCGCGCTCCAGCCGGGGAGCGGGGTTGGAGGCCACCCCGCGTGTGCGTGCCGAGGCTCTGGGAAGCAGCAGCAGCGTGTCCCCCCTCTGGCTCCTATGTTTAGGGTCAGCCGGGGGCTCTGCGTGCTGCCTCCACCCCAAGTGCCACCCCCGCAGCTCCCATTGGCTGGGAACTGCGGCGAATGGGAGCTGCAGAGGCAGCGCCTGCGGATGGGGCAGCGTGCAGAGCCTCCCAGCCGCACCTCTGCATAGGAGCCAGAGGGGGGACATGCCGCTACTTCCAGGAGGTGCTTGAGCCTGCACCCCAACCCCCTCCCATGCCCCAACCCCTGCCCCAGCCCGGAGCCTCCTCCCGCACCTTGAACTCCTCATTTCCAGCACCCCCAGCCATAGACCTCACCCCCCGTGCCCCAACCCCCTACCCCAGCCCTGATTCCCCTCCCATCCTCCGAAACCCTTGGTCCAAGCCTGGAGCACCCTCCTACACCCCAAATCCCTCATCCCCAGCCCCACCCCAGAGCCAGCACCTCCAGCCGGAGCCCTTTCCCCCCACCCCCAGCCCTGAGCCCCCTCCTGCACCCCAACCCCAATTTCGTGAGCATTCATGGCCCACCATACAATTTCCATACCCAGATGTGGCTCTCGGGCCAAAAAGTTTGCTCACCCCTGAGCTAGAGGGTGTTTTCTGTTCTTTGGTAGGGTACCAAAGTGAAATTTTCACTCGAGCAGCAGTGAAACAGTTGCCTAGAGTTTTGCTCAAAATGACAGCTTTTCCACTTTGTCCTGGTCAATGAGAGAGTAAAGTTTATTTCGTCAATGTTTTTGTAAAACTGACATCTTGACCACTGTTCACAAAGATGTTAAACCCTGATGTTTTGACCCAATTCTAATTCAAGTAATTGCATTCAGCCTACTGAGCACTACCATCCCTGGCATAAATGGAATACAGGGTTCTTCATTTTCTGTACTAAAAGTTTTCTACAGTGTTTCTGTTCACTGTTAAAGCAGCTGTTTCCGCCCTGAATGCAGTTGCAGTTTAGTGGGGATGGAAGGGATTCTTGTTTGTAGTTTTGGAATTTATCAGATGAAATGCACTGTATAAATATTAACCTGTTGTGTTTCTGTTCTTGCTTTAAATTACATTTTCTGGTGACTCCTTTACAAGTCTTCTATATTTGCTTTATAGTTTAAGGCTTGTTTGATGTACCTCAGTTGGTAGTCTATTTTAATAGAAATAGGTTTGTGCTTTTAGTGAGCTTATGTTAGATGTCTTTGAATTGATCTAATCCTTTACTTGTGGTAACAAAAGTTCAGTCATATTTCAAGTATAAGTTAAGAATGTCACTCTTCATTTCATATGTCCATTGTTTATGAACAGTTTTGTTCATAAAGCATCTAGTTAAATCTCCTGATTGGCTTAACTTTCCTTACCCTTATCTGCTTTCTCAGTGTCAGATCTAGTACTTCCACATTTATATTTAAATTTTGATAACATTAATCTCTTAAAGTGTTATGCCTGCATATGTTTACAAATATTGTCTTCTAAACTCTTGCGTAGTGGTGCAAATCATCTTGAGCACGTTTCCCTTATGCTGCATATGGTTCACTGGCTTCTTCTTTACTTCTCAGTACAATTAAACTTTTTGGAGTTGGTTTAAAACGTGAAATGACCTGGACCATCACTAACTCAAAGATTACCGCTCTTTCCATGAAGAATTCTGAAAGCTGAGATCAGCAGAGACATTCCTATTAAATCTACTAATTTAAATTCTGGGATAGTTGTTGTAGGGTATTTTTCTTTGTAGCATTTTTGATGCTAGAACTCACTCCCCTCTTGGTCCAACCGGGGCTTGAGATCGTTGGCTATCTGTTTATACAGGTGTATGTCTGAATGAGGTTTTGGATGGGACTTGAATTATTTTAGTTGATACTGAATCTAGGATTTTTCTGTTTACTTTGTAGTAAGTTTTTGGTATTAACTCTCAATTTTTAAAGTTGTGTATGGGTTTAGAGCCTTGTACAATGAGCACGTGTTTGATAAATGCCAACATAGCTGTCCTTTCCTACTGTAAGTTTTCACGTCTGTCATGTGACATTTTAGTTAAACCAAGTAAATTTAATAAGTTTTGAATAACTTCTGCTTTGAAATGACAGGTAAAAAACAAAAATTCATATGGTCTAAATGTAAGTTGCTGTGATTGAAGTGATAAGTCTTGTTTAACCTAAAGTAACTTTTTTTTGGGGGGGGGGGGGGGAATGTTGAGTTCATTTACTGAACACTTCCTCTCACTTCTAGCTTAATTCCATAGCTCACTTGTAAATTGAAACCCTGCTTTGTTTCAGCACAGTCTAGTATTTCTCTAGCAGTGGACCTGCAATGGGGTGTCAAGTTGCTGAGGATCATTAGTATGTTTTTCTAGAGTCATTATACTGATGTCATATTTTGGAATGCATGAACTAATTCCCCTCCAATTTTGTATTTCAAGAGTGTTACTCTGGGCTTTTGTTTTAAAAAAATATTTGAAGAATAGTATTTTATTTTACTTCTAATTTGCTTTTATAACGTTAAATTGATAGCTATGGAAACCGAAGTCCTTTATCTACAGAGCAAGCAGAGCATGGACATAGCCCATGTGTCTTTCCTCTCATCACTCCAAGTGTGTCATAACCTTGACTTCAAGGGAGCATCTTTAGCAACGAGACTAGAGTTCTCATTTTCCTTATTCTTTTATTCCTTGACCTTTTGTGCTGAACCAGTTGTTCTAATTGCAGTCATGTTTTTTGTGGCATGGAATCCTGCCCTCTAGGAGCTGAAGTGACACCATCAACCCATTTCACATGGGGCATCAAACAGCTCCCATCGTAACAATTCTGTTCTGAGCTTGATTTCCCTTAGAGGTGAAATCAGGCCTTGAATCATCTGTTCTCCTAAACAAGGATTTTTTTTAAAGCCCACCATCAGTAATGTTTTAAAAAGGAGATTGTCACTGTTTGTGATATATGCTGCTAACGGTTCATTATAATGTTGGATGTTTATGAAAGGATACAGTGGTTCTCAACCTATTTATCATTGTGGGCCACATAAGCAACTCTCTGTGTGTTAAGTGGGCCTCATCCACACAATATATATACTACTTGTATGGCCCTGAGGATGTCACATGGGCCACACATGTGTGCTGATTGGGCTGCAGGTTGAGAACCACTAGGATAGGTGTAAGTCTATTCAGTGTATTATTGAGAATGTAGCAATTATTTTGATTATAGCATTTTAAAAACAAATTTAGCTTTAAAATATTCTGTATGAGGACATGGTACTAAACTTTGGCAGCTGACCCCATAGTCTATTGATTACTGCATAAATCTGTCCTTTGTGTTCTTTAGAACGAAGGGAACCCTTATTGCTTCCAGAGTCTACATTTATTTGATATGCTTTGGCAATTGCCTTAGTTTATCTCCTCCTTTGGACATGTTTCTGTTTGACACAGGATATTCTTCATACATATCCTATATTGTTAATTTATATCTCATCATTGAAGTGGCTTGTATTATACAGATGACTTGGCATACTTTCAGCTTTCTCTAGCATTCTGGCAATAATTGTCCTATTAGAAATGGCAGCACTGTGTATGTAAAGCATAATAGGCTCTGTTTGTTAAGAATGATGTCAGCATGTGGGATGGCCTCAAGAAGTCCATTAAAGAACATAAATAAGCCTTTTGACTGTTAGGTTTTTTTCTCTCAGTAAAATACCATATTTTTGAAGACATCTGCTAGTGTCTGCAATGGAATGAGACAGATCTGGTGACCTAGTTATGCAGTCTGATAAGCAGTATCCTGTAGTGTCATAATTATGGAGACACCCGGGTAGCAGCCACATAGAGTTGCATTCTAAAACTGAGCATTAATTCCTGTTTTTTCTATATAAATACATGGTCCTTTCATGTAAAATGTCACACTTAGTTTTTAGGACCTATGCATTTTCTATGTAGTTCTGGTTGGTTTCTTTTTGTAATTTTTAATAGGAAGACTTTAGAATTTGGTTGTGGCTGAAACTTTTCCTTAGCAGTGTGACTATCCATTGTTGATTTTAAAATCTCCTCAAAAACATATGTATTTAGACAAAATGTGCATGTGAAAAGAGCCTGACTTTTGAGCAAACATTGAACTCTAACCAGTTTGGTAGAGGTGGAGTGTTACAAAAGGCGAGGGTTAATCTGGGCCATCCCCAGCACCATTGTGGTCTTAGGTGTATTAAGGCTGAATTCAGCCTTAAAACACTGACTCCTTGTATTAGGGAAATTGCATCTTATATCCTCTGAGAACTGAAATATGTGGAAATGAGTTGTTAAAACCCACAACATCTCAGTCATAAGCATATCTGTAGTGATTATGTAGTGACTGCCAAGCCCACCCTGCCCTCATATCATCTTGCAGTCTGGTGCAGAGTCATGGGGGCAGCAGATCTCTTGAGGTGGGTCTGGGGAAGAGATGAGCTGTAGGAACACATAGAAAATGATAATGTGGTTCGGGAGATGGGGGGCGGTCTGGATGACATGAGGGGGATGCTCGGGATAGAGGGGCCAACGGAGGGGCAGACATTTAAGAGCAGCCCAGGCCCACAGAAGGAGAAGTCAGGAGGAGAGCACTGTTTGTCATGTGAGACTGGGAGTGCATCCACTTATTAGTATTCATTCTATAGTACCTTAGTTGTGCAATGGCACTGTGCATATGAATTGGAAAAATAGGTCCCTGCTCCGAGGACTTTGTATTCTAAATAGGATAGGAAGGGACAGCACATGCGGGAGAGATGAGGTGGAAAGTATTTGAAGGACAAGGGTTACATTTTAAATGCAGATTTTCATGTCATGCATTCTAGAATTGAGGTGTTCAAATCTATTTTAGAAAACCTGGTAAAGTTTTTATGATTCTAAACTAATGCTATTGCAGCAAAACTCTTACCAACCAAGATTATTTTAATCTTCTTCAAGTTTTTGATGTGATGGTAGTTTAAGGCTAAAAGAAAATTGAATTTTGCAGTAATAGGAACTTCAATCCAGTATTTCCATATAATTTACTCGTTGAAATTCTTGGCAAAAATGACATTATTAAAATAATTTCCCTCCCCCCACCTGAGAAAGGGGCTAAGCACTTGTCTGCATGCAGAGTTGCACCAGTTTATCTTAAGGTGTAATATTAAATCAGTTTCACTAAATGGATCCAAAAAGCTATGGACATACCTCTCATTTTGGTTTAAACTAGGCTTATTTCAATATATCTTAAATAGATTAGGAATAGATTTAAGACAAATCAAAATAAGCCACTTTTAAACCAAAATAAGAGGGTCTGCACGGGGGTTTGCACTGCTTTAACTAAAGTGTTGCAAGTTTGTGTGTAGGTGAGGTCTAAGAGCTTGTTTTCTTGAGATTGTTTTACAGTCATTTTATGCCCAAGTAACAGCGAATAGCAGTGAATAACAGGAAGGACTGCAGCTCAGCCTTCCATCTAAGAAAAGAACCTGTTATATAATCAGCCTTTGTGAACCTGGGACCCCTGGTTCATTTCACAGTGAAGCTTTCTTTCAATTTACTTCTCCTACTTCAGCTTATTTTAGCTAACTTGGCTCAGTGTTTTAATGCTGCATGAAGACAAAAAAACATCATCAAACTGTTGGCTAGGAGCCATATTCAGTGAGGGAAAGGAATGAAACTATTAAACTGCTAGTGGAAAGAGGTTTTGCTGGAATTCCATGAGAGAAAGCTCCAATTCCTGGAGGTACAGCAAATATTAAATTTTGTAACTTCCACCTTCATAAGGAAAGGTTACGATTAAGCTGTGCTCTTCGCTACTGATATTCATCACATCACTTAAACTGTCACTGTTGTGTCATTTCAAGACATAAAAAACATTCTCGGGATGGTCTGATATGTCAGTGTGCTCAGATAATATAGTAAAGAGCAGTAGTCGAAAGCCCAAAATTAGAATTTCACTTGTAAAATTCTCCTATTGTATCCTGTTCTTTATGTAGCCCACTCCTGAGGCCCAGCTTTCAGATCATCTGTCTTTCTTGCTCAGAAATCTCTTTTGGTGCTACTGAACACTGCACCCTAATCATTTGAAGGAGTTGTTGCAATTCAGCCTGAAACATTTTCTTTGCTCCACCCACTCCCCATCCTTAAAAGCACATGCTCCCTGTGCAAAACACACATCCCTACGGAGCAAAAGATTGGGATTAAGCCCTACCCATAACCATAAAATAATTGTGCTAGTCTAAGGAAAGCTCTGTGTGTTTTGTTTTAAGTGTGCACGTAAGGGAACCTGGGTGAAAAGTAAATTTCTGCAGAACTGTTCAACTCATCCAGGTTGCTGGTTTTCCTGTTCCAGGTCCTACTGAAACATAAGCAAACGATGTCTAAAGACTTTTAGCAATTTTCTTTTCCTTATAAGGACCACAGTTCAATACCCTTGCCTGTTGTGCTTGCCAGCAGTTATACAGTTGCTCTAGCTTTGTTATGTAGATCCCATTCAACCTTTCGTCCTTCAGCAAACAGGAAACAATATTATTTTTTGACAATGGAAAACTGTATTATTCCTCAAGGAAGAGAAATAGCATTTCTCCTCAGTTATGATTCTGATTGGGATGTTTACCTCTTCTACTATGGGTATTAATATGATGGCTGAATTAGTTACTTTGTGAATGGCATTCTCCACTTTCAACTACAGCTTATCTTCAAGCTGCGATATGTATGTGCTATAAAATATATGTTTGTGACATATAGTATTTAGTATTTTTCACTGTAACACCCATGAGGTTTTCACTATTGTGGAAAAGAGGAGGTTATACCACAGAAAAACCTACATTAAAATTATTAAAAACAACAAAAAGAAGGAAAATCAGAGCTGATGTTGAAACTTCATCCATGTGTTACTCTTTTGGTGCTGGGTATTGCAGAGTTTTCCATAATAACGTTATATAAAGGACAGTAATATCTATGCCTAATTGGATGAGACTTCTTGCCTTTATTGATTTTTGTACATAAATTGTATTGGTTTAATAATGAGTAGGTCTGGTCAGAAAACAAGAATTCCACTTCTCTCACACACAAAAATGGAGGTTTTGAAATTTGTTTTTGTTCTGATATGGAACGAAGCGGAGACTTTTTGAAAAAATTTGTGAAAAAACAGAGAGAGAGAGAAAGAGAGACCCTCCCCACAGAATAGGCAATAGCCCAGGTGAATGCCCTCACCGCTGGGCTACTGGATATTCAGGTGTGAGTGGGTGTCTCTCGAGGTCATAGGTACAGTACGTTAATTGTGAAAGGCAGCATGGCTATATGTCTGCCATATTAGAGACAATGGTCTATCCCCAGCTCTGCTTGCAGAGATTGTGCAACTTCTTGATTACCCCACTGGGACAATGATGCTTGGCTTTCTCCTAAGATAGGAGTATCTGGCTTTGCTCAACAAGGGCTGTGGAGGGCACAGAATTAACACCAGTCAGCAGGGGAGCTGGAACAATTTTTATAGTGGGGGTGCTGAGAGCCATTGAACCAAACTGTAAACCCTGGATCTAATGGAAACCACTTCAAGCCAGAGGGTGTTGCAGCATCCCCCGCACCCCTAGTTCCAGCACCTATGCCAGTCAGAAGAACTAGCACTAGAACTCAATTTCCCCCAGTTTCCAATTCAGCATTCCTTCCCCTGACGTAAAAGAAGAGCTATTTCTGTGCTTGTCTGGTGTTCAGGCTGTGTGGGCCAGGGAGCATTTTCTGTGTAGTGGAAGGTCAATGAGGTCTAGAGCATGCTTAGTGAAAATAGAGTGTACAGAGATTTTAGCACAGTGGTTCCCCAACTTTTTACTAAGACGACTTTTGTTCATTTTGTGTTTGTTTGAGGGGTTTTTTTTGTTTTGTTTTTGGATCTGCCATTACATATATGCACCCTCTGCCCCAGCACTGCAACCTAATCCCAGCTCATTGTGGAGAAGAGGCTCCGGGAGGGAAGTAGGGGATCAAAGAGGGAGCTTGCCCCACAACAGCGGCTCCTCTCCCATGGAGCTAGGCTCAGCTTCCTGCTCCAGCCATTGAACCTGGCGCTTGGGGTCACAGCACCACCATGGGGCCTATCATCTCTCCATGATGTCAAAAGCTGGGACAGGAGCTGCCACTGCAGGGTAGGGCCTCCCCTCCACACTGGACCAAGAGACGTGCACGCTTGCCTAGGGCCCAGGAATGGGTTAGTCTAGCTCTAGATGTGGTGACCCATCTGTGACCCACTGGTGGGTTGGCACCCATCATTTGGGAAACACTGCTTTAACAGCCAGAGTGTAGCAAGCTTCACATGTACAAATGATTATTTTTCATAGGTTTATGATTTAGCCGTATCTGGATAGATTTTCATAGAGTAATAGGCACCACCCTGACTCCAGGACTTATCTCTATGCTCAACAGTATCTCCAGACAGTGGAGGCACTAGAGCTCTTCAAAAAAATGTTTGGCAATTGTTTCAACATTGGCATAATTACTGAACCATTTGTGCTGAAATGTCCAAAACAAAAATTCAGCCAGGGCAAAGAACAAACATGGAAAATTGAAGCACTGACAGTTAGTTTGTCAAAAAGTTTATAAGCTACTGAAAAATAGGGGTTTATAATGGAAAGTGTTAGTATTAGGGGTTTATAATAGAAGGTAATTATAAGCATCACTATTTGCTCTGCCTTTGATAAGGTAAACCAGCAAATGCTTATTTAAAATATAAAAGTATATATGTGTTAAATTTATGACTGACACACTACACAATACATTTTTAATGCACTGTAGTATAGAGGACTGATCATGGGACTTGGAGCTAGTCACTACTGAGTTCCAATCACAGCATTACTGCAGTTTCCATTTGGGCAAATCACTTAACCTTTCTGCCTC
This sequence comes from Platysternon megacephalum, assembly GCA_003942145.1. Taxonomy (NCBI): domain Eukaryota; kingdom Metazoa; phylum Chordata; order Testudines; family Platysternidae; genus Platysternon; species Platysternon megacephalum. Next base: position 1,647,508 of record QXTE01000125.1, on the reverse strand, counting down.
ACTTTCTTTATCTGTAAAACAGGGTAAGACGTAAAGCCCATAATGCTGTAGGTACCAGCATGTTGGAGGCACATGGTTACAAAATGCTAGTCCCCAAAAGCAGCTAAGGCATAGTTCAATCCAATCTTCCAGCAGAGATAGAATTGTCTTAATCACGTTGGTGGGGGCACTACCGTGTTTTCATCATGTTCCCCAGCACAATTGTTCCTACTGCATAGATGGTCTCTTAGTTTCTGAGTAGTGGGAGGAGGTATTAGTATTTACTTGAAACAGAAAGCTGGTTTTAACCTTAACTATAGCAGACCTGACAGTCTGCTATAATACTGTACTTTGAAGATATAAAGTGCTGTGTGCCTATTACTAAATTATATTTATGGTCAACACCTATTCATAAATGAACCAGTATAAAATTGTTCTAATTAATTGAAACACAAGAGAAATGTAATTATTTCTAAATTACACATTGCTCTATTCAGCACCTAATTGTGTTGTAATTATACAATATATGCTTGCAGAATAAACCATTGAAGTCAGTAACTTGTGGTCAGATTATTACTGCCTGCAGCAAGGTTTCTTGTTCCTTCCTCTGAAGCAGCTAGTACTGGCCACTGTCAGTGTGACAGGACACTGATCTAGATGGATCACTGATCTGATCTAGTACGGCAATTTATATATTCAGCGGGGCTCTGTGCAGAGGCAAGGATCTGCCCATATGGAGCAGCTTGCAAGATTGGGGCCTAAATTTACAACCCTGCTCGTAGTTAGATATTTTTTGCCACATACAAATATCCGGTCCAAAGCTCCAGCTGTTCTGATGTGGGTCAAATTTTGCTCCGAATCAGCAGAAACTGTTTCCATGAATACTGATTACTTTTAAAAAATTAAATACAATAACTCAAAACAAAACATATTTTTGTAAAATATTCTATAACAAGAGTCTAAATGGAGGAGAGAGAAATTTAAAGCCAAAACAAATATTCCAAGTTAACACTTCTGTTTCTCAGTTGTCCTTCAGGACTGACCAATATTGGAAGAGTGCCCCAAATGAATAAACGTCAATATTTCCATTACCAATATTAAGTATAGACAGGGAGATGAGTCCAGTACATTCTGAATTATTTGCCTGTTCCACTAAAACACCTGTAACTGTCTCTTGTGACTAGGCATTGCAGCATATACAGTCCATTAGCGAAGGCTCTCAAAATGTTGTACATACTATCGAGAAAAATATCTATTTCAATAATATGGACTACTAGACAAGTAAGAAGCTATTTGCATGTGACATTTTTTTACAGGATTACAAATCAGAACTTTTACTAATGGACTGTATACACTATAGTATCATATTATGTTGGCAACTGTCACCTGTTCATTATAAACATGAGCACTCCGCTTTGAGCATTTTCAAAATCTGCTAGTAAGGAAGAAGAGCTTTTTTTTTTTATCAAATGCAAGTGCCAAATGGTGGACTTAAATGATTTGTGAGGAAGCTGTACTTGTGCTGTCACATCTTTTTTCTCTTTCAAAAAAGATTTGATCATGTATTCCTGAAAGATCAGAGAGACTCTTGAGGCAGAATTGCGTAGCAGTTTTAAAAGGAGATTTAGTAACAGGTATTTGTGCCCATTTCAATCCTCCTTTTCTATGGTCAGTTCACACATCAGGAATTTATATGTAACACCCACCATCTGCAAAAAGATGCACCCACCATCTGCAAGGAAATTGTTCCAGCCAAAACGAGAACACAATTTCCACAAAGAACAGACCAGATGTGTGAATCCTGTCTTTCTAACACTGTGAAACATCTAGAACTGAACATTAAAAATTAAAGGCCATTTGTCAGTTTGTTACTGAGACATAAAAATTCTGCGTTTGAAAGGAACATTGAGTGTGACCACTGTTAATGTGTGTGATGTGTAATATTGCACTCAGACCTGTGCAATATCTAGGCAAAATGAGCGGAACTAAGAATGAATGAATGGTTAAACACTGTGTCAGATTCTCCCAGTCATGCCTTGAATTCCATTTCAAATAAATGTCAAGAACTTGCAGAGTCTCTCATACTAAATGATGTTGACAAGTGATATGTCTAACTTTGGTAGGAAAGCACTTGAAGAAAGTTCATGCTAGTGAGGGATTGGTGAGGAGGAGTTGAGTCAGGGAGAGAAATTCTGAATACACTAGGGTGACCAGACAGCAAGTGTGAAAAACCGGGACAGAGGGTGGGGGGTAATAGGCACCTATATAAGAAAAAGCCCCAAATATCAGGACTGTCCCTATAAAATCGGGACATTGCTGCAGTATGAAGCAAGCAGGAAGAAATGAGATCAGTCCTCTTGTGTCAGGAAATCCTCCATGTGTGAAACTGGATATTGTCAATTGAGACCTTCCTAATGCTTTTAAGGTAAAGGAAAACGTTCTAGCAGATTGAATAGCTCTCAGACTGACTCTCACGAGTGGGTGAGTTCAGAGACCAAAAAACAGTGTCCTCACATTTGAGACCTACCAAATCAAGTTTATACCATTCAGAACAGTAATCTCCCATTCTCCTAAAGAAGGGAGAGGAATTGGTGCCATAGCATCGGATATATTCATCCTGTTAGGATTATGCACTCCTGCTTTTTGTTCCATATTCTTATAAAAATAATCCATAAAAATCTTATTAAGGACACAGTTTACTGTACCCAATGATCCTCCCAAGCTGGTAGAAAGAATTAAAAATAAACAAAAAATCCATAATGCTTATTTACAGCTGGACCAAAGAAACATTAGTAATTTCAGTAATGGATTTGATAGTTTTGTTCTAAAGATACTGTATCAAAATTGAACTACCAAACATAAAGATATTCTTCAAAAGGAACAATTTGTGACCAATCTAGAGGATGTTATAACCTAGGAAGGTAATCCCCAAAGGAGCAGGCTGGCTCCTTGGAGAAATGGTCACAAATGAGTTTGTTCAGATCAACAGTTGAATTCATCTGCAGGGTACATCAGTTAGTGCATGAAAGTTATACATTAATGTTTTATGAGAAGCTGGTAACAGTAGGGTCTGTTCCTAATTACTGTCACCATTGTGGAAATATTGAGTCAGTCATGGTCTTAAAAGATGTAAACACGAGGGAACCAAAGTTATTTCATGTAGTTCCAGACTTTGAACATGTAATTCCTCACAGAACAACTATACTGTGTTTCCTTTTAGATGTTTGTTCATCCTGCTGTTTCCCCTGTTCTCTTGTACTAGCCGACTACCATATATATTTTGTTGATCATTTGGCTGCTGAAATGATAGCTCTTGTCATCTTACCTTTATTGTTTATAGTGTCTGTAGCATTGTGTCCCTTGAGTGTTCACTTTAGACTAGACCAGTGGTTCTCAAATGTGGATCAGGACCCCAAAGTGGTTCGTGACCCCTTTTTAATGGGGTCACCAGGACTGGCTTAGACTTTTTGGGGCCCGGGGTTGAAGCTGAAGCCCAAGCCCCATTGCCTGGGGTTGAAGCCCAAGGACTTCAGCCCTGAGCGATGGTGCTCAGGTTACAGGCCTGGGGTGGTGGGGCTTGGGTGGTCTCAAGCTTCAGTCCCTCCTCCTGGGGTCATGTAGTAATTTTTGTTGTCATAAGGGGGTCATGGTGCAATTAAGTTTGAGAACCCCTATACTAGACTTATTTGAGAATGCTTGTGAACTGCCTGACATACTGCTGCGTGTATTCTTGTTTACTGATATTTTAGACAAAGCAGACCACCCTCTTGCCCTTATAGAGAATCATCCTGCACTAAAATATTTTGATATCTTTATGCCATTCTTCTTTGAATGTAGTGAGAGCTTTTATCTAATATACATGAAGCAACTGTAAATATATTGTCTGCATGTCACGTGTAAAATTGGATTTTCTGCCTTTCAGGACAAGACCCTGATTAATATGGAAAACACTATCAGTCTGACCCTGTTATGAAACTTTATTTTTTATTCATATGGATAGGTTTTTATCGTTTCCAAAGAACATTTCCCTTTTGCTAAAGTCCCACATGATCTTCCCAGAAAACTGACCTATTTTTAGCAAGCTAGAAGATCCTATTGTATGGCAGATTTATGAGAACAGCAATTCTAATCCATGAAAGGTCAACCTGAATAAAAGTAATTCCCATTCCAAAGTACAGTAGCCATATTTCACTAATATAGTCGCTCACAGTAATTGATGAGCAGTTGCTCTTTGATCTATTATAGAAGAATTGATGGGTAGTGAAACTGTTCTAATTTATATCAGTGACTGTATTTATTACACATTATTGAATTTTGTCAAATAAGGAAGTGAACAAACATTGAATTAAGTAGAGATAATGCATTATAAAATATATTTTGCTTGCTTAATTTGACTGTTGTCACTTAATAAATGAAACTATTGTATAGTTGGGTTTGGTCCTGCTTTGAGCAGGGGGTTGGACTAGATGACCTCCTGAGGTCCCTTCCAACCCTGAGATTCTATGATTCTATGATTCTATGATAAGTAGAAGTATTGCAGTGTGTCTTGTAAAAATACTGAGGTCTCAGTAATAACAAGGTCATCCTAAAACACTCCAGCATTAAAGGTTTTGCTGAGGAATGGGGAGCCAGCTGTTTGTGTGAATTTTATGATGTGCAGATTAGAGACGTGACAATGTAATTTCTGCAGTCTCTGTTTCTCCAGTGCTACTTCCACTTTATTTTTATGTCATCTTCAGCAGAAGAGGAGTATTTGAGATTTTAGGACACTTTTTCCCCCCAATAAAATCCCTTAGCCTTTGTCTGTGTTCTTACACACACATACTTTTCCCTTTTGGAAATGTACCATGAAGTGCTATACTGCACATCAGCTTTAATACGTGTATGCCCAGTCACTTCATTGTTCTTTATAACTCTTCTCTCCTATTTTTGCTAGAGCTGTTCTCTTCACTTAGGGATTTTGTTTTGTTAAATTGTTTCATAATAGGACTACTGTATTGCCTAAACTATTTATTGGTCTGATTGTTCCAGAGGGGAGAGGGTAGTTTTCAGAGGAATCGGCCAATTAGACTAATGATGCCACCATACAAATTGCAAAATTCCACTTAATTGACAAAGCTAAGGAGGTGGGGACACTGAGCTAGTTTGGATTACCTGGCATTTTAAATTAAGAGGTATTGTATATACACTTGTTGGGCCTTCATAATTCGCAAGTGAAACACTTAATTTGCAGTTTTCACATTCACAAATGGTCATTTTGATTTTCTGCTATAACTTTTCTTCTGTCAGGTTCTTGAGGTGCTCAGTCCAATTAAGCAGTTCCTATTTTACAGTCATCTTGGACTCTTCTTGTGGCAGTGCCTTTCTCCCCTCACAATATTTGATGTCTTTCTGCCCTTGCTGAGGCTCCTTCTGGACTTTCTATAAAGCAAGCCTAGAGCAGAGGATGGCAAACTGGGGACTTCCATTTGAGTAAAACTGCTGCTGCCCCATTAACTAATCTTTAATTCAACAGACTTTCTTTTGATGATTTAGAGTCCATACTTCTACCTTAACTCAATTATTTTCTGAAGGTCTTGTAAAAATAAATCCAGTTGATCAGATTTCTATTGAATTCCTACTGCGCTGAGATATGTAGAGTTGTAAAAGTTACACTACATTTAGGCAAGCCTTGTTTGAAAAATGTGAAGCCTTTGCTTTACACATGCTTTGGTGGCTCTGTCATGCTGTGAACTAATTTACTAACTTTGAATGTATTTTGCAAGATTCCTTATTCTTCACACTTAATCATGCTTTTGCAATGACTTCCTCCTTCAGAAAATATGGAAACAAAGCTCTTCAGAACGTCAGTATTCTGTACTATTTACTCATATGCTTGTGATCTGAACAACAAATAAAGCCTGTTTTGATTTGTGTTTTAAATGCTGGTTAGTAAAATTCAAATGCAACCAGAATAATCGAGACTTCTTACGTCAGTTGTCAAACTCATTCCATTGCTGCCTGGCCTCTTCTGCCAGAAAAATATGACTTGTTAATTGAGAGCACTGTTTCCTTTTTTAAATGACTGGTTATTAAAATCTTCTTGACAGCACAGCTGTGTGAAGGAGGGAAAGAAAGAAATAAATGTGTGTTGAGATAATGACAGTGGGATCGGTGGCGGTGGTGGGTTTGCCCAAGAAACATGAACAAAGTCTTAAACCTTGTAGGTGATGTTGATTTTGTAGTAATTATTTAAAGGGACTAGATTGGACATAAGCTATTTTAGCTCCTGGAATGAGTGGATATTTAAACAGGTATCATGTTTGTATTTCTTCTAATTATACTCTGCTCCTATTTCTTGTTTTGAACTTTTTAGTAATTGCAGGCAACTTGACCTTCCTTTTCATATGTTATGAATATCACAGTGCAGTTGTGCTTTAGCATATGGCAAGTTTGTGTATCTAAAATATTTTTAGTGTACTGCAGATTTTAGTGATTTCTAATAACATAATTGGCTACCCTCATTGCCCAGTTTATGACATTTTTCTGTTGTGTTGAGATACTTTATTTGTTTGGAAATAGCTTTTCTCATGTTACATTTTTAGTACAGTATTGGAGCAGACAGGTTCCCAATGGGGATGTAATAGTTTTGGGCAATACAGAGTATTATGGATCTGTAGCAGTTATATAGCTTTTCCCAAGTTTTCTTACTTGGTTGCTATCATTTTTCAAAAAGAAATGCTACTGAGAATCAAACAAACTGTGGGAGAAAAGAACAAGAACTCTTGGAAAGGGAAATGTCTAGAGCAGGGGATCCCAAAATGTGGTACTTGTAATCATTGGTGGTAAGTGAGCTTGATGTTCCATCACTCATTTCACAGCAGTTTTTAAGAAGGTTGTACATGCACCAATGAAGTTTGGGAGCTGCTGGACTAGAGCATCACTGGGAGAGGTCTTATGCTGAGTCTGATTGCTTATGGCATAAAGATCTTTTGAAATTGTATGCTATGACTGTGCAGGAAGCATAGAGAAGTTTATTTGATTCCACTAGCATCTACAAATTCTTGAACATCTGAATTGTTCCAGGTGTTGAAGAGCGTGGTTAATCCAGGATGTATCCACTTGGGTACAGAGTCAACTATTTCATACAGTGAGGTGTGTTCAAGCTAATTCAGTCCGATTTTGAGGAATCTTAGCTATGAATTCTCTCACCCTTGGTAGCAGAACCATGGATGGAGAGAGTGATGGAAGGAGGAAAGGCAGGGACAAATAAGGAGTCTTCCCTGCTTGAGTTTCAGCCTAGTTTTAGAGGGGCTGGAAAAGCTTTGAGCAACAACCTGTGAATTGGACCTGTTCTTCACTGTAGAAGTAGCTGTTCCATTATTGTCACTTTCCTTTGAGAAAGTAGGGTGCCAACATCTCTTACTAGACAGCTGCTCAAGAATCTGTTTCTTGACTGAAAGAATCATGTCCGTTATCACCCTGTATTGAAGAGCTTAGATGGGGGGGAAGGAGGAATGTTATTGATAAAGTTGTATAGTAGTAATTCTCACAGTAGCTGGAGTCTTCCAGTTTCGTAAACCCAGGGCTGGCTCCAGGCACCAGCCGAGCAAGCTCGTGCTTGGGGCGGCAGATTCTACGGGGCGGCATTCCGCCCAATCCTAGGGCGGCACGGCCGCTTTTTTTTTTTTTTTTTGGTTCGCCGCTCCAGCCGCCCTGTAGGGGGCGGCGGCGCGGAGGAGGGGAGTGCCCTGCTGGGAGCGGGCTGCGTACTCCGTCTGCCCCAGCCGGTGCCAGATCTGTAGCAAGCCCGGCAGGGCAGCCTGCGTCCTTCCCTCCCCGCNCCCCGGCCCCCCCCCCTCCCCCCCCCCCCCCCCCCCCCGCTCACTCCTCCTCCCCCCCGCTAGCTGGGGTGTCTGCAGCGCAGGGAGTCCCCCTGCATCCTGGCTCCAGCCACGCCGCAGGTTGTTTTTGTTTTTTTTTTGCTTTGCTGTTCTGGCCGCCCCGATTTTTTTTTTTTTTTTTTGCTTGGGGCGGCAAAAAAGCCAGAGCCGGCCCTGCGTAAACTGCAATCAATCTAGCTTTAGTCCTGTATATGATGCAAAGAGTGCACTGGTTGCCTTGCTGGTTGATCTTTCTCATAATGGATAACCAAATGTCTTTGCAGATTATTTTAGATCTATGAGCATATTTTGATACAATTGAAGACAAAGTGTCATTGACATGCCTGCAGGAATGGATGGAGTTGCTAATTTGTGACTCCTATCTTTCCTGACTTGTTTATCCCAAAGATTCACTTGCAAGATTCTTCAGGGTTCTAGTTTGTTGCCCCAGCTGCCCAATGAGAGGCTGTTAGGGAGAGGCTTGTGGGGTTTGTGCTGCCTTTGGTGTGTGTGTGAGATACCCCTAGCTTTGTTTGTTTTATTGGACCAGGATGTGTATTTGAGTGATTCACTCAATGTCTAATCAAGATTAGGATTTAATATGACTGATATCATAGCTCTCTGATATTCAACCTAGTTTAAACTAAAGTTATCCTTTTACACTATGGGAAGCAGCTGAAAGAAAGGGCAGCAGTTCTTCAGTCTCCTTTGATTATGTGAGTGTGTGTCTGCTATTTGTCACTTAAATTCACAGCCTTGGTGTTTTAATTGTATATCCAGGTAGCAGATTTGTCATGACTTTTCTTTTTCTCCCATCCGCACATCATGAAGGCTGCAACATTTATATCCATTGTGGCCTTTGCTACAGTTAGCCATAATCATATCTTGAGATTGGATTACTGTAATGCACGCTACATGACATTATATCTGAAGACCATTCTAAAACTTCAGCTTGCACAGAATGTAATGACCCACTTAAATAGCAGTGCTTCCTTTGGAGGCGGTGGAGGAGGGGGCACTTTACTCCTGTACTCTGTGACCTGAATTGGCTTCCAGTTTTTCTGGGTATAAGTGATGGTTTAGACATATAAAACTCTAATTAGTTGGGTCCTGTCTACCTTAGAAGCCATCTCTCATCATAAGATATGCACAGTTGAGATAAGCAGAGGCACTCAGGCTCAACAACCTCCTGGTTCAGCCAGGAAGAATCTGATGGTAGGGCATTTTCAGTAAGGGGGGCCCCTCTACTTTGAAAGTGACCTTCACGACACATTGCAAGGCCTTTTTGATTTGCCAGGCTTTCAAGAACAGACTGCATTGTTGGGTGGGTTCTGTGAAGGTTAAAGAAATAGAAACTGTTAATACTAATGTGGATAAAAAAGTTGCTGTTGTTCAGTTTACCTTGTAAGCTTTGTGTTTGTTCTTTTAACTCTAATGTGACTAGGATGGACATGTTTTATAATTCACAATGAATAAATAAAATGTTATTAAATTTGTGTTTTATCATGCACAATAATAGTTCGGGTTGACTAGAGAGTTCTGCTTTGGTAAATGTTTGCCCTTGTTTGGACATTGAAGAGGTGAAATGTCATACAGTTTGTTAAACAGGCAGCTTCTCTAAAGGAAATTAGGATTGACACCAAACAACCTCTCTTGCCTTTGGTAGTACATATACATTATTGTTAAGAGTTAGGGTGTGTAAGGAAGCCATATGTTCTGGGCTCTGTCCTTTGGTCTTTATAAACACAAGATTTTCCTTTCACCCTCTAAAAACAAAAAAACAAACAAACCCAGAAACTGTAACTACATGATTTAACATAACACACCTTTTATAGACTTGATGCTGGTGACCATTATTATTTTATGTTTATAACACCCACAATGTACAAAGTACTGTCCATATATACGAAGACACAATCCCTGACCCAAAGAATTCAGTCAAAGGTCATTTGATGATTGTTTCTCTCTTCTTTTCTTTTTTCCCCCTCCCTTCAGATTTGTCACGGAACAGACTCTCGGAACTTCCTGCAGAAGCATGTCACTTTGTTTCCCTTGAGAGCCTTAACTTGTACCAGAACTGCATTCGTTACATCCCAGAGGCCATCCTGAACCTACAGTCTTTAACATTTCTAAATATCAGGTACCATCACATTTAAATCTTGATTTTAATATCCATGTTATAGACTCTAGCAACCTTTGGAGCATTAGAAGGTAACACAAATATAGTATATGACCTGTGTGTCTTGGTATTACATGCCATCAGATTCACCAGTCTGGACCAGTCTCTACCAATTACCTCAATGAGGAGACATCAGATAGTAATAATCTTAATTTTTGACACTTCTGGATTCATGTTAACTACCTGAAATCTCCTTTTTATGCTTGCTCCAAATCTTGGCAGCCACTGCTCCNCTCATGCTGCAAAACGTCTGTTAGTCTATAAGGTGCCACAGGATTCTTTGCTGCTCCTTCTTTGTGATCTCAAACATATCCCATCTGGCCAGTATTTGAGGGCATAGGAAAGATAAATTGCCTACTTGTCCTCATTAACTAGTCTGGATTCCTTTTGCTGTCTCTCTCCAATTTATTTTTTCATGCAGGTCTGTAATGTGAAGGGATTTGTTTTTTGTTTTCTCTTCTTTCCTATGGGATCTTTAAATGACAGCTCTTGAGGTTCTGGAAGATAAATGAACTTTTCTGGGTACTATAAGTAATGAAAGAAGAAAGATGATCTTGTAGACAAAGCACGGGACTGGGACTCAGGAGATCTGAATTCTGTTCCCAGCTCTACCACAGGCTTACTGTGTGATCTTGGGCAAGTCACTGCACCTTTGTGCCTCACTTTCCCCATCTATAAAATGGTGACATCTACCTCATAAGGGTATTGATTGATGAATGTTTGTAAAGTGCTTTGAGATTTTCTGGTGGAAAGTTCTATAGACATGAAAGGGAATTTACTATTATTAGCACTAGTGATACTAACACCAGCACCTGTTTATTACATGTTGTTCTTTCTCCTATTGCTGTGTGAAAGACCCATGCAAATGTCTAACAGCCTGGCTATGCAGGGGAAATGGTAAAAATAACTGTACTCAAAGTGTTGTAAAATTCTCAAAGTAAATAAGCTGAAAATATACTAACTTTCGGTGTAGTAGGTTTTAAAAATATTTTCAGGCATAATTTGTAATTTTTAAATTGGCAGAGTCCCTTAAAGGAGTTGCTGGCTTTTCTTTGCAGCTGAGGTGATGTTAATAGTCATACTTAATTTCAAATTATGATCTGCTAGGATGTGAGGGCACTTGTAGGTCTATAATAAAATATCTTTGCTTCTTATTGATGATAGTTGGGTGTTGATAAACAATTGTGAATTTTGCAACAGTGCTAGATTTAAATAAAATAGCAAAAATCACCTGGGGCTAGATTTTTCTAATCCTTTGGGACTTTTTCCTATTGGCTTTAGTTAGTATGTAACTCTTATTATTTCCTTGAGCTTCTATGGTATAATCAAAAGTTCAGGCTTGGATGAGGAATGGGTCAGGTAAAGAAGTAGAAATGAGCTGCAGCTGAAGTAGTGCAGACAGATTCTGACCCAAAATAAATACATCAGTTTCAGTGACTAAAGCCACATGGAAAGCCTTTGAATAAGGTAGCTACCTGAGTAGCTGGAGGCCTCTCTTTTTTTTAATCACTACATTAAAGCAAGCAACTTTAGCTCAGTTTACGCTGTTTATATCAAATCTTTGTGATCCTGTTTAGACTTAAGTTATCAAAGCAAAGGTCAATCAAGAGTGATTAAGCATTATTAAGAGAAATTGGCATATTTGAGTTATATAATGTCAGAAAATGGATGTCTGAGTAGTTCTCCGTATGCAAAGACTTTTTATAAAAGATGTCTGTAAATTTAGGTATTTTACAGTACATCTTGAGTGCAAAAAAAATAATTTCATGCTTGCTAGATTCCTAAAATAAAAGGAATGGACCAATGCTAGTAAAAATGCTGTTTTAAGAGATTGTTTTGAAAATAAGATGTCTCAGACTGACATGGAGGAGATGACTAGCAATTGTGCAAATTGTTCAGAATTTCTTTTTTCTAAAGCTAGTCGGCATATGGAACAAATTGCTGAAGTCAGAGTAAGTAAGCAGTGTAAATCTACTTAAGATAGAGTTGGACAGTCTCTTTTTGTATGTGAATAAATAGAGAGCAAGGATAGAGCCAATAATTAAATATGTGAGGCTGAGAGAAGTAAATGTTTCTTGGGTTTGTAAGCTACACATTGAACAGATCAAGCATATTTCCTCTTTTAAAACTGGTGTAATTAAGAAGTAGTTTAAATTGAATTAGCAATGAAAGTATAATATTGCTTTTTTCCTTTTGATGAAAAATGAACTACGTTAGCTGTTTTTAACTTAAAAAAATACTTAACTTTAAAAATAGTGGCCATTGACCATGTTTTAACTACATTTTAAATTGTGAATACCCACCACATGTGTATTTCAGAATATAATCTGTATTAGCTGTATATGCAATAAATTTTATTGAATGCACAGTATTGATTGCACAGTATATTGTTTGTCTATGCACCTTAGGCATTGTATAGGAACACTTTTTTGTATTTAAATCAGTGATGTAAAATACACATCCAGGATTTATTGTCTAAAAATATAGAATCTGGTGCTATCAATTTCACTCATTCTTGTGGGTTTTCTTGCTTGCTTTGAAAAGCAAAACCTTGCTCTGTAAATAAGGGCCATTGCTCCTTGAATAACTAGATAAAGATAGGAAGTTATTGATAGTAAGCTGAGGGGTATGATGGGAAACTAATAACTGACAAAGACAACCCAAAACGTAGTTTAATTCTAACTGTATGGAATCTCTCTCTTGTGAAATAGAAGCCAGTATTCTTTGGACAAAATCTAGATATATTGGTTTAAAAGAGAGAAGACTGATTCGTCTGTTAGCCTTTTAAGTGTCAACACTTATTAGCTGTCAAGAAGTGTCCCAAGAAAGAGAAGTACAGGGAATTTTCTTTTGAGTACATTGCACTGGTAGATTTTAAACAGTTTTTTTACAAAACATAAATACATATGTCTATCTGTAATAAAACTTAATGTCCTGACCTGTAATATAACCGTGTTGTATCCTATTATTGAAGTTCAACTGTATACTGCAATCTGCATTATTAAAACCAATGTTTTAAGAGGTATGCAGAACCCCTGTTCACAAACTAGTAATGATATTAGTTAAGAAAAAGAACAACATTTTGCATTACATCTGGTGGTTCCCCTTTGCCAATTAAATGTTGCTTATCTTCCTTTTTTGCTTTATGGTGTGCATTGTAGGAATAGGATATGAGTCAGAGATGGATTTCCTATTGCTGTGATCTCTAACAGGTGTATTTGAAATTATTATTCCTTGATACCAGCTGACATTAGTTCGTCTACTGCTCAGGAGTAGGATTTTGTAGTGGGAAATTTAGACTCCACACACTAGAAGAACAATGCCACATTTTGATAAACTTGAGTTTAGTATCTTGTTAAAACCTCCTTAAGGTAACATTAACTTTTCCCTAGTTTTCCAGTCATTTTCCAGTCTGATTGCTTCCGTTTATAAATAAATCATAGCATTCTTGTTTTATAAACCAACCTCTTCCTGTCTGATTCATTCACTGAGGTTGCAGTCCAGTTACATGACCTCATGTTTGCTTTGATGGTCATAAATTGTGATGTGTCAAATACTGGATTGTAACATGTCCAAATTCATTGTGACAAGGATTTCTTAAATGCTTATCACCATGATAATTGGCCCTATTACAAATTAAATAATTAAAACACACACTTAACATTTCTACTGAGCAAGTAATATGCTGATTCTACCCTACGCTGTTCCCCACATGCTAATCTGCAGTAAAAAATAAGAAAATGGTGTCTCCATGATGCCTAAATATGGCCAGACTCTGAAAGAGGAAGTAAGCTCCAGAGCCTAAAAGCCTCCTACAAAAATGCCCTATCCCCCCATCCCCACGAGTAGTAGCAGATTCAGAGCTTCTGTTTACAACACACCTTGGTAAAGCAAAGGATAAGAAAGATGTGGAAAGGAGAGACTGCGAGATACCAGCTCACTTGTAAATGTGTCTCGAAACTGCCTTGATGCTCTTACATCCTGTCAAAATAGAGTACATGATTTTGAGATTATCTTATGTTGTGTTAAAATTGGTAAATGGTCTCTTCCCACATTCTGACTTTTTTTTTTCCTACCCAAAAGTCGAAACCAGCTTTCAACATTGCCAGTACACATGTGTAGTCTACCGTTGAAAGTTTTGATAGCAAGTAATAATAAGTTGATCTCACTACCTGAAGAAATTGGACAGCTCAGACACCTGACAGAGCTTGTGAGTATATACTTATTGTTAATGATTGCTGTTCAGTCCTTAATTTATAAATGATTTGCTTTAGTGAGTTTAAATTTCATTGAGATGAAATAACTTTATTCAGCCGAGGGAGGAAGGACGGTCCAGTGATTAGGATACTAGCCCAGGACTCATGAGACCAGACTTCCTGTGTGACTTTGGGCAAGTCTCTGTGCCTCAATTCCCCATCTGTAAAATGGGGATAATAGTACTGCCCTACCTCACTAGGGTGTTATGAGGGTAAATACAGTTTAAAGATTGTGAGGTGCTCAGATACAACAGTAATGGGGTCCAGATAAATACCTCAGATAGAATCAGAATGGAACTTTGTTTAAACAAATACAGTGCTACTAAGACATCCACGTTAATTTATCATATATTCTGCGTTCCAGATAAAAGTTCCATGTGTGTGACTCCGGCTCCCTGCCATACACATATTATCCTATAAATAGAGTGTACAGTACTGTATTAGCTAGAGTCTGATGTCCCAGGATCTCTCCATATCTGGTAGAGACAGTTGCAAGTGGTGATCTATATAACATTATTTGTTCATAGAGTGTAAGGCCAGAAGGGACCAATAGATCATCTGGTCTGACCTGCTATGTATCAGACCATTGATTTTGCCCAGTTTACCCCTGTGTTGAGCCCAGTAACTTGGGTTAGACTAAAGCATTTCAGTCCTCAGGAGACTAACTGTTGTGTGCCACAGGCAGAGAACAGGAGAGAGTGAGGTGCCACCAATGCCCCTGCAGTCTCAGGGAATTGGTTAGGTGGGATATGCCCAAACAATCCTAGTAGGTGATCTATTCTCCATGTTGCAGAGAGAGGCAAAAAAACCTCAAAGGTCCCTACTAATCTGACCAGGGAAAAATTCCTTCCCAACTCCAAATCTGGTGATCAGGTACCACCTCAGAGCACTGGTCCACCACCTCCGGCATCATATCTCCAGCTAAGGTCAATTCCTAATGCTTCACAGAGGGATGGGGGAAAATATAGAATACAAATGGCCAAGTGTTCATTGGGGAAAAAATTTCTTCCTGAAATGGCCAAGTGTTCATTGGGGAAAAATTTCTTCCAGTTCCCTGCAGCAACTGTCTGAAGCATGAGATTTGATTATAGTCATTATCTTAATGCAGAGCTGCAAGTGTTATGAGCATGTTGAGTGCAATGCAGAGCTGTTCTCTCCATGTCCCATCAAGGGGAGGGAATGAACAGGGGGATGCATAGACTCTAAGGCCAGAAGGGACCACCATGACCTTCCAGCCTGACACACCCCTCCCTCTAGAAACTGGATTAAAGCATTTATTTTAGATAGATACCTAATATCATTGTAAAGACTCCAAGTGATGGTGAGTCCACCCCCACCCCTGGTAAGATGTTCCAGTGTTTAATTATCCTCATTGCTAGGAAATTGCATCTTATTTTAAGGTTGTGCTTGTCTAACTTCAGCTTCCAGCCATTGGATCGTGTTATGCCCTGGTCTGCAAGACTGAAAATCCCCCACTAGCAGATAACTTTTCCATGTAAAAATACCTAGACACAATGGTCAGGTCACCTCTCAGCCTTCTCTTTGATAAGCTGAATAGATTAACCCCCGTAAGATTCACATCATAAGATTTATTTTTCAGTCCCAGAATGATTTTTGTGACACCCTTTCAGACTCTCTCCATTATTTCCACATCCATCTTCAAGTGTGGACACCAGAATGACACAATATTCTAGTATTTGTAATGAATGCCTGAAAGCTCTAGCTAGAAATGTTGCTCTGATACGTTGAAGTTCTACTTACTTCATTTTCCAGCTGTCCTAGAGATGATCTGGGGTAGCTCACTCACTTCTTTAGCTTTAGCAGCCTTTGCCAAATTACAACAGTCAGACAAGGCTGTTGGATGTCCATTGTGAGGAACAGCCTAGCCCTCTGAGGTACACTTGACATGGACATCAGTTTTCATGAACATGTCTATTGGATGAGCTTGACCTGACACCTTAGGCTTGAAATTGGAGTTTTATTTCTCCTAGCCTCCCCTGCCCCAGCAAGACTTATTTTAAGGCAGTCTTTATTTGCCTTGACGTCCTGATCTTAAGGAGTGATATTTTATAGAGGTAGCCATGCCACCAACTACCCCTCCTGAGACATGTCGCCAGTTGGTCTGCAATGGCTTATTGAATATTTGCAGGTGTCCTGCATATCTGCAGGACGTTCCACTTATCTGCCACCCAGGGATATTCTTGGTGGGAATTGGTCGCGCCTATACAGATAGCTATCTTATTTTTTTCTTCAAATACTTCAGCTTTTAATTTAGTTTTTCAGTGTGTTTATGAACTTGTGGATTTAAAAAACAACCTAGACAACTTGACATGTTAGAGACAATTGCAATAGAATCTTGATAGGTGTGTAACTCATATTTGGGAATGGCACAGAATTACAAAAGTACCTGTATTCTTTAATGGGAGAGACAAGAAAGGCAAGGTAATATCTTTTACTGGACCAGCTTCTGTTGGTAGAAGGGACAAGTTTTTGAGCTTCACAGAGCTCTTCTTCATGCCTGGAGAAAGTAAGCAGAGTATCTGAGCAAAATACAAGGTGGGACAGATTGTTAAACATAAGGGATTCACACATGCACGTTTCAGTCCTACAAGCATATATTCTTTAATGATATACTCTGAGTATTCCAGGTGTGTGTGTACATTTGAGATTTTTTTTTAA
Source organism: Platysternon megacephalum (assembly GCA_003942145.1). Lineage (NCBI taxonomy): Eukaryota > Metazoa > Chordata > Testudines > Platysternidae > Platysternon > Platysternon megacephalum. The sequence continues at coordinate 1,630,553 of QXTE01000125.1, read as the reverse complement.
AGCTTGGCACTCAGTAAAAGACAAACAGTGAGAAGTGAAGTGCACTGGTAGAGCTAAGGGCTACACCATATAACTCTACTAGGGCTTCTCACTTTGTTCCCTGGCTGCCTGCTGCATATGCCTGCTAATGCCCAGATGCATGTGAGGTTAATATAATTTTTGGGTGAGTTATTTAGTCTGGGCTGGCTTTTGTATTGGCACTTTAGTATGTATTTTATCCTTTTGTGTGTTCTAAATGTTGTTGTAATATTGCCTAGAGGTTTTGAGGATAGGCCCTTGAAAATATCCAGATCAAGTACATGGCAGGTAGTGTGTTTCTCCAGGCTCTCCTGCTTCAGAGTCTGTGGAGGAATGGGAAATGGGCAATCTGTGGAGGAATGATAGAAATTTACGCTAACATGCTAGTTTGCTAACTTAATATACATGGAAATATCATTATAGCTTCACTTTTTCCATAATGTGCAACTTGTCTAAAGAGCTTTTATGATCTAGTGTAATTTCTCCTGGGTTCGTTCTTTTCTTTGCTCTGCTGTTGTTGGGAGACTGAAAAAATTACTTTGTGCCTCTGTTTCCCCATCTGTAAAATGGGGATAATTAATACTTTGTCACAATGCTGAAACTTAATGAATGTTAGTAAAGCACTTTGACAATCTTAGGTGTCATAGAAGTGTTTATTTTTGTCAAGTTTATAAATAAAACACTGCCTGTCAGAGTTAATGTACATACACCTACAAAACCAGAAGGCAGGAATTGCCTATTAGCATTGGGATTTATTTAAACAGGCTGACAGTATCAAAACAGTGGCTCACTTTGTAGTTTTGTATTGCAGGATGTGAGCTGTAATGAAATACAGACAATACCTCCACAGATTGGCAGTCTGGAGTCTTTGCGTGACCTGAACATCAGGAGAAATCATTTGGTGCATTTACCTGAAGGTGAGATCAGCAGATAAAAGTCTGTCATATGTAACAACTGAGATTTTTGACACTTTTATTCTTTTTAAAGCTTGTTTTCCTAAGAGCTAGTAGTAAGCAGACTGTTTATTATAGCTACTAGATTGAATGTTTGTTTTCTATCTCCAGAGCTTGCAGAATTGCCTTTGATTCGATTAGATTTCTCCTGCAATAAAATCACAACAATTCCTGTTTGTTATCGGAACCTCAGGCATCTTCAGACAATCACACTAGATAACAACCCTCTACAGTCACCCCCTGCACAGGTGAATTAAAGTGTGGAATTAGAATGTCTGCTATTTTCACTAGAGGCTGTAAAGTGAGATTAGAAACTGAATGGTTAAAACTTTCTTTTGTGAACAATAAGATTTTAAAGAACCTGTATTTCTCTAGAGACCTTAAAGAAACCCATGGCAGAAATACTCTTCCACTTCCCTTAATTTAGTTCTCCTACTGGTAGTAGGTATGTGGTAACTGCAGGAATTCCTTCGTTAGCCTTTTGAATAAAATTCTCATTGTACAGTATAAGTAAAATAAGCAAGTGGCTCTAGATCAGAGTAAGCTTTAGGGGAGAGGAAGAGCTATGAACAAAAAACATTTTTGAGCCATTCTACTGTTGAACTGGGAACCTAAAAGTGCAATGCATTTTCATTCATTTTACAGCAGCCTGCAGGCTAAATACAGTGTGGTCAATGGCTGACTTCATCTTTAATATGTATGTATAGCCCTGGGGAATGACCTGCTTCCTCTGAATCAGAGTGGGAAGTGCTGTGACCTATAGTTTCCATAGATTCTGCCTCCATATTAAAGATGAAGGGAGTTAGAATTGGCTTCGCTTGATTCAAATTAGGCCTAGCTCTTGGCAGCTAGGTTGGGCAAGGTTTGGATGCCTCTGCTGTAGTTCCAAGTTTTACCCCTTACAAATACATATAGCTCCTTGTTCACATAGAAGATCATTGACATGATAAACCCTTATGAGCAAGCTTACAGAAAGGGCTCCACACAGTCCAGATGTTTTTGGAAAAAGCTTCCAGTTTTTTATTATACATATATTCTATGACACTTCAATATGATGGTTTGTTTGTAATGGGAGAAGGTTCAAAAAATGGATGAAGAGCTGTAAGGATGCTGTAAGGATGTTAGAAGTTCACAACAGCTAGTTAATGTCTGTACCGTACAGCGCTTTGATGAAATAAAGTGCTAAATATGTTTATGGATTTCCTTTTTTGTAGATATGCATAAAAGGAAAAATCCACATATTTAAATACCTGAACATAGAAGCATGCAAGAGCGCTCCAGACTTGCCTGATTATGATAGGAGGCCCATGGGATTTGGCTCTTGGTAAGTTTGTGCATATTCTGTTTGATGTGGATTGGGAAAAACTTGTCTACTCTCCTGAATTCAGAAGAGGCAGAAACTGGATCCACTGATTGTTGGTTAGTGTACATTTCACCAACGATTGTGGCCTTGAAGAACATTGTGGTGTGTGTCACCCTGTGAGCTGCTCTAGCAGGAGTCCAAGCAAAACAGTTTAGAAGGAAAAATGAAGTAATATCACAATTCAGCCAGTGCTAAAGGGCACACCCTCTCGAGAAAAAAAAAAAGTTTGGTGTCTTCAGGCTATGGTAGAAGGAAGTTCTATTTTTAAGACATTAATCTATGTTTTTACTTAATAAAATCTTAAGGTTTTCCCAATATCTACTATAGTCTAACATTGTTGTGATTTTTAATCTTTTGTACAGGATTGTATAATTGTTCTGCTGTAACTACAGGTATAAGTGCTGATCGCGCCCCATTAGTAAACTGTTTTATTTTTGGCAGGCTTTCATTTGGCACAAATGTTTAATACAGTAACACAGGTATTAGAACGGTCAACCACATCAGCTTCTAAATGAAGATGTCTAGGGAAAAGTAGGAGTACATTATATATTTATACTACACATTTAAGAGAAAAGCAAAGTAATGAGGTAGGAGACTAGCTAGAAGAAAAAGAATATATTCTCAGTGATCATACAAACTAACACCGAGCCAGAGGGAATATAGATCTGTAACGTGCACCATGGGCTGAACACGATTCATGAATAAAGCAAATAAGCCAGTGCAGTTGTACCAAAGATCTATGAAGGAGAAGTTACGCCAACAGGCAGCTCCTCATCAAGTCTAGAATCCACATTTGATAAGCACCTTTCCAGATGGGGGCAACATGAACGCTTTCTGAAAGTCACTTGTCTCTTTAGAGTGTAATCTCTTTGGGACAGGGACCCACACCTAGCATAATCAGGTGCTATTTGAGACAAAGTTGTGGCTTATAAATCAGAGTATGTGATTCTAGCCTGTATGTGACGCAGGTGAGGCCGCATTTGGAATACTGTTTAGATTAAAATTATTTAGGTCTCCTGTTAGCTAAATTTATAATAGTGTCTTAGTTTCTTATTATAATAAAGTGCATATTGCAAAAAAGAAGCTGATACAGGGATCTAAGGAGCATCTGTATTCAGAAAGGCTAAGGAAATTAGGGCACCCTTATTGTGACATAAATTGCCCAGTCCAACCAACTGTATCTAAAGCTATTGATCTCCAGTGTACTTTATTTCTTTTGAAAAGCATAAAATCGATAAGTAGAGTATGTGTTTACTGAAAAGATTTTTGTTTCATGTAATGAAAGAATTCACATATTTTACCATTACTCACAGTACCACTATAAAAGCTTGGGCAGAACCCACTCAGGATGCTTCCTCCAGATGGTCAGTTTCACTTCAAGCTTGTGTGGACTGGCTTGCTTTTGTCCATGTCTCCATCCCTGCCAGGCACCATGAAAGTAGATATATCTGAAGTGGATAAGAGAGATGGCATAGAACTCTTTGTTGCTCATGTGCTGATTATATCACTTACCAGTCTCTTTTAGTGGCTCCCACAGTGGCTTCACATGCAAATTGAGCAAATATGTGTGGAAGAGAATAGATTTGGAGAAGATGAGCTGCTGCCCAAAATCAGAATTTCTTCAGAATTTCTGAGATGAAAGAACAGAACAACTCATGCACAATCTAGTGTACTCCAGTTAATGCCCATAGGAAAGTCAACAGAGCCTTTGGTCAATGATATCAAAGGCTACTGACAGAACTAAAAATAATCAGCATATATATCTGACCTTTGTCTTTTGCTCTGTGGAGGTTATATAGTGACCCTGGGCAATTTGAAAAAGCATGGAATTAAACCTGAGTTGATGTGAAGCTGGTTTCAAAGCTAGTGTGACAGTTACCAAGCTAGCTGCACCACAGTCCTTTCTCAGGGTCTCACTGAGTGCACCCCAACAGGTGTCAGGCCTTGTGCCTTTACCCCTTTGAAAGTGTGTGCCTGTGGCTGTCTTATCTCTTAGGCTATGTGTGCACTGCATCTGGGAGGGGTAATTCCCAGCTCGGGTAGCCTTCCATGTGCTAGCTCTGCTTAAACTAGCATGCTAAAAATAGCAGTGTGGCTGCATGGGCAGCTGCTCGGATTAACTGCCTGAGTATGTACCTAGGATCTCAGAGGGATTGTACCCAGGCAACTCGCTCAAGCCACCACCCACGCTGCTACTGCCACACTGCTATTTGTATGCGTTTCTGCTCGAGCTAGCACGTGTACATCTCCTCAAGCTGGGAATTATGGCTCCCAGCTGCAGTGTAGACATAGCCTTAGTCCTTGTTGCATTTCCTGCCTAGACCAACCCCCAGCTCTGGTCTGACTTAACCTTTGAGTTCAAGTAGGCAGCAGTACAAAACTGAAGAAGGAAACAGTCACATACAGTATTCATAAGAATAATGCAGATATCACATGTAGTAATTTCACTGCAGTTTTATGCAAATGTAAAAATCTCTGATTAAGTGGACAAACTTGTAGTGCTGCTAGTGAAATCAGAAGCACTAAATCATTGTAGATTCTGACAGGAGAAAATTTTGGCTTCTTTATATATAAATGTATAGTCCATTAATGGCTATTAGCCAGGATGGGTAAGGAATGGTGTCCCTAGCCTCTGTTTGTCAGAGAGTGGAGATGGATGACAGGAGAGAGATCACTTGATCATTACCTGTTAGGTTCACGCCCTCTGGGGCACCTGGCATTGGCCACTGTCAGTAGACAGGATACTGGGCTAGATGGACCTTTGGTCTGACCCAGTACGGCCTTTCTTACGTTCTTATGTAAATATTTCTAATTGAGAATTTTGCTGCTGGTCCACACTGCCCTTTTTTTTATTTTTTTGGACTCATGTAAAGTTATCCTAAACACAATACTAGTGCCCTCTCCTATGTTTTACCCAGTTTTTAAAACTATTGCTTTATTTAATTGTTACTACCATTTTCAATAGAGAACTGGTTCCCAGCCTTTCAGACGATTGTATCAGTTTACCAGAATAAGATATTGACTGTACCGATCAGTGTCTGTAGACTCCTGTTAAGTTATGTGACCTTTAACCTTTGGGCTGTTCCAGACCAATCTCTTAGCTGTGAGACTGAAATGTGGAGCGCTCAAGCTCAACATTGGATCATGCATGACTGAATGGAAAGGAGGCAGCAGCAATGCCTCACAGGAGCCTAGCACTAGGTTCAATGTTGAGGTAGGGAGGGTAAGTCTGGAATGCAAGACATAGAAGTTTGAAGTACCGGTACATGGATCACTGGAGTAGGAATCATTTGTACTGATTAAGTTTTGAAAGACTCTGGTAGTTCTATTCCGTGAATAGAAAGGAGATTGACATATATGCATGTATTACACTGTGACTTCAGAACTCTGGCTGTGAGTGATGATCTCTTCATGTCAGTGGCACATCTTGTTCCCCTTATTTTTATGGATAAATTTATTTTCATTACAAAAAGGTACTTTAGACACTGCATTTCAAAGTGATTATTGCACTTCTCAGGTGGCTAGCTACTCTACCTTCAGCTTCATGCCTTATGCATTGGAACCCAAGCATGCTGTAAAAATGTACTGCCCACTGTCTTATTGCTTAATTATTGCTGCTTGCAGCCAGCTAGTCAGTGAGGAATAGGATCTGCAGTCTCTGCTGATTTCTTAAAGGCTGTTGTCTGTAATGAACATATAAAGCCCTGAGCAGTCAGTAACCCTCTGTTTTCAGATTTTTCTGAAAGTCCTGGAGACAGACTGCATCTTTCAAATTCAGAAGGAGGGGAAAGCGTGGGAACTGTGAACTGAAACTGTGAATTTCTGAGTTACCAGACGGTCTCAGTGATTATGAAGTATTTTTCAAAAGCTGTAATTGAATAGGAGGGATAGAATATGAAGAAAATAGAATCAAACAGTACTTTTCCTTTTGGATTAAAACTATTGAATTTTGATGTGCTTGTTCGGTGCACAATTGGTTTCTCTTTAGATTCTCAGGATACTGATGTAGTCATGATTAAAATGGAATTATTGTAGTGTGTCCTGTGGGAACCAGTTTCTCATTTTATTTCTCCTTTTATAATTTCAAAAAAACAGTGGTTTTGATCCAGTATTTAGGTGTTGTGAATTATTGGCTTAAATGTGGTCACTATGTAGACTGTTACATGTGCTACCTGAAGTTTTCTTTCCCCAGCTGGTCTTTAATTGAAAAGCAATATTACCATTGTCTGTATAATGTGTAGTACTTTGTTAGGATAATTTTTTGCCTTAAAAGCAGACTACAGTGTCTCGTAGCTGTGTATTCCCGAGGCCACTGTATGCATTGTTAACTCTTTCTGTAGAACAAAAGGCATGACGCAGCTAATACATTTAAAACTCCAGAGGTTTTTTTTAACTACACTGAGCAATTTTAGGATTATTCTTTTCTCCTCTCACCCAAAAGAAGTGAGTTGTGGTTCCCTTCCCATCTTTGTTGCTGAAGGATCCCTAATATGAATATTATCTTGGTTTAGCATCACTGAGTTCCATTCTTGCCTTCATTCCAGATGCCATCCCCAGACTTTAGTACATGACTTAAATCTTTTACAAACTCAGAGGAACAAACATAGTGCTAGATCCTGCACATTGGTCCATACAGACAGAGCCCCAGGAACTTAAATGAGGCTCTGTGTAGGGTTACGGGTCTGCCTGTGAATCCTTTTGCAGATGTGTACATAAAAATAAGCATATTTCACTTCGGCAGCTCTTGTTCCCTCATCCTTTATCTCTTAGTTCTTCTTTGAGTCATGTCCCTATGGGTGCTCCATTTCATGTGTGCTCACACCCCTTTCTCCTTTAATTGGAGATTTTAGGTTGCAGTGTCTGTTCAGCCCACACGTGTTCTATGCTTCCTCATGCCCCGCTCTAAGGCTGTACGGTGCTGTGTGAGTGAAACGCCCTCGGTTCTTTCTCCGCTGCCTTGGCCTGGGATGGAGCATTAGTGTGCCTTACTTTGAAATCTCTTAGCGTAGTTACCCTTCTTTATTTTATTGTTTAGTTATTTTATTTACCTTTTATTTAGGAATTTAGGGGATCTTTCTCTTGATCCCTTTCCCGTTTTGGAAGGGGGGGGGGCCCTCCCTTGCTAGATGGGGTATGCCAGGATCTCTGGGCTTCAAACAGTGCATCTGTTGCCAGGAGTGCATCTTGGTCAGCGACAGGCATTCCTGTTGTATCCGCTGCTTTGGAAAGTCTGATGTCCCACAAAAGTGCTCCATCTGCTCTGCATTTAAGGGTGAGTCAAGAAAAAAATCAGGAGCTAAAACTGAGACTCTTAATGATGGAGCATTCCCTCCAATTGTCCTCAGATCCAGGCCAGGAGTACACCCTTCCCCCTCTGGACATCAGTTGCTGAGTGAACACAATGCCCTGTCAACTTTGTCACGTTCACCTGGATCTACCCAAGGTAAATCCATGAAGAAGACCCATACAAAACTGAGTCATTCTCCACAGGAAGAATCCACCTCAAAAAGACTTCGGTCACTGCAATGCAAGACTGCTGCAGAGACCTCATGTCCCACCCTGGGTATGTCTGAGGCTGCAGACACTCTCAGTGCCGATCCTGTGCCTGAGGCTCCAGGCTCAGCAGAGAAAAAGGGTAACAAGCATGCCTTGGTACTGAAACCTTCAGTGCTGCACAAGCAGGACAATGCATCATCGAAGCTTTCCACTTCTAAGAGAATGGTACCCAGAATTCCTTTGGTACCATCAACATCTAAGATTGCCTCAATACTGGGAAGACATTGTACCTCTCATATGGTCTGAACGCCTCCCAAGGCCTCACATCAGTACTGACTACTTCAACTAGAGTGAATTTACCAGAGCAGCGTATGGCCTTGGTACTGACAACAGTCCCACTCTTCAAATCCAGCTGGTACCGCAGGAGTTCAGATTTTCAAAGGATCTGCTTGTTTCGGAGGAGCCGGAATCTCCCTTGTTAGTTGGTAGCGAAAGGTTCAGTACCGAGACAAGCACGGTCACTGAAGTGGGACCTTTTCTAAGTACCCCTTGACTCTCCAATGCCTTCAGAGAGTGCTGGGGCTCCCCCACTTGAAGGGAAGGAATTTTCCTCCAATTCAGATATTTCAATCCAGGGTTCCCTGACGCTTCAGACAAGGAATTTCCATCCTGACACTTTTGACAAGAGTGGGCATTTGTACCACAGATAGACCCATGTTCCCCCAACCTGGTTTGAGCACCAATGGTTACCACCCCCAATGCCTTTCGGACCTCTCCAGTGGCCATACTGGGTTCCTTGAGCTGCAGATCATCTGCAATTGTCACATGCCCGTAGTCTCTCTCATGGGGAGTATAGGTGGAGAGGCTCCCCTACTCCAGCTGCTTTTCTTCTGTTACCTCAGGCACAAGGATCCTTTGAAGAGCAGGAGGCCTGGACAGATAAAGAAGTTTCTCCCCAAACAAATATTTCTTCATCTTCCCCAGGTGAAGCGGTTATGCCTCCCCAACCAACTATGGCTGATGACTTCAGATATGTCCAAGAGTTAATGAAGCACATTTCAGATTCCCTCCAGATCCCTTGGAAGAGGTCACAGAGTCATAACATAAGCTCTTGGACATCCTCTAATGGATTCCCTCCACCTGAGTTGTCCTGCCTATTAATGAGGCTCTGAATCCTGCCAAATCCATCTGGCAGATCCCTGCAATGATTCCACCAGCTTGTAAAAGGGCCTATAAAAAATATTATGTCCCAGCTAGAGACTCTGAATTTCTGTTCACCCATCCAACACTGAACTCCCTGGTTGTGGAGGCAGTGAAAAAACATGGCAAACAACATAGTGCAAATACCACACCGTATGATAAGGACCAAAAACACCTTGATCTATTCAGCAGAAAGACCTACTCATCTGTGACTCTTCAATTTAGCATCACACACTATCAAGCTCTCATGGCTAAATACAGTCATTCAAGTTATAGCAAATTCACAACCTTTACTGAGCATTTGCTGGCTGATGAGCAGTTTCAGGCTATTATTAATGAGCGTCAGCTGTTAACTAAAATAAAGCTAAAGGCCTTATTGGATGCAGCCAACACTGCCGCTCTACAGCAGTAGTCATGTGGAGGGCTTCCTGTCAATACCTCGATGACTGGCTGGTTATGGGCTGGTCCTACAATGAGGTTTTTGATGCCATAAAGACAATGAGATCCCTGTTCCGCAAGCTAGGGTTAAGCTCAACATCGAGAAATCCCCTTTGAGCCCCATACAAAGAATAGATTTCATAGGCGCCTCCTTGGACGCTACACCAGCCAGGGCTTATCTTCCTCTCCAACAGATTCTCGATGTTAGCAAATCTTGTCTCAAACATTCAAATCAGCCTACAGACATCATAGAATCTCAGGGTTGGAAGGGACCTCAGGAGGTCATAAGAAGTTGTCTTCAATTCACACTCAACATTTTTACCTAAGGTGTCATATGAGCTGCACATCAACCAGATTATCCACCCTCCATTTCCCCCCCCAAAGACTCATCAGTCCAGAGCGGAGGCCTTTTTTACACACTCTGGATGTTAGAAGGGCATTAGCCTTTTATTTGGAAAGGACTAAGTCATTTAGGAAGTCACGCAGACTGTTCGTGACTATTGCTGATAGATCCAAAGATTCAGCGATTTCCACCTAGAGACTCTCCAGGTGGATTTCTGATTGTGTCCTTTTGTGCTATAACTTCATATATTCAGCTCTTTCAAGGGCGTTGGCCCATTCCATAAAAGCTGTAGCTACTTCTACGGCATTACTCAAGAATGTTTCTGTTCTGGATATTTGTAAGGCTGCCACTTGGTCTTCCATACGTACCTTTTCCAAGCATTATGCAGTGGTCCAGTCTTCTAGATCAAATGCTGCCCTTGGAAATGCTCTATTGTATTCAATCTTGGACTTGGTTCCAGAGACCCCCCTCCAGCTGGGGGTACTGCTTGGTAGTCACCTGAAGTGGAGCACCCAGAGGGACACTACTCGAAGAAGAGGTTACTTGCCTTGTGCAGTAACTGGAGTTCTTCACTGTGTGTGTCCGTATAGGTGTTCCATTACTTGCCTTCGTTCCCCTCTGCTTCAGAGTTTCCTCTGGGGACTTGGCAGTGGAGAAGGAACTGAGGGCAGTTCACCCATGTAGCCTTATGTATCCTCAGAGCAGGGCATAAGGAAGCATAGAATTGCATGCATGGGCTGAATGGGCACTGCTACCAAAAATCTCCCATCAAAGGCACAAGTGGTATAAGCATACTTGAAGTGCAGCACCCACAGGGAGACACATCTCAAAGAACCACCATTATGGCACATTGTGAGTAACCTCTCCTTGGGTATGTCTACACAGCAAAAACCCATGACTGGCCTGTGCCAGCTGGCTCAAGCTAAGGGGCTGTTCAATTGCAGTATAGGCGTTTGGGTTCGGGCTGCAGCCGGGCTCTAGGACCCTGCGAGGTGAGAGGTCCCAGAGCTAGGGCATCAGCCTGAGCCTGAATGTCCACCACAATTAAACAGCCTCTTAGCCTGAATTCCAGGAACCTAGGCCAGCCATGGGTGCCTAATTGCAGTGTAGACATACCCCTTGTGTCTAACTAGGACTGCAAATTCCTTAGGACTGTAGTCTGTCACTTTTTTCTATAAAGCATCATAACTCCATGGTGCTGCATAAATAATAGTAATAACAGTCATTTTAAAATAAGTGTTTCCTGGATGAGAGATTTTTAAACAGAGGGACAACTAGAGATCAGTACCAGTGAGAGAATGACCTACAATTAGCTATGCTTGGGTGGAGCAATCAGCTTCCTGAAATTCTTACTTGTGTATTATGCAGTAATTGCTGTTTGCTGCAGTTTTCCCTGGGGCATCAAGTGCCAGCAGGACAGTTGATCCATTGTGAAATGCCATCTGCAGTGGATCAGACAAGTCCCATTGTTATACCGCTGCTGTCGCTATCTGTAGCAGTTGCCAGATTTGACATCTGTGATGGCCATGCTGCTGAACTGTATAGTCTCTGTACCCACTTAGAGCAGGAAAAGCACCATACAGCCCCTTATGTTATGGTTTATATTTTCATCCCTTCTTTGCACATATGTAATGTGTGTGTCTAGGCAAGTCATTGACAAGTCAATTTAATGAGTGAAAACTACATTTGTATATCATTCAAGTGATGATATATTTCATTTGAAATATATGTGGTGTCTTTTATGGAGTATTTTAGATTAATAATGCATGATACAGAAAAGAGATGTATAAAGTATACATTTTGAATGTTGTCATACTTCTTCTAAAAGAGGCACATGCTCATTCCTATACATTTATATGTATGTGTAATAAATACACATGTATGGTTGTGATTCCCTCTGGGGACAAAATGGTTTTGGGGATGTGGCTGGGAAGAGTCGTTCAACTAAAACACCTGAGTAACGTAAAATGAACTGACTTGCTAAAGGAGAATTTAATAGGTCAGCTTGCCAAAAAAAATACGTTTGTCAGAATTGTTTGGGGGCATAGGCTTAGATCAGCTCTTGAAAGCACAAGGCAGCTGCATCATGTCAGTTGCCTAACAGATGGGAATGTTTGTAGTTGGAAGAACATATCCTCTTAGAAAGTATTATGCATGGTGAATGCCATGTGACAACTTCTAATGTGTTGTGGACACCGCTCAGCTCTGCTCAACAGTTAACTCCATTTTCAGCTCTGTCACAAGTAAGAATTTTTCAGTGACATTTACGTTATAGTGACTAAAATTATCTGCTTGACAGCCATGAGGAACTGTACTCCAGTCGTCCCTATGGAGCACTAGATTCTGGTTTCAATAGTGTGGACAGCGGAGACAAAAGATGGTCAGGGAATGAAGTAAGTGTAGTTGTTTTATTTTTGTTGGGTGGCAATATTTGTACAGGAAACAAATAATGAAGGCATAGATTTGGAAGAATATTCAGGGAGTGATGCTTTTGTATAATAAAAAATGTAATTTCCATAGTTCACAGATTACTTTTGATTTCCTGGAAAAAGAATTAGCACCATTTTTAAATTAAATGGATCTTTTGTTCTTTTACTAATATTTTTTATTGAAACATTTAAAAAAATCAAAACAGAAGTGTAAACCCAAGAGAAAATATAGGAGAGCACTTGGTAGAAATGAATTAATATAAACAAGTGATAAGAAAAATTACAAAAAGATGAGCTAGTTATTGCATTATATTAGCATATATAATCTTTATCCATTACTGAAGAGCTTCTGTTTAATTAAAATAAAATCAGGTAAACAGAGAGATTTAAAATTAACACAGATTTATATGTAGCTTTTTCAAATGGCCAAATAGATTATCTCCTAACGATTTAGAAGAAGCAAGATCAGATCTCCAAGGAAGAAGGGTACTGGGAGAAAGAGACAGGAGCCAGCTTCTTCTGTCCTGTTGGGGAAGCTATGCAAATGGCTGCAACCCAGGCTTGGGGTGTTCTTGCGAACTGTGCTCCTAGCCTGGTGTTTACAAGGGCCTTCAAAATCCAGCCTGGAATGTTTTTAGCATATGCATTCATTTCAGAGGGAAAATAAATTAAAACTATAGACAGACTCTTCATGGAAGAGAGGTCCTAAATCGACCTTATTTAAAAACAGTACATTTCAGTTGTGTCTCTTTTAAATTAATAGTTTTAGGGAGCAAAATCCAGCAGGACTGGTAGAGTGGAGACCCAAGTTAGAAAACTAACTGAAAGATGATGCCCAGGATGAGAGTGTGTGTTTTTTTTGTCTGTTTTGTAAAGCCTACAGATGAGTTCTCAGACCTCCCTCTGCGAGTGGCAGAGATCACTAAAGAGCAGAGACTGCGAAGAGAGAGAGAGTACCAGGAGAACCGAGGGAGCACGGTTGTAACTAATGGTGGAGGTAAATAGCAGTCTTTGATAGCTAATTATTCAGGTGGTTGTCATAACTGAAGCTCCAAAATGTATATTTGGAAGTTACAGGTAATTTGTTCTTTTAAGCAAAAGAAGTGGTGGAGGCTCAATATATTTATAATCGCACACACAAATTACATTTAAAGAACATTATTAGGGTTGCAAAATCAAGCACTGAAAAGTTAAAAAAGAACAGAGGGTAAGGTTGCTTGTGCAACCTTAATTCAGCCCCTTTCTGCATATGCATTATGATACCATCTTTAATTACATGATCACATACTGCTTTTTGCATGATTTGACACTCTCCTGAGTCATCAGCAGGATTGGAACCTTTAGATCTGGCACACAGATTTCTGCCACTTGAGCAGACAGAGTAACTGATAACTGTAGGAGGTTGTCATCCTCTGTGAGGACCAGCACTAGAGGGGGATGGGACACTTTGTCGGTGGTTTTCACAGCTATTTGCTGACAACAGAGGAATGGTGAGACTCAAGAATCTTGGGTTCTATTCCAGGCTTTGGAGGGGAGTGTTCTCTAGTGGGCACAGAGCCTTCTGTGTCTCACCAGCCCCTCCTCCCCCAGTATGACTCCTTCTGCCCTCTCCCCTCCAACCCGTGCCTATCACAGACCTGTCTCTTCTCCACTCCGGCTTCTTGTGCCAGTTCTGTTCTCTTTGTCTACTCAGTCAGTTGCCACTCCTCAGACTTGGTAATCCTGGGCTCAGTAGCGGCGCCAGCTCTGCCGGCGCCCTAGGCGGCGGAAGGTCCCGCCCCCGAAATCCCGCCCCCAACAGCGGCGGCGGAAGGTCCCGCCCCCAAATTTCAACGGGCGGCGGGGGCGCATGCGCCCCCAAAATAGCAGCGCCCTAGGCGACCGCCTAGGTCGCCTAATGGAAGCGCCGGCCCTGCCTGGGCTCCTTTTCTCTTCTCGGATTTCTCTCTCTCCTCCATCTTGGCCTCCAGTAATATCTCCCCACCCGCATTCCCCAGTTCATTCTCCCTCCTCAGGCTCCTCTTCCATTCTGTGTTCCCCCGGTTTCTTGTCCCAGTCTCTTCTCTCAGTCATTCCCAGTTCTCCTCCACCACCCTGGCTCCACATCAGATGTCTTCCCCCCCCCACCCATTGGTTCTCAGTCCCAGTCTTCTTCCCCCCCCCCCCAGCTCCTCATCTTCTCCCAGTCCCAATCTCCTTTCCCAGCCAGTCCCAATCTTCCCACCCCAGTTCCCAGTCCCAGTTTCTTCTTTCCCCCCCATCCACTAGTCTCAGTCTCTTCCCTCTCCCCACCAGCTCCTTGTTCTAATCTCCTCCTTCTGCGGCAATATATTTTTCCCTATCCTCATTCTCATAAACGGCTGAGCCATTTTGTCTGAAAATTAATTTTTTTCCCCCCTGAGGTAGACATCCAGCATGAAAAATTTCAGTACAGACAGTTTGGCAAAGTTATCTTATATAGGAAGTGCCTAGCAGCCTTAGTACCAAACAGTGCTACCAGCCCTGCCTACAATATCAACTTCTTGTTAATTGGTTTTTCACACACATGGTCTTTCACAATGCTTTAGAGTTAACACAGCTGTTAAATAATATAATGGAGAGTGAGATAAATTAGAGTTAAATAGCTAAGGGAGAAAAGAGGTTTTCACTTAAGATTTTTAATGAGGTGGAGATTCAATGAGGCAGAAAGATCCAGGGAAGCTGTTTTGGATGGCTGGAGTTTCAGAGGAGATGGTTCTGGCACTTACAGTAGCCAGATTGTGTGGTGAGGCAAAGGAGGCCTGCTCTAGACAAGGAGGAATAGGGAATAGAGAGTGATAATGTATGGGGGAAAGGCAGGAGCAAGTTTTTGCAGGATTTTAAAAACAAGGAAGCAATAATGTTTGAAGTAGGTAATCTGAGTTGAACGTGTGCCTGCCATTTCATCCTGAGTGATTTCCCTTTCAACACACCTGCATCTAGACCCCCTCGTAATGACCTCTCTTCCCCCATGTCTTCATCAGTGCTAACATGAGCTTTCTGATAAGAGATGATGAAGTGTGGCACATGAAGACCTAGTGTGGAAAGGAGGAGGAGGGAGGGGAAGGGAGATGGGAGTCCTTAGGGTATTTTTGACTCTGGATGTCTGATCTGTCAGCACAGTGCTTTTCACTAGGCTGTTTGTTTAATGTCATGACACTTGAAATCCCTGTGCAGAAACTTACAAAAGCAGTGATGAATAAAAAATGCCCCAGATAGCAACATGGCCATGGGCAGAAATGAGGGCAGAATTGTGCCCTGTGCTTCATACTCATTTAATTTCTGTGGTTCCCTAATTTTAATTCCTTCCTTCCTCTTTGGTTAATAAAATGTCTGTAGCCTGAGTGTTTTTGTGTTGCTTTCTTTATTATTTGTTTCTTTGCCACATACCTTTTTCATATTTAAAGCAACCTCATGCAATTAACTTGGTCACACTATTCTCTGTTTTATCGTCATCAGACTCTGTCTAGAGCCTGACATTTCATACTGAGCAAGTGTTAACCTAGGCTCTCCTCGAGGCCTTTATTAATGAGGAAGTATCCAGCTAAGTAGAGCTTAGATAAATTAATCAGTGTTCTCTAGTGATATGTTTATTTTGTTGTAAATTGGTGGTAATTGCTTGCTTCTCAGATATGTCCAAGATACAGAAGTAAAAATTATAGCCAATGGCCTTTGTTAACAATGAATTGGGAAGGATGACATTGCTTTTGCAATAATTAAGAAACTACATATCATCATATTTTTAAAATTATTACATTTGGCATATTTTTTTCTCATTGCTTTTAAATCTGTTTAAGATTATTTCAAAATCTGACATTTAACGAATATTAGTGAACCAGGCAGAACTCAAAAGATGTCAGCTTAAGTTTTGTGTTTTCTACCACTGGTCATCTAATTATGGGTGTTTCCTTTGTGCATGTGTGTCTAGTGGAACATGATCTGGATCAGATTGACTATATTGATAGCTGTGCCACTGAAGAGGAAGAGGAAGAGGTGAGGCAACCCAAGTGCATGGAGTCAGAGAGCCTCAGCTCACAATTCATGGCATATATTGAACAACGGCGAATCTCTCATGAGGTGGTGCTTTTATTTAAATTAGTTACGTTCATATACCCCAATGAAAGCCTTTGTGATGGTGTTAATATTTCTTGTCTGTAGAGGTTTACTTTGGTAAACAATGTGACAGCTGGCTTGGAGCAACAAACTTTGCCTTGCGGAGGATCTGAGTTTGAGTCCTGAGCTGCTACAAACTACAATTTGTTAGTCTCTAAGGTGCCACACGTACTCCTGTTCTTTTTACACCCATATCAGACACTCAGAATGATTCTACGGGCAGCTGTACTGAGTTCTGTTCAAAGGCAAAATTCCTGCAGGATGTGGGGGGAGTAAATGGGGTTCCCAAAGGAACCCTTCCCGCAGAAAACATTGAAGTTGATGCTTCCCATATGTGCTTGCACCCAGGCAACCACTCATGTCTCCTTCATTTGGTAATACTTAGTAAATGCTGGCTTGTTTGAGGTCAAAACATAGCTAATGTGTTGATCTCTGTCAGCACAAGGACTTATTATAGGGATCTTTCAGCTATGTTAATTTGGTGGGGCTTTCCTATGGATTGTAAATTAAATGCCAATAAATTTACCAGACTGGGCATCCCTTTTAATTGCGGATTTTAAATGAAAAAGAGGATTTGCTCTAAAGTGTGATATTTTGTAACAGAGGATGGCTTGCTCCATGTTAACATCTTGAGTAATGCTCTGTAAAATCACCAGGGATACAAACTGGGAATGCATATGCACAAAGTTTTGAGCAAAAATTCCATGTTTAACTATGTGACATGATATTTTTATGAGTCAATCCCTGGATACAGTAAATGGCCAATAAATAGGGTTATTTAAAGTTTGTTAAAAACCTGTAAGGAGAATTGATTACAAGTGGCTAAAAACCAAGTATAAGCATCCTTAGGCTATAGCTTTTTTTTGTCTTAAAAACCGTAGTCTTTGTCCTTATTATTGCAGACAAACCTGAACAATGTACTTTTTGTTTCTATCCTTGAGTAGCCTGCTGTTTTAAAGGTAGTCTGTGGTATTTGAGCTGGAATGGCACACTAGAAATCTGAGCGATATCACTGTTCCAGCAGTAGCATTTCAAGTTGCATTGTGGGTCAGACTGCAAGCTCCCATGTCCCCAGAATGGGTCGAAGTGCTTCTTATTTGCTTTCCCATAATTTGCTACATATTTTGTAGTATCATTTGTTACTAATTACTGCTTTTACTGCTCTTTTTCTGGTTCCAAATGATAGCATTTGGGGGAGGGATGATCACTCCTACACAGTTACAATGCAATTGTCTTGAGTCCTTGTTTAATTTTAGTACACCTCTACTCCGATATAACGCGACCCGATATAACACAAATTCGGATATAATGTGGTAAAGCAGCGCTCCGAGGGAGCAGGGCTGTGCACTCTGGCGGATCAAAGCAAGTTCGATATAACGCGGTTTCACCTATAACGCGGTAAGATTTTTTGGCTCCCGAGGACAGCGTTATATCGGGGTAGAGTTGTACCTTGTGACCGAATATAGATTAGCATGCCCTTGACCAAAATTCCATGATTGTTTCTTTAAAACTGTATGACTCCCTGCAACTGGAAAGCATCTTTGCTTTGGTTATCATAGCTACTGTTATACATAAGGCAAGAGAAAATGATCCCTGCTGTGATAGTCTGGACACAAGGAAGTGAAAAATTGTAAAGTTTCTGGATAAAACAAAAATTAAATGCAGGAAGCATTAAGCAATGTGACATTGCCTTCTCTATGCCATGTTAATCTAAATTCATCCCCTGTGTGTAGGTGTAAAGGAGTCTCAGCACAGAAGTAATCTTACATAGTGCACAAGCAACCTGTTTCAGATAATCTACTTCGCTTGAAGCACTTAAGCAATACACATTGTGCTCAAATTAAAATATATCTATTCCTTCATAAGTTCTTTTAATGCTTTGAGGAGGTAAAGATCTTCTTAATTTCCTTTATTTTATTTTGTCAGTATCTCTTTAGGAGTCCTAAATCATGTCCTTATTTTGTTCACTTTGTCATTCCCCTACTTACATTAGTGAAATCTGCAGTGACCCAGATTTCCATTGACAATATATTGATTCTGCAAGTGCCATAAACACAATATCAAGTCAAGGGGACAGTGATACCATTTGAAATGTAGATTGAGAGTGAATTTTATGAAGAGCAATTAGTGATACAAAATAAACTTTTCTTCAAAATTAAAGAACCTCTTAAAAATTAATAGTGAGAAAGCATTGGTTCATCCTAAAGATAAACCAACATGAGTACCATTTTAATTTATAAAACTCACCTATTTATTTTTAATTCTAACAGTAAAGCAATCAAAAACATTTTAGGATCTCACTTTAGTGGGTTGAATCTATTTTAAGGGGTAGATAACTATATTCAGTATATCAGTGCCCACTTCTGTGTATACTTGGTCTTCCCTCGGTGAGGGGGCCGGGTAGGGGGAGGGACTAGATGATCTCTTGAGGTCCCTTCCAGGCCTACATTTCTATGAATCTATGGTTCATCTAGATGTGAATTAGTACTAGCAAGTTAGCCTTGAATATCTGTATTTGGCAATACTGATGGATGTTGAGATGAGTTTTATAAAACTGACCAACAAGGGTAATATACTCCTGCTCCCAAAAGGATGACTGACTTAATAGCCAAAACTGAACAACCAGTGTTTTCATTCAAATCCTCTGACTTTTTCCTAACATTTTCCTTCCTGTTTCTCTGGTTTGTCTATATGGTATCATCACAGAACACCAGCTGTTGAATCTTGTTGTCTGAGAGAGCCTGGAATACACTATGCTAAAACTGTAGATGTGTACTTTGGTGTCCAACACCATACATCTTATAAGTTACATTAGTTATTTTATACCTACACCTCATCCACATAGCCTGGTAGTTCTGTTTTTTTCACTATAACTTATCAGCAGGTATGCTTAATTTTGAAGTTCAACTTTCAGTAAATTACATGCAAGGTACAAAAATGATTCTGCATCATTTCCAATATCTTCCATTGGTTGTGTTTTATTTTGTTTCTTTGTCAGACATCTTAACGACCAGTAATCACACATTTGGATCTAGACAAATTGATGGAACCTACACTTCGTTTGGTTTAATCAAAATTCTTAGACTTGCACATACAGCATTCTGGATACATTACTAACTTCATTGTCTTCTGTTTTGTTTGCTTAGGGCTCACTAGTAAAGCCAGTGCCCATCAGAGATTTTCAGAGAACAGAAGACACAAGACGATACTTGCATCAAAATAGGTAGAAGAACCTGATGAAAGTACATTTATTCATGATAGTGCCAGTGGCATACATGGTGCTTTATAGATGTGTTCGATAGGTGTCCTACTCCGAAAAATATACGATCTACATGATCATTTGAAACCAACACTTGATTTCACTGTGATGTTATGGCTGATATTTATACCTGCATAAACATTTCTGTTCTTTTCATAACTAGGCCAAATTGGCAGAAGAGCATACATTTCTCTTGCTAAAATACTGTAGATTAGGGGAAATTGTAGCTGAAAGTTACATTGCAGATTGCATTGAGTGACACTGAACAGTGGATGTAGTTTTCTACTACCTAGTCAGAAATGTGCGACACTTTACAAACGGGATATTGTTCCTGTCCCAGGAACTTACAGTCTAGTTAAAATGAGGAATGATGCAGTAAGGTGACAAAAACATTGCCTATAGTACAAAAGTTCACAGGTTTAACTAAAGTGACTTAAAAATCTATCTACTTAAATTCCAATACATTTAAACTGGTTTAACTCATGCTAATATCAATTTTTAGCTTAAATTGGCAATTTATCAATGCAAGCTAAATCTATATATACATTCTGAATTTAAGCTAAATCAATATAAGCAAGGATTAAAATGGTTTAAGTGAATCTATATGAGGAGTTTGCACTGGTTTAGTTAGATCAGTTTTTAAATTAAACAAGTGCACTTTGCTAGTATAGACAAAACCTCAAATGCCATGGAGGAAGGGAGATTAGAAGGAAAGGAAAGCAAGGATTACATCAATAAAATCATATGTTGGAATGAATTAATGACACAAGCTTCTTGAGGGTTACACAGAATTTTTAGGATAGTCACTTTTGGAATAGTAAGGTTCATCCTTGTTGTGGAAGAAGTGTGTGTTAAGCTGAGAGTTGGCGAGGATGGTAACATGGTGGGCAGGATAAAGAAGAGTATTTCAGGTTTAGGGAGTCAAATTGAAGGATGCCCAGAGACAAGAGCAGAAGGAGAGGAGATACAATTCAGTGTATTTGTAGTGCCTCATTAATGCAGTTGAAGTTAAGGTTCTGTCAGTTTTGATAGGTCACTGAGCGGTTTTTGCTTTTGGTTAAAACTGGGTACGCAGGGACTGAGTAGAAAGTGTTTGTTTTGTTTTTTGTTTTTTGACTTGCAGGATAAAAATAGTTTTGGCTGTATATAGTAATATTAGAGCAGGGGGTCTCGCAGCAAATTTTTGGGTGGCCTCAGAGTGTGGCCACCAACTTTTGCTGGTGACCGCTCTGACTGTTTTTCCTAAAATACTTAATTAACTTTAGGAAAAACAAATAAATATGCACATACACATGTCCAAATTATTTGTAATTTATGTAGGGTTTTTTTTTTGCAGACTCAGTAATTAAAAATAATGTACAGTTATCTATTCTTTACTGGACCTAAACAGAATAGAAACACAAATAAGGTGCTTTGCATGTTTTGCTTTTTTTTTTGGTTGCTTTTTTTTTTAGACTTGCTAGCTAGTAAGGCTGCTACTGTGAAAAGTGACATTTGTATATTTGTTAATATCACTTTTCATAACAGACTTGCCAGCTAGCTATATCACTTTACAATATCACTTTTCACAGCAAACTTACTCTGCCCCGGCAAGCTGGGGGACAAATTAAGCCCTGGATGGGGAAGTGGGTAGGGGGCCAAGGGGCAATGGGGGGATAGATGGGAGGCTGCGCGGGTCAGGGGAGATGGGGGAGATGAGCCCAGGGTGGGAGCCTGGGGCACAGATGGCGACTGGAGGAGGCAGCGGGGGCCAGGGGCGATGTGTGAGGGGTGAGCCTGGAGTCCTGAGGCTGGGGGATGGAGCCTGCTGCTGTATGGCCAGAGCCTGTCGCTCACCACCCCAGGGAACTCATGCTGGCCGCCTGCTCCTACAGTGTTTGTGGCTCCAGAAGGGGACAGAGACCAGCCCCTGCTGGCGGCCCCGGGGGAGGGTAACCCCCCCACCCCTCACCCAGGAGGCTGTGGCTGCAAGAAACGCCCCTGGTGGCTGCATGCAGCCATGGTGGCCGCATTTGAGAAACGCTGTATTAGAGTAAGACACACACTGGTTTTGGATACTTCACTCTTTATGCCCTAACTAGAAGCAAATTTTTGAAATGAAATTGACGATTCCCTTAAATTGGACCTATCTCTTCTGGCTATTATAGGGAAACTGAAACTAAGAACAACAGATATATTTGTCAAAAGCTGTTAGGCACATGGGAAGCAACCACCCTTCATGGATTTTTCTAAGGAATTTTGATTCATGCGGTTAATATGCATGTGCAGTAGCTGTACTGACATCATAGATGGTAACTGATTCAGCATGTGTCAGAATTCCTTACCCCGTAGTGTCCACTAGTAAACTTTGAAATAATAGAGCAGCCTGCCATCTCCTCCACAAATGATGAGTGCCTTGTTCTGAAAAACTCTTTTTACCTGCCTTTTGATTTGTGTTTTACATGGAAATAACTTAAGAGACTTCACAAACATTGGACTGCATGACACAGCTGAAGAAAATAGGACAAGACAAGTCTAGTTAGACAGGAGAGACCTTCTATTTACGTATACAAATCTTGGCAGTCTGCAATGACAATAAAGGAAATTATATAGTTCAATAGGGTTCAGATGATTTCAAAGTTTAACTCAGGGGCGGCAGCCGATCTTTAAGCAGAGGCTTGTAATCCAACATCTCACTAAATTACAGCACATTCTTATTACACCGCAGTGAAATAGAATTCTTAATGAAATACTAAAACAATCAGACCATATTGTTGTTGCTTCCAAAATTAAGGAAAAATCACCATGCAAAATTAATTAATGTGTTTTTTGGGTTTTTTTTTTTTTTATTTTTTATTATGAAGTTCATAGTACTGGAATATTTTGCTTGTGCCAACCACATAAGCTGTAAACTGCTCCCACAACAATTTTCTGTAAATGCCTTGGCAAGAAGCCTTTTTTTTTTTTCCTTCTCCAAAGCACACTGGAGCCATTAAAGCCCTTGTAAAGCTAGACGTAATTCAGACTTCATTTTAAGAGTAGCTAGTTAAATACAGCTTGCACCAGCGTGCAGTCCGTAAAAAGTTCCTGATTCAGCAATGCTATGTGCTACTTAGAGCTGCATATGGAGTTTGGGTTTTGTTGCTCACTTCACCCAGTGTTCTTCCTGCCAGTCAACACAGTAATGGGTGCATCACGTCTAGCATCTGACATATAGAGCTTAATTTTAAAAATAGGCATCTTAAGTTGTGTACACAAAATACATCCTTGTGGAACATGTGCAGTTACCCATTTGAATGCAGTTACCTGTTTTGCCCATGCAACTGCATATTTTGTGTGCTCAGTTTCGTTTGTACCTGAGGAGGTATGTCTTGCATCTATTACTTAAGTGCTTGTTTTTAAAAATATTTTGCCTTATGTTTTAAAATAGAGAACAATTCATAGTGAAAACTCAGATGCTTTTTGCTTATGCCTTCTTTTGTTACTGACACTGTTACTGGACATTTAATTTAATTGATTCATTTCAAGTTGTGTTCTGTTCTCCCTCACTTGCAAGCAAACAAATTATTAGCTAAGGTCTTTACAGATGTCTGTTTCTGGTGTTCATATATGAGACAGAAAGAACTCAGATGGAGTTTGCAACACTGGCTGTTAGAAAATAAGCTTTTGATCAATGAACTAAGCAGATTTGTTCTAAAAGTGTGAGAAAGAATAATGAAGTTCTTCATTGACTTTTTTTAACTAATGCTCTTCCCAGAGTTAGCTACACTCCAAAAGCCAAGAACTCGGTGTTAAAACAGAAATTCCATCTTTTTGCACCTTTTAAAATTGTTGTACTCAATAGTGATATTACTAGAGTGCTTTAATATTTATATTACAACAGTTGTTAGCCTAGCCTTAAATCTGAACTTTCTTGCTTTGGTCATCTTTAAATTTAGTTTTGAATGTTGTCGGAAGTTAACTGTTTAGTCATTTACTTTTATAAGCAGCTGATAATTAGAAAAAAAGTTACATTTGTTTGCCATTTCGGTGCATCAATAACCAACCTCCAATCTGTGTTTACTTTCAGGGATACTGATGAATTACGAAGACCAGAAACACTAAGCTTGATGCAGGACAGAGAGCGACACCAAGGACAAAGGAGTTATGTAGACAAGGCAGAGAGGTAGTGAAAAGAAGCATGTGATTTCTGTTTTAAAATCAAGTATCTCTTCAATAATAGGCCTGATAATCAGTTGCTTCTTGATATGGGGTTGAACTAAAAAGGTCTTAGAGACAGTTAAATATGTAACTTACTGAAAGCTGTCAGATAGTGGCAGGGGTGAAAGTAACTGAGGACACTTACCAGTCCGGGGGTTGGCTCTGGTCCCTGGAAGGGGCGGGGCCTCGGGCGGAAGGGGCGGGGCTGGGGGGTCAGCATCCCCCAGCCAGCCCTTGGCCTGGTCAGTGGCCGGGGGGGGGGGGGCAAAAGGGGCAGGGATGTTAAAGCGCTGCAGTGTCCTTTGCCGCAGCAGCGCTTTAACGTTGCTGCGCCCCCACCCCTCCCCCCCGTTGGCAGGGGGGTGCAGCAACATTTAAGCGCTGCCGCGGCAAAGGACCATCCTTAATGTTGCCACTCCCCCCCCCCACCCCACGTCGGCGGCCCTGCCGGTATGGACCCTACTGGCAGGGACCAGGGACATTAAAGTGCTGCCACAGCAGCGCTTTAATGTGGGCTGGGTATGGGCTGGTGCGGGTTCTTACCGGTATGGAGTACCAGCCCGTACCGGCTCATTTTCACCCCTGGATAGTGGTTATTAAGTTCTGAATATAGTTCTGAGATGAGCCAAATTTCACACTATTGTCAATACACTTTCAGCTGTAAAAGGACTTTGGTTTGACACTGGAAATGTGACACAAACTATTGTCCATTGTCTGTGATATAATAAGAAATTATTAGATATTAGATCATTATTGCTGCAGTTGGATTTAACAACTTGTGTGTTAATTTACAAAACATAGTTATTTATCCAGTATTGATTAGAATATCTTATCATTGTTGACTGTTGATGTGTGAAGAATGATTAAATGTAATGAGAAAAGTATACTTATTCTTTGTATGGCTCTTTTTAATTATCAGAACCCCAGCTGATTCATCTTACCTTCTATCTCTGTCCAACAACCACAGCCAGGTAATACACTGTACACCTTTGCTTTACACTTTTGAGTGTGTTTCTCTTTTATGACAAACTAACTTGCTTTTACCCAGTTGATCCACAAAAACGTGTTGCGTCTCCATAATCTCCCCGCCGCTCTCTTTGCACCTGTCTTCAATCTTGCAGCCTAATGCATTTCTTTTGATATACAATGGATAATTATTTTGTTCCAGATCTCTCATACAGACGTTGAACTTCACCGAAGGCGAGAGCACGTAGTGGAGCGCACTCGGAGAGAGGCCCAACTCGCAGCACTTCAGTATGAGGAGGACAGGATGAGGACAAAACAGATCCAGAGGGAAGCTGTGCTTGACTTTGTCAAAGTAAGTCATTTTAGGATTTACTTGATGTCTAATATGTACCTTTCCTGGGTCCTCCACAAAATGAATCGTGTGGCTTATTATTAAGGCTGCCATTTAGTCATGGGTATTTTTAATAAATGTCATGGACAGGTCACGGGGCCGTGATTTTTTTTTTATTGCCCGTGAGCTGTCCATGACTTTTATTAAAAATACCTGTGACTAAATCTTAGCTGAGGGGTCCTGGGGGGAGCCGCTGCTCTGAGGAAGGGACGGGTGGGGGGGCAGGCCGGGGGGAGCCGCTGCTCGGGAGGGAGAGGGGGGGACACTGAGCAGTGGCTGCTCCGGCTGCCCCCAAGGCCACATCCCTGCTGCTGCTCCGGCCGCTCCCGGGACCACTGCTGGGGGCCGCCGAGCTGTGGCTGCTCCCGCTGCCCCTGGGACCATTGCTCAGGGGGGCTCCGGGGCCAGCTGTATCGGCCACTGAGCAGCTGTCCCTGGGGTCTGCCACACTGGCCACTGCAGAAATCACGGAGGTCATGGAATCCGTGACTTCTGCGACCTCCGTGACAGACACCAAGTCCTAATTATTATTTAACATTGGTATATCACGCCATAGGTGTGCATGATGTTTTACAGAGAGAACAAAGAAATAGTCTCTGCTCCTGGAAACTTCCAGTCTAAGTTATAACTATAGCTTGATGCCGGGAGAGATGATATTAGGGAAATGGGGAGAGGGAGGTTTACAGTTACAAAATGTCTTGTTTTCACAGAGGGTGCATTATGTTCATCACTTTTCTCATTAATTTAGATTTGATAAGGTTGGCCTTGTTGGAGAAATTGTAGAAAGAAGTAGGCTTTGAGGAGAGATTTGGAAGATGAGGAGGTGGTTGTACAGATGAGAGGGGACTGTGGTCTAACCAATTTCCACACCTTAGATCTCTTTTTCTATCAGTGATTAGCACATTCAACACTAGCTATCACAAAGAAAATGCTACATTTACACTTGATGATTAAGGATGACCTGCAAGGGAAGAAGATTGTCATTTTGTGTCTTTGTAATGTATGAAGCCACTTTAAGGAAGGGATTTTAGTGGACCGTTCAAAACTCTGGTTTCTATTAAAACCTGTTTAGCTCGGACTCTTTGCAACACTTGGGAGAAGAGCTGTCTTTGTTAAAGATGCAAGCCTCTCTCCCTTTCAGACCTGATGTATTTCGTATGCATGCTTTTGTGCTAAAATTCCACAGAATTGTAACATATATGATTGTTAGCAGTGTCACGTCATTACTGTTTAAAGGTCTTACACAAGTGCCCAAAACAATTGACTCTCATAGAATAATTGTTGCTAGACTTAAAGAGAACTGAATGAATACATTGTTATTCATGAGCAATTAGATATTTTCAGCTAGGTACTTCCTGTTTGGGGAAATGTTTTGGGCTTTTTGTATAACTTGAATATTAAAATGTTTTTAAAATGATATAGAAGTTTTAGACAGAATATTCACGAAGTTTAGTTTAGTGAAAACTTGAAAGTTCCTCAGTGCCTATTTTATTTAAAATTAAGGCTTCCAGTGTTTTAAAACACCTCTAAATACTGCTCTCTTATTCCTGTTATAATCAAGTGTATGCTTTCCTATCAACTCCAATTAACTCATTCCTTTGATTGTTCTGCAGCAAAAGGCATCCCAGAGTCCTCAGAAGCAAAGTCCTCTGGATAGTGAGGTAAGAGCAGCAAAGTGTATTAAGGTGTGGGCTGACTTTATCCCTGATTTTTAGTACCCTCTGTTGAAACATTTTGTTGCTTGTGGTGTAACCTTCAGTGGTTAGTTTAAAGAAAACTGTGCAGGCGCTAAACAACGACAATTCTTCTTTTTGTTGCTTATCATAGCAGTAATATGCCACATTTTTCCTTCCGTTTCATGTATGATTCCTCTGTATTCTGTGTGTTTTGTTGTGTTGCTTTTGGGTGCTTTTCCATGTTTATATATAATACACTTCATGTTACATTTAAGATTCTTCTTGAAGCAGTGCAGCTAGGTTAATTAACTTTCTATTAGGAGTACTAAAATAAGCACTTGTACTGTGTTGCAGTCATTTCTGTCCTAGTGTCCTCTCTTCCCTTTCTTCACATATTTCATTATTGTTAAATTACTAATTACCCCTGAAAATGAAGCATCAGAACTTTTTGTGTTACCAATAAACAGTGCCAGCTTTGGTTTTGCTTTTCTTATTACCTAAACTCTAATAACTAAATTATACTTGAAAAATTTTTTTAAATGGTTTCACACTGCTGAAACACATCATGGCTTAAAAGCAGACCTGATCTAATGGCATTTGTTCATTTTCCACATCAAATTTCTGTAGAGTAATAAAATAGCTTTTTGTCCTATTGAAAGATAATTGTAGTTGGCAGTATTAATCAGATCAGAAGCGTTAATGACTACAATACGCAGAAAATTAGTTGAGAAGCATTTTCCAGTTGACTATTTCATGTGAAAATTATGCAAACTGTACTGTTTGAAATAGTTTTTCCTCCTTTCTTACTTGATAGTCTTCTGATTTGTAATATTTTCTAAGGATTCCCTTGCAATTCCACAGTAAGAAAAAGAACAGCAACAGAAAATAAAATAATTTGTTCTTGAATTGGTACGAACACATTCTAACCACAGCTCATGTGACTACATATTAATACATTTTCTATTGTTTAGTTACACATACTATATTGCATTGTAAACCGTATAGCAAAATTGCCCCAAAATGCTGTCAACATAAAGAAACTCACCATATTCCGAATGTTTGTGTGAGTTTGTATATTATGTCATTGTGTTTGTATGTTTCTGACATTCCTCCATCTCTCCCACCTCCTCAGTGTCCTTTTCCATCCAGAAGGTCTCAGCACACTGATGATAGTGCCTTGTTAGTGGTAAGAACCCTGCACGAAATGGCCTGTTTATGTGGCAGAATCTAGAACATAGAGTTAGCATGATTCATTCAGATTAGACAGATTTGGTAGAGCTAATCTGAATAGCATAAAACATGACGATCTTCTCTGCAAAGTGATTTTGTTGTGAACTCTGATACTGTTGAATTCACATTTGCACTGCCTTCCAGCTGTTATGCATCCAGTGTTAATACACTGAAATTTCCCCATGTTTGCAAAAGCTAAACATTTTAATAAGAGTGTAATGATATAACTGTTGCTGGAGAACAGTTTCTAAAATGCAGTGTTACCTGAAGAAGAGCTTGGTGTAAGATCAAAAGCGTGTCTCTCTCACCAACAGAAGTTGGTCCAATAAAAGATATTACCTCACTCCTTTGTCTCTTATGTTACCTCATTAACAGTCCAACTTTAGTACATTCTTCTATTCGGCTCACCTGCACGTTACCTAACACTTCAGTTTCACAACATTAATATAAAGCTTGGAGATGTGTCCTCCTGCCTTAGCTTGTTTGCCTACCAATCATTGTCTGATTTGTTGGATCTAGGATCTTAGTCATCATAGACTATGGTAACAGAAGAGGAAGTTCACAAGTCACATATTATTCTTTGCTTCTGTTTCACTGTTTATCAGTGAAAATGTGTATAAAATCACCGATTCTGGATGTTTTAAAAAAGTTTAAACATTAATAGAGCTACTTCATTCATGTTTTATGCTATTCCTTTCATAGTACCTTAGAGAGATTCATAGTAACTAAAGAGTTGAGTTAATGCAGTAGTTTTCTCCTTTCATCGCCTACAGAAAATGCATCAGATCTGCCTGCCATTGCATGACTGCATGCCTCAGATTTATTTTTTTATTACATACCCTTCAGTTCTCTGCCTGAGTGTTCCTGTGTACAGCAAGGTTATCAAGTGTGGCTCAGGAGCATTGAAACTCGATAGTAGAGAGGTCAAAATTGTGAAGATTGTCCCTATTCAAATTGTTGGGATTGCATAATGCTTGGCATCTCTCTCACTACTCAAGTGCTTCATTTCATATTAAATACAGATTAGATGTTGGAACAATAAGAAATAGGGTATGTAATAAATTAAGGAGTTACATTTAGCTTTTGCTTTTAGATATGGTCATGCCTAGAACTATCTATATCAGGAGTCGGCAACCTGCGGCACGCGTGCCAAAGGTGGCACGCAAGTTGATTTTTAGTGGCACTCTGCTGCCAGCTTGGGTCCCAGCCGCCGACCCTGCTCAGCCCGCTGCCGGCTTGGATGAATGGAACCCCAGGCCGGCAGCAGGCTGAGGGGAGCCGGCGGCCGGGACCCCGGCTGGCAGGAGCCGGCGGATGGAAGGGGTCCTGGCCGCCGGCCCTGCTCCGCCCGCTGCCGGCCTGGGATACCAACCGCCGGCCCTGCTCCGCCCACTGCCGGCCTGGGATACCGACCGCCGGCCCTGCTCCGCCCGCTGCCGGCCTGGGATACCGACCGCCGGCCCTGCTCCGCCCGCTGCCGGCCTGGGATACCGACCGCCGGCCCTGCTCCGCCCACTGCCGGCCTGGGATACCGGCCACCGGCCCCACTCAGCCCACAGCCAGTCTGGGGTTCCGGCCACCGGCCCCATGCCAGCCGGGGTCCTGGCCACCGGCCCCGCTCAGCTCGCTGCCGGCCTGGGATACCAGCCGCCAGCCCTGCTCACCTCGCTGCACTATTATTTACTTTACATACAACAATAGTTTAGTTATATATTATAGACTTATAGGGAGAGACCTTCTAAAAACGTTAAAATGTATTACTGGCACGCAAAACCTTAAATTACAGTGAATAAATGAAGACTTGACACCCCACTTCTGAAAGGTTGCCGACCCCTGATCTATATAAATCATTATCTTGTAGTGTAGAATATATTTTACTTATTTACTCATTCTTATATAATAAATGCAGGGGGGAAAAACTAAACAGAAAAGGTTATTTTTCTCCTAGTTGTTGATATTCAGTTTTTATGAACTTCAAGTGTTTGGAATATATTTATAAGGCATATTGTAGGGAATCTTTTCTATTTGATGTTGTTGTTCAATTGGTGAAGTATTAAATTAATCTACTGCATTTTATATGCTGTACATAACTACATGGAGATTTCAGAAATGTGCTTTCCCTGTTATGTTACTGGGACTTTAATCACTGTGGACTTCTTTTAATATCTTCACTCATGTTCACATCTGCATATTTTACCAAGTGACAGCCAGGCTAATAGGGAAATTTTTGCATCAAACTGTTAAATTGGTTTCCCTATTCTGTTACTTTTACTATTTTGCAGAATTATTAAATTATAATAATCCAGTACTCTTTGCCTGAAAATACCAGTTCTGACGAACTGTTCATCATGTGCTGCAGATTGCTTTGTACTGAGAATGATCATACTTATGCCTATTGATTATATAAACCAGGAAAACTGTTTCTAATGAGTAATTGAAACATTGAGCCATGGAAATTTCATAAAATGTAGCATTTACATTTATAAAAAAGTACTGTTTCTAAAAAAGAACAGATACTTGTTATTGGGCAAGTTATCAGTCTGCTTCAAAAGAGTTGTTTGTGATTGGAGTTAAAACTACTTTAACTCCAGTTAGGCTTCATCTGTCGCTTTCACCAGCCTTAGGGATTTGAAATGTAATTTATTTTTCTTTTGCAGCTAGCTTTTGTACATTCTGGAAGGGATTTCTTCTTCCACTGATGTGCAGAGAGTGTTACATGCTTCACTCCCACTTCTTGATGGCTGTTTTTTCCTTTATATTTATTTTCTGAAATGTGTCTAGGTGGACTTGGGAAGAATAAACACCACTTTTCTTTTCTCTGCTTTAAAAAAACTATGAATGATTATATGGATTTTAGTGAATTTGACCTAAGTAATTATTGTGCACTTCTGAACTTGCAGATAAATTTTATTTGAAAGTACCTACTTTTATTCCAGTGGAGACTCTAACAATTACTCTTGCTTTATGGGAGTAGTGTTCTATTTTAAACACAATGGAGTTTTATGCAGAACTATAATAAAGACCTTTTGTTTGGCATTTCCCTCATTACGTCAGAGCTCTGCAAACTGAGAAGTTGCTTTTCTTTTGTTCTAAACCAGCGGTTCTCAAACTTCATTGCACCGTGACCCTCTTCTGACAACAAAAATTATTACACGACCTCAGGAGGGTGGACTGAAGCCTGAGCTCACCCAAACCCCACCACCAGAGCAGGGGTGGGGGGTTTAGGCCTGTAACCTGAGCCCCGCTGCTCAGGACTCAAGCCCTTGGGTGTGGGCTTCAGCCCTGGGTGGTGGGGCTCAGGTGTCGGCTTCAGCCCCAGGCCCCAGCAAATCTAACACCAGCTTTGGTGACCCCATTAAAACGGGGTCCCAACCCACTTTGGGGTCCTGACCCACAATTTGAGAACCGCTGCTCTAAACAATAATTTCACCTGCTTGTAAGGAAACTGCATGAAAACAGGTTGATTGGAAAACTTTGTATGCTTTCCCCCCCTTCATGCTCTTTTTGCATGCATAGAAAGCGGTAATGGAAAAGGAACTTAGGTTTGCAGCCTTCTTTTGAAGTCTCACACCATATATTTCTTGGGCCTCTTTGTAAATGTTGCCCTTCATGAGAATGGTTGCTGTAAAGATAAAGTTTGCCTAATTTTGTGATTTGTGAAATGCTGTAGACTTTCAGCTGTAGTACTTTATTTTGTTTGTACACTTTCCTTTTATAAAGGTCTGTTGTCCTCACAATACACAGATACACATACTATTCCTGTAAGCACTAATAGTAGTACAGATTAGTTGTATGTTTCTTCTAATGTGTGTGAATTAGTGATTCCATGACAAGTGGAGTTAGGCCATAGTATTGGAAATGTGCACACTGTGATGAACTTCAATCTTGTTGATTAATTTCAGCTAGACTGACTAAAAGTTTGCTAAAAAATGAGAGAGAGAAATCGGTGTTCTCTGAGGGGAGTCAAAGGGGGTTGTTATCCATGTGTCAGTTGTACACTAGAACCAAATCCTGCTTGCCTTACTCACAAAAGTAGTCCCATTGATTATAACTGAGGTTACTTGCATTGACAATACCAAGGTCTCAGCCTGTGCTGTGACCACTGCTTTTTACTGTATTTGTCCTCTCACGGTTGCCTGGGCCTCATCCTGGTTGTTGTATTCACCTGTCATGTCTCATCTTATACTTGGATCATAAGCTCTTTGGGTCATGGACCATCTTTTCATTGTGTGCACAGCACCTAGTACATTGGGGCCATGATCCACAATTAGGACCTGAAAGCACTACTGCAGGGCAGTAATAATTGTGTGAGTAAAGTGAGCAGGATT
The DNA here is from genome assembly GCA_003942145.1 of Platysternon megacephalum. NCBI lineage: Eukaryota > Metazoa > Chordata > Testudines > Platysternidae > Platysternon > Platysternon megacephalum. The sequence continues at coordinate 1,598,153 of QXTE01000125.1, read as the reverse complement.
TAGTGATATCGTAACTTGTATTTTTGATTTTTCTGACTATCAGACAGAGGGTGTCCTTTTCAGTATTTAAATACTTAATTATTGAATTCACCCATAATACAGACATTAAATGGTAATGTCCTGATTCATCTAGGGCACAGTTCTTCTTTTGAATCTGCTCTGTACAATCCCTATATGCTGCAATTAGTCCTAGTGCAGGGAAGTTCCTATGACTTCAGTAATAAGAGCTGAGCATGGAGGCCAAGTGAAGAGTTTACAACAGCATATTTTAGGAATGAATTGTTGAACCTGTCACCAAGACCAGTATCCTGGTTCCTTTGTCGTTGAATCTACGTCTTCTCAAGATGATTCTTTGCCTCACTTTACTTCCTCCTCTTTTTCCTCTCTCTTTCCTCTGCTATTCCTGACAGAATGGCTTTGAGCCTCTCTTTGTGTTTGAGATTGACAATAACACCAATACCATTAAAAGAAGGCCGGGGACTCTCAAACAGGTGAAGAGCATGCAGTGTGTTACTGTTGTGGCTGTCTTACCCTTTTGTGTACTGCTGTTTCCTCCCTGTTGCCTGCTGATGGGTGTGTGATTTGTGCTTCTGTTAGCCTGTGTCAGGGATGACTTGCTAAAGTGTTAAGTTAATGTTGTGGGCCTGTGCAAATCCCTTTCTTTAGGCATCATTTAAAAGCCTGTGGGTTCTTTACTTGTTTTGTCAACTGTATCCCAGGCACGAACCAGGCCTCATGACACCCCTTCCCCTCCCCCACTATATTAATGTGGTGAGGGAGTTGTCTTGCGAGCTACTAAGGCTACCAAGATACTTGTGCTTAAGGCTAGCCCTGCACATAGGTTCGGTAAGAGATGACTTCTAACTGTCTGTTTTTCGAAAGGGGCAGTGTGGTAACAGTCACGTTAAGATTTCAACAAACAAGTGTGTGTGCATTACACCTCGTTGGTTGTTGGAGGAAGTAACCTTTTGTTGTTTTGTATACGTTCAAGTATTATTTGAAAACAGTTTTGGAAAGTATTGGTCCTTTCTTTACTCATCCAGCTCCTGAATTGTGCTGCTTTGTGTATACTCTCTAATAACTTGAAGGATATAGTCTAGTTCGTGCCACTTAAAATCTAAGGGCACAGTTCTGAGTTTGCATTTCATGTGTGCAGGAAAATGTAGGACAGGGTAGAACCACAGTGAAACTGTTGTGCCTGATCCAGACTCCCCTATAACTTGCCGTGTTGACACACTACAGGCCCTTTGTGTGTTGAATCATGGGCAAGACTTAGCAGTCAGGGTGTATAGTCAGGGTGTCTTTATGTGGACTCTCCTTTGCTCTCTAGCAGACTATGTAGGCTGTAGCCTTTTCATCACACTCATTGCACATATTTGAGAGCAACAGCTGAGGATAGCTAGCCAGCATACGGCACCAAATATTGCTTTTCCAGACTTTGGTCCCCAAGCTGCACCTATTGGTTTAAAAACTTCTACCAGTAAAAGGCAAGAACCACTGTGTAAACGTGAAGAGTAGTTCATCTTCTGCCTCTTTGACATTTATTAAAATATGAATCATAGAATATCAGGGTTGGAAGGGACCTCAGGAGGTATCTAGTCCAACCCCCTGCTCAAAGCAGGACCAATCCCCAACTAAATCATCCCAGCCAGGGCTTTGTCAAGCCTGACCTTAAAAACCTCTAAGGAAGGAGATTCCATCACCTCCCTAGGTAACCCATTCCAGTGATTCACCACCCTCCTAGTGAGGGCAGTTTGCTCACTAAAGCATTGAAAAGCTTCATTTCGGACATCTTCTCTGATAGCCTAGTTTCTGTCTCTGGGATTTTAACTCACAAATATCACTTTTTAAATTTTTCATTGTGAAAATAATCAGATGTTGTGCCTGTTCTTGTGCCTTGGAGCCAATCAGATTATGATGTTTTCTGCACATTCATGAAGTTACTAGGAAAACAACCTATTCAATTCAACGTGAAATTTGTATTTTGAAAGTGTACGCAAATCTGTTTATTCTGATTAGTGGTTTAAAATTAATTAGTGGCTTTAGTGTCAGTGAGTGTGGTGACCAGTGCAGTATATGACTGAAGAGCTTTCTACCAATATGATAGTTCTTAGATCTGCTTTTGATGTGCTTGTGTTCTTGTTTTAAATGAAACATCCTATCTTTCAAGTTAATGGACTGTAATATTTTTGAGGGTAGGAAAATTTTAATTGTATTTTAGTTTTAGCAAATAAATATTCTGGCATTTTTACCTCTCCCCACTAATATCTTTGCAATACTTGAACATTTGTAAGTACCTGCCTCTTTTTAATCTTACTGGTGCATTTTGCCCATGCACATCCTGTCAACTGTTTGCTAACGTTGGTACTGCCTTCTTTCTTTCCGTGTTCAGTCGCTGTCAGGGTTGAATCAAGAGGGCTGTGCTACCACCCTGCCTCATGCCTTCAGATCTGTCAAGGTATCTCTAGCTATTATTCACCAGTAAAGCCAACAAAAAACTCGGAGATCCATAATTCTATTTTAATATGTGTTAGTCTGTCAGCTTCTAATCTGAAATTCAGAGGTTATGAACTTGACTAACCTGATTAAATTGCAGTTGGTTTTATGTTGCTTTAGCTTTTGGTCCTATCTTCAGTGAGCCTAAACCATGCAAATATGTTAGTAGCTAGCAGGGTTTCAATCCCTGTATGGATTGATTCTTACATTCTTGTTGCCTGTCACCATTTCTTTTATTTTCTCTTCCCCAAGCCATCTACTGACTTGTATCTTACTGGAAGTGTCATTGCTTTTTTTCTTTACAAGTTTACTCTTACCATAAAACTTGATTATCCTGTACAACATCATCTGCTATGGAAACTTTATTATATTGAATAGTAAAAAGCATTAATCACAAGAAATCATTAATCCATCATTAACTAATCTTTGATCAGCACTTTCATTAGTTCTAACCACAATATTACTCCGAGGGTGGGCAGGAGAGTGAAATTCAATTAATACTAGTTTTGCTCTTGCAAAGATTTAGAGCGGGCTGTGTGTTCGGATCAAAGCTGCTGTCTTGCATGTTTTGCATGATATTTAATTGAAAAACAGGTAATATCCCTATTCCCACCCTGAAAAATATTCAAACACAGCATTGCCACTGTCCTTTCCAGAAGCAATACCTCGTTCACTGTTTTATTCCTTGAAGAAGACGACTTGCATCGGTTCTGCAAAACAAGTGCCTAGTGTACATCTTTTTTAACAGTAGGCTGTTTTTTCCCTTATATTTTTTTCTGAAATGTGTCTAGGTGGACGGTAACTTCTGAAAAGCTAGTCATAGTCTTTCTCAATAAGGATCATTAATGCTGTTTTACTTATTTGTCCACAGAGTGATGACAGATCTACTATATCAGCAGCTTCACCTACTACCCAAACAGGTAACAGTAGAGAGATGCAAAAAGTCTAAAAAGAAGGGCTAAAGTAGGTTAAATTGCTTGCTTGCACAGCTAGACTGTTAAAGATGTCATTCCTATCCGTAAGCTGGACTGCTCTGTCTGTGGGTCTGATTTGTTGTTAAGTTCTCTCTTGAGTCACATAAGTAAATAGAGCACAGAGCTGCTGGCACACTCTGTGGGAAGTAGTGGGGCTCCACATTTTCCAGGCTCTGGCATTGGCGTTGCCCTAATGACACATTAAATACAAAATGGAACAATTTGTTGGTAGAAGTGCATGGAATGTGCTTCGCATGCAAGTGCTCTTGAAGGTGCCTCTTTCTGTCCTATGCTTTTATCATGCATGGCTGTAATTTATCTTGTCATTAGGTTATAATTTTATTTTGTCCTTTTAATTACTACAGTGCTGAACCCATTTCCTATTAAACTCGTAACCTTTTTCTTCTTTCTCCTCCTTTCCTTTCCTGTGCCTTTCCACATTTGTTCAGTCCACCTTTCCTCTCTGTATCCTGGCCCTGCCACTCCTCCTTCCTATAGAAACCCTTCCCAGCGACCTGAGAGTTTCCTTTTCCGAGCAGCTGTAAGGGATGAAATGAACAAAGGTAGGTTATATAGTGGGAGAAGCTGGACTGTGTTACAAAGCTATATTAACTTCCGTGTTAACCAATGTTTGCACAATTGCATTATCTTGGCGGCAGTAGCTTTATTCTCATCAAATTAGCTTTAGAGACCTATCTGTGGACACCAGTCGCTAAATTTTCTTAGAATAAACCATTATAGTCCCATTTGTAATAAGTCCAATATTTTTGTCTTGGTGATAAATAAATTTAACAAATATCAAAGAATTTGATGTGCAAATTTGTGGAGCGTGTGTGTGCGGGACGGATTAGTGCTGTGCTCTCCTGGATTTATACTTTCACCTATACAGAGGCTATTGTAATGCTATTTATTAATCCCCTTGATAGCAACGAAGGCAGCATTATAGACTTTGCATTGTACTGTAGTACATACCAGAATTCATACCTTTATAGTAAGACTGATGAAAGTTGCACAAAGCTATCTAAAATTAATCCTTTTTATGCAAGTGTTTATTGAACAAAAGAAAATTAACAGTATCTAAGCCTTGCTTAGATTAATAATCTAATGAAGGAAATCAATTTGTGAATAGAAATGTACTGTACCCAAACTTGCATACTGTGCGTGTATAATACTGCATTAAAGGAATACCTCCCAACCAAACGCCGTTTGTCACTTTCCTTCATGCTGTTTTTCTAGCTGTTGCTTCATCTCCCTCTTCTGCCTCATCTCCTTCTAATGATTCTACAGACCCCAGAGAAAGGCAGAACTCCAAGCAACGTGAGGAAGAGTTGGAGCTAATAGAGCAACTGCGGAAGGTGTGTACTCGCAGTAACTAGTGTACAAACGTTTTAGCAAATTCACTGCAAGTATGATACAAATGTTTCTTCGTTGTTTTGGACTTGCTTCATTTAACCAGTGCCAGCCATAGTGTTTTGGATAAATTAAATGTTAGTAACTTCACAATCTAAAAATTTCTCATTCAGTTGGCTACAGTGTTCTTCATCTTACTCCTGTCGTGTAAGGTCACTTCTTGTACACTGTCAAGTTGTCCACTCCCACCTGATTGCCAATGAAGCCAGTGTTCATCGCCCACTTGTTTGAAGATTTAAAGAGCATCTTTGTGCTTTCTCCCAGGCTGCCCCTCCCAGTTGGGAGGAACTTCCTGTAAACATCAGTAAAGCCACCTCATTGTCCTCTTTCAAATCCCTTCTTAAAACTCTCCTTTGCCATGATGCCTACAAAAAGCTTGGCAATGGTTAGGCAATTGGTTTGCTCAGACCACTGCTAACTAATATCATGTTTCCTTTTACTACCCATCTGTCGGTATCCACCTGTTGTCTCCTGTCTTATACTTAGGGCTTGTCTTCACTATCGGGGAGCTCGCTGCTGCAATCAATGCAGCGGGTGTCGATTTAGCGGGTCTAGTGAAGACCCGCTAAATCGACGGCAGAGCACTCTCCGGTCAACTCCAGTATTCCAGCTCCCCCAGAAGAGTAAGGTAAGTCGACAGGAGAGCATCTCCCATCGACGCAGTGCAGTGAAGACACCGGGGTAAGTCGACTTAAGCTGCATCGACTCCAGCCACCTTATTCACGTAGCTGGAGTAACGTAACTTTGGTCGTTTACCCTGGTACTGAAGACAAGCCCTTAGAGCAGTGGTCCCCAACCTTTTTGTGGCCAGTAGCACATTCATGTTTTCAGAAGAGTGTGGCGGGCGCCAACAATTTTTCAAGGCTTATTTTGTATTTGTACATTAAATAATACAAAAAAAATATTTAATATTACATAATGTATGAATCCAGAGAGAAGCCGCGAGGACAGAGAACACCGGCGCCCACAGCCCCAGAGTACTCTGTCCCCAGCAGGTGTGGGGCCCTGGCTTCTCTCCCCTGCTGGGCACTAGGCGGGCCCCGCGCCTGCCGGGGACAGAGAACACCGCGCCCGGAGCCTGAGTTCTCTGTCCCCGTCAGGCGTGGGGCCACAGCTTCTCTCCCCTGCTGGGCACTAGGTGGGCGCACATAAATGCCCCGGCGGGCGCCACGTTGGGGACCACTGCCTTGGAGGGTAAGCTCTGTGGGGCAGGGACTGTCCCTTTGTTCTGTGTTTGTACAGAAATTAGCACAGTGGAGTTGTGGTCCATGACTGGCACTACACTACCACAGTACACATAATAAATAATAAAAATGCTATGGTCTGTTATGCTGCTGCGGTGTTTCACCTCAGAGATGGCTGCATTTCTGTAGTGCAGGAAGTGACTCTTAGAAGTGTTTTTAAAGTGGTCTGGAATTTTTTGGGATGAAAGGTACCTAGAAATGTAAAAAGCGACGAAGAGTCCTGTGGCACCTTATAGACTATAAGACTATTAGTCTATAAGGTGCCACAGGACTCTCTGTCACTTTTTACAGATCCAGACTAACACGGCTACCCCTCTGATACTAGAAATGTAAGTTATCATTGTAATTGTTTGAGACTTTGTCAGGGAATAAGACTTCTTACTCATTCCATAAATGCTGATGCTAATACAGTAGTGAATGTAAGCACTTCACCAGAATGGATTCTTTTCTTCCACTCCTGAACTTAAAGCAGGGGTGGGCAAACTTTTTGGCCCGAGGGCCACTTCGGGGAATAGAAATTGTATGGCAGGCCATGAATGCTCACAAAATTGGGGTTGGGGTGCGGGAGGGGGTGTGGGCTCTGGGGGGGGGGTTTGAGGAGTTTGGGGTGTAGGAGGGTGCTCTGGGCTGGGACCGAGGGGTTCGGAGGGCGGTAGGGGGAGCAGGGCTGGGGCAGGTTCCGGCTGGGCTGCGGGCTCTGGGTGGAGCTGGGGATGAGAGGTTTGGGGTGCAGGGAGGGTGCTCCGGGCTGGGATCGAGGGGTTTGGAGAGAGGGAGGGGGATCAGGGCTGGGGCAGGGGGTTGGGTGTGGGGAGAGGCTCAGGGGATGCAGGCTCCAAGCGGCGCTTACCTCAAGTGGCTCCCGAAAGCAGTGGCATGTCCCTTCTCTGGCTCCTATGCAGAGGCACGGCCAGGCAGCTCTGCATGCTGCCCCATCCGCAGGCACCACCCCTGCAGCTCCGATTGGAGCGCCTAGGAGCCGGAGCGAGGCCATGCCGCGGCTTCCGGGAGCTGCATGGTGCGGCCCCCAGCCTTGCTCCCTGTCCGGAGCGCCAGAGCGGGGCCGAGCCGCGTGGTCCGGCCATGACCCAGCGCCCCGGATGGAGTGGGGCCAAGCCCGCGTGATGCAGCTCACGAGCTGACTTAAAACGGCTCATGGGCTTAACGGAAACCAGAACCCAGCGTGTTCTCTAAATAATATTTTGTACTGATGTAGCTCCTTTCATCTGTTGATCTGAAAGGACTTTGCATATATTGAGCCTCACAATCTACTTCCTAGGTAGGTTGGAGTTTTAAGTATAAAACCAAACTCATTTTGCAGATGTGTGAACTGAAATGCAGAAGAGTGATTTGCCAAAGGTCATACACTGAATGAAACAGGCAGGCTCTAAGCTTTGTGTAGCTCGAAAGCTTGTTTCTTTCATCAACAGAGGTTGGTCCAATAAAAGCTATTACTTCTCCCACCTTGTCTCTCTAATATCCTGGGAACAACATGGCTACAGCTTGACTGCAAATGATATATTGAATGAGACCGGAATAGAACCCGTGAATTGGAACCCTGTTCTCTTCTGCTGTAACCACTACACTTCATTGCCTTTTCCCGCTTAAGATAACTTAAACTGATTAAATGTAGTAGTTCAGTTTTCCTTTGCAGGGAAAATATTATCTCTTGCCTCTGGTGACTACATTCCACTCCTACATTTAAGACAACTATTTTCATAGTACATCTATTCTCTGAGTACCTGGAGGATGTGGAATATATTTCTTGGAACTTGATTACTCACCCTGGGACTTGTGGTTTTCATCAATTTTGAGTAACATTCTTTTTATCTCCGTTCCTGGATTTTAATTCCATGCGCTGCGCTGCACTGTGAAAACTCTATTTGTCTTTTAGCTCAGTAGCTTTCAAACTGTGGTCAGTTGTGAATCCTGGTGGTCCACAGAATGAAACCTTTTGGGAACCAAGCCCCAGAGAATTAAGAGGGATGTTGGTCCATCAGAGGTTTTGCTGTTATGAAATGTTCTGCATAATAAATACGTTTGAGAAGAGCAGCAGTATTTAATCATTTAACTGTATTCTTATTTGCTTCGTGTGATACATATTTTGTTGGATGTTTTTCATTCTTTTGTAGAATATTGAGTCACGGTTAAAAGTGCCTTTGCCCAGTGATCTTGGAGCAGCTCTTACTGACGGAGTTGTTCTCTGCCACTTAGCCAATCATGTGCGGCCTCGATCTGTTCCCAGCATCCATGTCCCCTCGCCTGCTGTAGTAAGTATACAAAGATGTAACAGTGTGTTGTAGTTGTCTGGGTCTCATCATAGCGTTTCATAGTCCATGTGAGGACTACATGTAGCATCTTCTTCTGATGTTGGGCAGAGCTGACAAAATACCAGTCTCCTTTGCCTAAGCAGAATGCGTAGCAAAGCCATAACAAAACTAGTGACATTTGTGTGTCTATTTTAAATAGTTACTTCTAACACAGATTTTATTAATTGAACTATGTATAGGACTTGAGAACTTTATATTTTAGTAAAACAAAAGGCAGGATTCAATATGAGAACCAAAACAGGATATTTCAGAGGGTCAAAAGGTCTTAGAAACAGAGAAGGACAGATAGCTGGGATATATAGCATTTAAATGGATGTGTGGCAACACAGTACAGAAAACATAAGAAAGGAATAGGGAATCAGAATTCCATCTCAATTGATGTGAATAGACTCCCATTCCTGGATCCACTTAAATTACCATCAGCTCTTTCTCTTAGGAATTTTGATAGGGCATATTGATCAGATTGTTCAAAGTCCCTTGAGCACAACGCAGATAAGCCCAGATACACACTTTTGGGAACAGAAGGACAGGAACTTAATCTTTGTGTATTCTGGGAGTGTTTGTAGTAGGAAGTACAGCCAGCAATAGAAATTGCTTAAGAAGATACTTCTGTGTTTCCTGACTGCAATATTTTGGGCAGTGCTTTAGAAATTTTGGAAAGCAATGCAGGAAAAGTACCTGTATCTATAACTTCATCAGTGGCAACTAAAAATGTGTACCACCAAAATACCACATGTGGCTAGAGAAGGTATGAGAATCAAGAAATGAAGAGGAGTCACTTACAGTATTGATCCTGTTGTTGTGGCAAGTTTGTTCATTTCGTTGGGGTTTTTTTAGGCCACCTAATAGACTACTTGAAGATCGGTGGAGCATGGGAAATTGTCTGCCTTCCCTTTCTGCTTGTAGCATACCCACAGGAGTGCTTCATAAGTTAGAATCCAACAGAGCCATACAAGACACCCCCCGTGGGCTCTTGCCTACTTGAAATATACAAGTGTATTTTGAAGATATAATGTGCATTTTGCTCCCATAAAGGCAGATTTTTTTGCTTGTTATGATTTTGAAACACGGTGAATGACTGTATAAATAAAAAAGGAAAACCAAAGGAAGTCTCTGGGGAAAATGTTGAAAAATGTATGTTAAGTTTTGCTATGACTTATTTTGGAGACAGTACTTGTGTTAGAACTCTTAACTGGCACTTACAGCATTGTGTGCCATATCATTATGGTTTGTCTTCTCTGGTCTTGTTTGATCATGCAGATGTCCCCATAGTTTAGATAACAGACTAAATAGATATGATGGCATTTTAGGCAGATTACAGAATCCTCAAAAAATGGATGCATATAGCTGCTATTCAGTAAACTCACTTCATAATGAAGATAATCTCTGTGCCCTGTCCTCCGTGGAATTGGATGGTTCCAACTCTCCATTGTGAGCTAAATCATGGTGTTGCCACAAGCCCTGAGTAAGAGCAGCATATAGTCGCAGTGCCTGGAGAGCAGAATGGGGTTATATTGTGACTCAGCCATAATATGTTCTCTGTTTTCCCTCCTTACTCCAGTAGGGGAAAATCTGCATCAATCCTTAACCTGGCACAGAGTATCTACCCCTCTGTACCAGCTCAGCTGTGCTGTCTGGCACATTGAGGGTGTGCAGCTGAAGCTCCACCAGCTTCCCACCCACCTGCTTAGAGGGGGGAGTATTAGCCTCACAGAAGCTGCCCGGTCCACTGTTACCCACAATGTGGGTAGCCAGCACAAGGGAGAAAAGGGGCATCTTATGTCTTGTTTCTGTTTGTCTAGTCTATTCTTTTTCCAGTAGTTAAAGTCTGTGTAAAAGTGTTGAAGTTAACCAGAAAATGCCCATTGTTCAAGAAAAATCTGATAAATACAATGTAGAACTCTGCTGTTAACCATATGAAACACACTTGTAAGGAACTTAGGCAGCAGCTTCCATTTTCTCTGGTTTCATCTGGCTCTTTTTGTACCTCTTTGTTAACTGAAATATGTTTTAAACATGCATATAATGTAATAATTCAGAATAGGCTCCAGGTTGGTTCATATCATAACATTGCTCTGAAATTCAAAGGTCACCGTACTGGAGCTATGTATGTATGTTTTATTCTAAATGTATTTTTAAGATTAGGTTATTGCAGCCACTCAGAATAGACACCAAATGTGCAGCCTATCCTATAACACGTTGTGTGTATATTTTGCACAGATCAAAATACTTTTTCCATTAAAATATCCATTTCAGCACTTCGTGAGTTAGCTTTTCACTTCATGCCTGCCTTTCTAAGGAAATGTCCAACCACCCTGTAACAGAGCTCTGTTTTGAATTAGACAAGCTTATGTCATCATGATGTGTTTTTGGCCTGCAGATTTATTATGAGTTTATTTAACCCAAAAGCTTTATTTTTAAAAATCCTGCCAATTAAGAACTTTGTATGCCTTCTTCCCCTGCTTCTTTGCAGCCTAAGCTAACAATGGCAAAATGCAGACGAAATGTGGAGAATTTCCTGGAAGCTTGCAGAAAGATTGGTGTGCCTCAGGTAAATCCCCTCCTATTCCTGTATTGTCGGGTATACTGTATTGTGTGATACTTTACAAAAAAGATCTTTCTGAAATGTTTGGGGACAATACAAATGTGTAAAATTTAGTACTGTAGGTTCACATGTAAGGTACATATAACAATAAAGAGCTGATTTAGTTTTGCATTGTCTCAGGAAGCAAAATAAAGTTGCTATAATGGTTTGCAAAGAGTATTCTTCACTTACTGTGATCTAGAGAAAGTTCATTATAGTTGGACTCAGTCTGATTCTGTCAAGCAGAATGAGGAGGTGCATTAAGAATCTGGTTTTGAAAAATGTAATTCAGGTTTCTTGAGACCATATGTTTGGTGTTAATCCAAGAGGCTTTAAAAAAATGGATATAGTTTTGAGTGTTTTTCCCCCCAGTACCAAGGTTTCTGTTTTGCCTTCAGAGCAAAACCTACTTCTCAGTTATTTTATGTGAACACTTGGATTGTCTAAGAAGAAACCATGATATTGGTCTGTTCTCTGATGGGTAGTCATCTGTTCATAGAGCTCCACTCCTTTTGTTATATGTTCTTGCTCTCAAGCTCTAGTACTTTCTGGAATTCCTCTTCGCCTTCCAAAACACTGCACATTCTCTCTTGGGGCAAGAGCTAAGAGATGGAAATATAGATACAGGTCTGTTGCATCTTACACGCATTTAACATGCGCGAATTCAGCTTTACGCGGTCGGCAAAAACAACAAAAAAAGAGAAAAATAACAATTTAAATACTGTTTCTGTAGTGCGGGCGATTCCGCCCGCCATTACACTCAATGGAATTTTGACTATACGCGGTTTTCGCTTTACGCGCTGACCGCGGAACGTAACCCCAGCGTAAGATGAGACAGACCTGTATACAATATAGCACATCATAGTCCAACTGTCTTTTCTTTCTCTTTCCCTCCTTCCCCACTTCACTTCTGACACCAGCTGATCTCAGTGCAAAGGTGACTTTGATGTTTAAATAGCTACTTACTCTGTTTTGCTGTTTTTTCCTCTGGTGCATTAATTGCTATGTTTCCTTACATTACAAAGTAAGTGTTAGAATTCATGTTGCAGTTTTGCTTCATGTTGTTGTTTTTTTATCCTGTTTGCTTTTTGAAAGATGTCTCTGAAAGGGAAAAATGGACCCAATGACTCATAACGACTTCTGAACGTGATTGCTGGACAGTCACCGCTAAAGCAGTATTTGCCTGGATTAAGTCACTGATAGCTTCACTTTCAAGATGTATTACAGCTGATTGCCTTAAGCCATCAAAAAATTAGGATAAACTCCTTATTTAGCTGCCCATTAATCTCTTAAGACTCGTTGGTGCATGAGGTTGGAACACTGCAGTGAGGGATCCACTGTTACTTTCGAGTGCTGCACTAACTAGAGGTGCTGAAGTCAACCAAAGTCATTCACTTTGTCAGTCTCACTCAAAGTGAGTTCATATTCCATGGAGTGGAGGGGAGAGGACAAGTGAAATAGTAGGTCATTTCTACTAAGCTGCACTGAATGCAAGTCTATGGTGTGGACTCCATTACACTAGATTTGCATGTAGGTGCACAGAGGCAGGCAAGACTGACCAACCTAGAATCTGCATTGAGCTTCAAATTAGAGTTCCTGAAGAACAAAGCCTTTGTGAATACTTAGCTGAGTGACTGCCCACCTGAACTCTTAACTTACCCTTACATGTCTCCTCTGCCCCTGAGCAGAGAAGGTACGATGTCTGCATGAGAATGCCAGTCTAGTGTACTGTTATTGAAAACATGCCTGTGTGTGTCTCCTTTCATTTAAATTCTGAGCTTACAGAAATAGAAGGATGTCTCAAAGTATGGACCTATGTAGAAATACTTACCTTTTAAGAGGGCAAACGAGTTACCTGTGATTATTGTTCTCTAAAGGTAGTATCTTGCATAGAGCCACACTCCTATTCCAGTGGAATAGTTATATAAACCTGTGTGACTTAGCGGTCTTGGATCAAAAGAAACTGACAGTTGGACACTATGATATGCCATATTCGCACCTATCCATCATTGCTTACAGTTGATGCCTCTGTTGGAGGGAGGTGAAAAGTCCAGAAATGTTGATAATTTTAGAACACTTAAGCCATGTGATAAAGTATTCGGTATCTATATAGAATACTATATTCAGAGATCAATTACAGGTAAATAATCTGCTCTGTTTGTGCCGTTTTGAATAATTTCACTAATTAAAGTATGGATTAAGTATGTCGAACATGAAGACTCATATACAGCCAGTGGTAGTTAAGAATACCGTATCCAGTTGATTTCTGACTTCCAAAATATAATGGTTTTGAACTAACACTTATGACAACTGTCAGCTGTTTTATTGAAGAGATTTTATTACATATTTAAACTAGACAGATTGACACACTAATGAACACAAAATGCATATAAGGAGGTAGTTCTTTAGAACAGAAGTCTTGCAGATTCCTTTGTGAGACTTAACCAGTTGTAATTTACTCCTTGAAATTGTTGGATGTATTTGAGATGTCAGATGACTGACTGCTTCATGGATACTTGCACGGTTGATCAACTGACTCTGTTTTTCTGTCTGTTTTCCCTTCCTGCTCACATACTTTGGACAGGACAATCTTTGTTCCCCTTCTGACATTCTTCAGCTAAACCTCAGCGTTAAAAGGACAGTTGAAACTCTTCTTTCCCTGGGGACAGAGTCAGAAGAATCCACTCTTGTCTCTCTTTCCATCCAGCTTTGGGGCTTTGTGGCATTTTACTGTACTCTAATGCTAACGCTCTGTATGTTCTATCGCTGGGGCTTTTTCCTCTAGCTGAAGGACAGTGGTGCTGCCGACTCGCTACGTCACTTCAGCGATTGGTAAAGGCTTTGTTTTTCTCAAGAACTGTGTGGATACGTGCATTCTTTCTGATCACCAGTCAGAGTTGACATGTACACTGTAAAAATGCTCTTTGGTACACCCAGGTGACAATCTATGACATTGTTACAAGTTTGTATTTGTGTGATGTTTAGCAAGCGTTCTACTTACGAGGGGAGGCATTATTGTCCAGTGGCTAGAGTAAGGGACTAGGGTTTAGTGCACTGGGTCTAGTCACAACTCTGTTGAATGGCTGTGTAACATGGGAAAATCACAGCTCTACTGTACCTCAGTTTCCCCATTTGTAAAATGGGAATACCACCCACATTTATAAAGTGCTTTGAGTTCCTCTGATGAAAAGTGATATATATGTGTGAAAAATATTGTTTTTTCTTTACATGTCAATGTGCCTAGTTATATCTTACTGTCTTAGGAGATGTGGCCTACGATTCTTTTTATCAGGAGTGCTCCAGAGTTTTTTTACATGCCAGTTTCCTCAACCCTTTTTGCTAAAGTCTTGGATTTCTTGTATTGTTAGGTTCTGAATAGCGTCTCATGTTACTAAGGCTACGTCTACACTACAGAGCGTAGAGCGGCACAGCTATACCGCTACAGCAGTGCCACTGTCAGGGCTCCTGTGTAGCCGCTCTGTGCCGGCAGGAGAGAGCTCTTCTGCCAACATCATTAAACTACCCCCAACGAGCGTCTCCTGCCGACATAGCGCTGTCCACACCAGCACTTNGGGGGGGGGGGGGGGGGGGGGGGGGGGGGGGGGGGGGGGGGGGGGAAGGAGTGTTTTTCACACCCTGACCAACAAAAGTGGTAGTATAGACAAAGCCTACAAATAGGCACTTAGGCTGACAATGGATCCGGAGCTGCTTTACCTTACCAAGGCTTTGTCTACACTGGCACTTGCCTCGTTAAAACTTTTGTTGCTCAGGGGTGTGAAAAAACACACCCCTGAATGACAAAAGTTTTAACGATGCAAAGCACCGGTGTGGACAGTGCTTCGTTGGTGGGATGAAGCTACTGCCCCTCATTGGAGGTGGTTTTATTTCGTCACCGGGAGAGCTCTCTCCCAGCGACAGAGAGAAGCCACACAGTGCACCTTAGAACGGTGCGGCCGCAGCAGCACAGTGTACACATCGCCGAATACATCAAGCATGGAGTTTGCAGAGGAGCTGAACTTTTTCATCCACACTGGGAAAAATCTGGTTCCCGGTGCAAGATGAGCTATCTTTAAATCCCATCACAAAACCTTGTAGTGTCATGGAATATTACTGGGGTCCTCATAGCAAACTTCTGGAGCAGCCACTTGATTGGTGTGAGCTCAAACTCAACCTTATTCCATAAGTCTCGTCCTCCTCCTCATGATCAGAATCTTTGCATCATAGAATTGTGGGCTACAAGCTCTAATAGCGTATTCACTCTTCACTGTTTTGCAAAACTCAGGTAGTCTTCAGAATTTTTCAGCTGCACGCTGCATTCTGTTGCTTTCATGCATTCTCAGGGAGACCGTGATCCATAAATTGGATGTCAAAAGGAGCAGACAAAGGCCATCCAACTTTTTCTTTTGACACCAAACCAATTATCTGCCTTTTTCTGTTGTTTGCTATTGTTTTAATGGGACTGTCATGTGAACTCTATATTAGAGCCCCACTTCCTTCAGGGTTTGCCAACAAAAGTAGTTAGACACTGATCAGTTCTGTTTCATTATTTGCAGAGCCCGTACATGGAGCTCACTATTTACTTTTTTCTCTGGGCAGTATTACCTAGCCTGGTGCTTCTCAATCAGCCGTCCTTCAAATTTCTGTAACTTGTACTGAACCTGCCTCTTCCCTACCTAGATGAAGAGCTTCTGTGTTGGGTTCCAGTGCCCCACTGCCATGTGGCAAGGTGGGGAGGGGTGTTACTACTTACTGTGAAGCTTGGGCTCCTTCAAAAATCAGTGTCATGTTTGCAAGAGTGGCATTTGGAGCTGCACAAGGTCTATTCCAGGTTAGACCAACCACAGTTTAATGGGAAGTAGTGGCAATGCTCAATTCAGCTGTAGTCCTAGCCCAGTATATTGATTGTTACCCACAAAGGCTGGGACCCATTAGCCTAGTTTTTAATCCAGATTTGCCACATCTCTCATGCTCAGTTATTGAATGTTTAGACTGCGTTCCCATTCTGCCCTCCGACTTGATTCAAGTCAGAGTTCTAAAAATGTCTTAGCGCTTCAGGGCACTCCTGATGCTGTGTGCAAGAGACCATGTCTCCCCAGTGTAGATTGATTCAGGAGACTGTGTTCAGAGACCAGTTACAAGTGAGTATTAAGAAATTTGTCCTTTTCTGAATGTGTTTCAATGAATTCCTCTTAATCCTAAGAAATATGGTCAACAGCTCTTAAACCCAGCTTAGCTGCTGCAGTCCAGTGTTTCAGCAGTAGTAACACAGTAGTAAGTCTGAAGCACTGCATCGTACGTAGCTAAGTTGCAAATGCTATAATTGCCATTGAAAATGTTTTTTAATATGCATGGTCTGCTGAGCCTTGTAATAAAAGTAGGGCTAACTAACCTAAGAGTAGATTAATGGGAGTTGCTTGCCTCCTTTTCAGATCACATTGTGATTTGACACAGAACATTTCTGTCTGGGAATTCTGCCTGAGGAGAACGTGCTTGTTTTCCCCCCACAAAAGGCAGGATTACAGTTATTTTTTAAAAATTAACCATTGGAGCTGTTTTTGCACTGTTTACTGGTATGGACTAAAACGAACTCAGTTGCCTTTATTAACTTCTCTTAATGAACACTGTGATAAAAACGGCAAGGGTTTACAATAACGGTGCCTTCCAGTTTTAAGCCTTTTTGTCTGTCTCCGTGGTATGGATTCATTCCAAATCATTTCCCCTTGTTCGTTTATATATTTTCAAAAGGCTGAAATCCACAGATATTTTATCGGTAATTGTACTTTTCTCTAGTCTGAGAGGCACACCTCCTTGTGTATTGGGCCTGAAAGGTGTCAGTCTGACCCCAGAATTGCAGGTTGCACTTATGCAGTGTGTCTCCTGTCGCGGTCTCCACAGGAGGAGTCCAGGCTCTGATCGCTCACACATGGCCAAGAATTTGAAGATTTTTTTTTTCAAGTCTTCACAGAAGAGGCAAGCAGTGTAGAAAATCAGGTTGCCATGTGTATATGTAAAGAAATGTATAAAGATTCTCCAGGGGTTTACAGAGTGGCCAGATCTGGGGTATCAGGTTTTTTTAAAGTAGAAATGCAAGGCCCTGATTCCGCATTCGACTCTCCATGGTTGGACCCCTGCATGAAGCTTCGCTGAGGTCAGTGGGATTCTGCCTCAGCACAGGTGGACAGCCTCTGTGGAGTTGGTTGCAGGATCAGGCCCTAAACTCATATTATACACACAACAGCACAACTCCGTAAATGCCTTGAAAGCTCATGCCACACTAGATATGTCTACGTACCACTACTTAGTCAGGGTGCTTTTCTGAGGTGACTTGTATTAAAAAAGAGTGCCTGTGAAAGATGAATAACTGATAGCTCAAGAATGACCCTCTTTTATTCCTATATTGAGGATATTTGCCTTTAAAATATTCCTGGTAATTCTTCATTGTATTCTTTTTAACAGCAAGAACAGCACTTTTTACATGTATCCTTTTTAGGGCTGTCAAGCGATTAAAAAAATTAATCGTGATTAATCGCACTGTTAAGCAATAATAGAATACCATTTATTTTAAATATTTTTGGATGTTTACTACATTTTCAAATATATTAATTTCAATTACAACACAGAATACAAAGTGTACAGTGCTCACTTTATACTTGTTTTTATTACAAATATTTGCACTGTAAAAAACAAAAATAAAATGTTTTCAATTCACCTCATACAAGTACTGTAGTGCAATCTCTTTATCATGAAAGTTGAACTTACAAATGTAGAATTATGTACCAAAAAACTGCATTCAAAAATAAAACAATGTAAAACTTTAGAGCCTACAAGTCCACTCAGTCCTACTTCTTGTTCAGCCAATCGCTAAGACAAACAAGTTTGTTTACATTGATGGGAGATACTGCTCCCTGCTTCTTATTTACAATGTCACCTGAAAGTGAGAACAGGTGTTTGCATGGCACTTCTGTAGCTGGTGTTGCAAGGTATTTACATGCCAGATATGCTAAACATTCGTGTGCCCCTTCATGCTTTGGCCACCATTCCAGAGGACATGCTTCCATGCTGATGATGCTCATTAAAAAAATAATGTGTCAATTAGATTTGTGACTGTACTCCTTGGGGGGAGAATTGTATGTCTCTTGCTCTGTTTTACCTGCATTCTGCATATATTTCATGTTATAACAGTCTTGGATGATGACCCAGCACATGTTCGTTTTAAGAACACTTTCACTGCAGATTTGACAAAACGCAAAGAGGGTACCGATGTGAGATTTCTAAAAATAGCTACTGCACTCGACCCAAGGTTTAAGAATCTGAAGTGCCGTCCAAAAGAGGGACGAGGTGTGGAGCATGCTTTCAGAAGTCTTAAAAGAGCAACACTCTGATGCAGAAACTATAGAACCCAAACCACCAAAAAAGAAATATCAGCCTTCTGCTGATGGCATCTGACTCAGATAATGAAAATGAACATGCGTAGGTCCGCACTGCTTTGGGTCGTTATTGAGCAGAACCAGTCATCAGCATGGACGCATGTCCCCTGGAATGGTGATTGAAGCATGAAGGGACATATGAATCTTTAGCGCATCTGGCATGTAAATATCTTGCGACGCCGGCTACAACAGTGCCATGCGAACACCTGTTCTCACTTTCAGGTGACATTGTGAACAAGAAGCAGGCAGCATTGTCTCCTGCAAATTGTAATCAACCTCGTTTGTCTAAGCGATTGGCTGACCAAGAAGTAGGACTGAGTGGACTTGTAGGCTCTAAAGTTTTACATTGTTTTATTTTTGAATGCAGTTTTTTTATACTTAACTCTACATTTGTAAGTTCAACTTTCATGATAAAGAGATTGCCCTACAGTACTTGTATGAGGTGAATTGAAAAATACTATTTCTTTTGTATATCATTTTTACAGTGCACCTATTTGTAATAAAAAATAATAATATAAAGTGAGCACTGTGCACTTTGTATTCTGTGTTGTAATTGAAATAAATATTGAAAATGTAGAAAAAATCCACAAATATTTAATAAATTTCAATTGGTATTCTATTGTTACAAGTGCGATTAATGGCGATTAGTTTTTTTGAGTTAATCGCGTGAGTTAACGGCGATTGACAGGCCTAATCCTTTTCGAAGGCCAATCAATCGTGCGTATAAACAAGACCCTATTTTGCCATAAAACAACTAATGTGCTCTTCTGTTTTCTTCTTTCACGTGGCTTTCTGCTGTGTGTCGTGTTGTTTTAAGAGGGTTTTTGGGGGGTAACATATCTCTTGCTGTTGACAAGAACTGCTCTTAAGCGTGCGGATACTTCTCAGATTTATTGCACAATATTTCCAAAGCACATGCTAGTATCTCAGTATTTGTTAAAAGCTTTAAAAAATGTGTTTGCGTATTCACATCTGGGAGCTGAACAACGGTGTTTGAGGACTCCCCCACATCCCTGTTGTGTACGGAAATGAAAACACCATTCCTGTTGTACTCTTGATCTGTGATCATGTTTACCAGATTGAAGTAAAGGCCCCACACCCCACAGTCAATCCAGTTCTGATTTCATCAAGTGATGTCATTTGAGTGGGGTACGGGCAAATGGGTGATTTCCCTCTTCTCACCTGCTCCCCTGAAAACTGTCCTTATTTGTACATATATTTTTCATGAGTGCTGATGAATAAACAAACAAAATGATTGTCCAAGAGTTTGCTGGTTTGTTACCTTGGTGTCACATTTACAGCTGGCTTATCCAGAGGTAAAGGTTTGTTTCCATAGATATTTTTGTTTAGGTGTCCATACCATTTCATATTTCAGTCTCCTTCTGCTTGTTTAATTTGCATTTTTTTCTTTTCTTTTCAGTTGAGTGGTTTTCATCCCTTTTCTTTGTTTTTGTCTTTTTGTTGTGTTTTTCCCATGTAGGAGCGATTATGTTTGCCTCTGCATATTTTAGAAGAGAAAGGTTTGACACAGGTAGCAGTGACAGTCCACGCACTTCTGGAGCTTGCACCCCCAAAGCAGCAGCATCACTACTTGTCTGCTGCGTAAAGATCTCCAGGACCTTTTGGTTTCCCTTGACTAAGCAGAAGAACATGGAAGACTTTACTGCTGGTGCAGTGTATCCAAACACACAGAGCTCTGTTCTAAGAAGGAAATTAGCTTCTGTGATTCCTGACAGGAATGTTTTGCTTCATTTCTCCACTTTTTTGGAGATCATACCAGTTTCCATTTAATTTTTTACCAATATTTTTTCCCCTTTATAAAGTGAGTTTTTTTTCTTGGGGAAAATTCCTTTTTCTGGTTGTTTAGAAGCATCTGTTAAAACTGACTATGTAGATGTAGGGGATTTATATATACAGTTTGAAAAACTGTAAGATTCCTACTAGGATGTATTTCCAAAGGGGATGTTTCCATTGCAACACAGTGATGGAGACTGCTTGTCCCCCCCATGAGTCCCAGAGAGAGTTTTCCCTGCTTCTAAGAAACGCCAGCTCTTTCCAGTGCATATAAAGATCACAGGTTAAGACTGTGTTTTGAAGCTGATGAGTCTCAGTTTTTCAAAGCAAGACTGTAAGTGATACTTTAATCTGTGTTGGCATGTCCTCAATATTCAAAAAATATAGATAGTGCTGTTTTTTTCCAGGGAAAACATACTGCTTGTTACCTCTATAAGTAACACACATTTCAGTGAAAGATACTAAACCATAACTGTTCAAATAGTTTTATTAAACAAATCAAAATATTTGCTGGCTTTAAGCTTATGTTGGTTATAAATCTCTCTTTGTATTGGAATCTTCCCCACTTCAGTGGGAAAGATCTTACCACCTTTCATGCCCTCTCCTACCCATCATGGGGACTCGGTTACTAAATGGTAATGTTAAATTGGTCTATGGCTTATATCTGCTGCAAATAATGACTGAAGATTTTCCTATGGAGAATCATGTACCTATTTTCATTCCAGTGCAAATAATCATAAGCTATCAAACCATCCATTAGAGATCTGTTATCCAATTCTGTTTTCCATTGAAAACAACACACAACCACCCCCTTACACCAATGAAGACCCCAGTTATGTAGGAACAAATTATTGTAGGAAAGAATGAGATTATTGAATTCCCGGAGTGGTTCTGTGTGTTGGCATAACGCTCAGCTTTCAAAGTGCCAGTCTTTTGCAAAAGGAAATTTCTGTGGGTGGGTTTGACAGAATGTGTTAATAAAGCATGTTTTCTTGTAGTTCATACAGTGCTATAAACTGCCTTTACTCCCCTCCGCCTACCTCCTTTTCCCCAAAAAGTGGAAATTCAAAATATGTGAACAGGAAACTAAAAATAAGGTATGATATTACTTTAAAGGTGACTGGCAAAGTCCAAAATTCTCTGCTGCCTTGCCCCCCTGACTAGGCTGAGTCACATCCAGCCCTGCAGTAATTTTATTTTTTGATATAGTAACACTTTAAAAATCCTGTTCTCCCACAGTGAAATCCTCTTGCTATTTCCTGGAGTATCCCAGAAGACACCTCTGCCATTATCATGGATTGCACAGGGTGTGAATGAGACTTCTGGTATTTGTGGTGTTCCATTCTGGGGTATTGTTAGTGAACCAGTAATACCAAGAGGTTTTCAGAAGGGATGAAGTGAGCAGAAGAGATGGAAAAAAGGTTAGCTAAAAGTTTTCTTTGCTGTAATAAGCCTGGTCATGGGAACATTTGAGCACAGAAGTCTGGGCTTAGCTGAATTTTCCCTTTAGATTTGTCATTCCATTCTCACCCTGATTTGTTTCCATAATAATTATTTCATGGTAGCTTGTGGTAACTGTTGTCTCAACGATTTCACATAAGGACATATTTTGCTTCATATTGTTGTTGACACCACTGATCAGACCATAAGTCTAGAAAAACACGTGAAGGATATTTAAAACTAGAGTCGCACAATTGATAAGAGAAAATATTTTCATAATGTGTAAGTGGCTGTCTTGGTTTCTGGAAGATCTGAGTATGCCAGTAAGGTGCATCATAAAAAGGAAGAGAGCAGCTCTGTACAGGTACACCTTCCCCCAGCAAACGGGGTAGACTGTGTTCACAGCACCTTGTTCCAAGTGAAGACTTGCAAAGGACAGAGCTGGTCCTTGAAGGATTATGTGGCAGTGAAAGGAGATTTTTTTTTTTACTGCAGTCTCTGCCCTTTGTTGAATGGGGGATGTAGATTTCTGGCATCTCACTGCTGACACTATAGACTAGTGGTTCCCAAACTTTTTCATGACCTCCCCCACCCCCATCCCCTGAAGCAGTTCAGATATTTCTTGGGAGGAGGGCAGATTTTTTCAACCCTGTGCCGCCCGGTCCCACAGCCAGCCCTACTCTCCCCTGTCACCCACTCCCCAGGGTACCTGGGAGGGAGCTGTCATTGCAACGTGGAGCAGGCAGAGTACACGGACTGGGCACTCTGCCCCATCAGTGGTGGCAGCACAGGCTCCCCATCCCTCCCCAGTGCTGCAGCTCCCTGCCAGGCTGGGGGGCTCATTTCAGCACCGCCAGCCCTTGGATTCTTCTGTCAGCAGCAGAGACTAGCCTCTGTGCAGCCAGCTCTGTGCACCCCAGGATGGGACCATCAGCAGCGTCTCTGCCTCCCCTCCCTGCTGGCTCGAGGCTTCCAGCAGCACCAAGTGGAGATGCCGGGGGTTCTTGCTGGAGGGCCCAGCAGGCAGAGCGGGACTGGGTGCCACGCGTGTCCCCTCCAGAGCCCCCGCCTCCCTCACGCTGCTCCTTACCCCTCCTCCCTGATGGCTCAAAATCTTGCAACCCTCTGCGGGTTGTGACCCCCAGTTCGGAAAACTCTGATATAGACAATTCTGCCATAGACCATAAATGCTTCCTTAGGGGTTGTCTACAAATCATTGTTAAAGGGAAGTAACAAATGAATCTGAATTCTCAGTACTAGATACTTTGCATTCTGTGTACCTGGGTATTAGGTTTTGTTTAATAGATCGAAAGGAGGATGCAATATTTAGATTTATCCACCGTAAGAAATCTGTTAAACTTAATGTGGAATTGTGAGAGTCTGTTATTTGCTCCAGCCCAGCTTCCCGGACTTACAGAAACTGACCGTAACAGCATTCATGTTGGTAGAAGTTGGACATTTCATAAATGTTAATTTTTGGAAAAACTACACCTCTACCCCGATATAACATGAATTCGGATATAACGCGGTAAAGCAGCGCTCCAGGGGGGCGGGGCTGTGCACTCCGGCAGAGCAAAGTAAGTTCGATATAACGCGGTTTCACCTATAACGCAGTACGATTTTTTGGATCCCGAGGACAGCATTATATCGGGGTAGAGGTGTATTTGGAGTTTGAGCCTGACTTTCAATGAATAGCCACTTCTCAGTGTGTCTTGTAAAATCAGCCACTGTCGCTCACAAATGTGTGCAGCCGAATTTTACATCAGCAACTATGCTTGCATGCCTGGTCAGGTGTATGCTCCTATTTTCTTTACAGTTCTAAACAAACATTTCACTCGAGCAAGTACACATTTGTGTGGTCATGTTAGTTTGACTCTTTAATTTTCTGTTTTCGTGCTGGCAAACACTAAACGTTGACCAGACATTGAGGATGAAAATCCAAATCTGAAATTTCAAGATACGGTTTATTTGTGATGTATTATACCAAAAAACACTTCCATTTTCTGTTGTAATTAAATGGGTGGGGATTTTTTGGTATATTTATATGCAATTTTTGTTGTATCCAGTGAAAAAATATTTTAAAGAAAACACATTGGATTTCATTTTGTGTGCTAAAGCAAGAATCAATTGTGGTCTTTTCCTTTTGGGGCGTTTGTGTTGGGGAAAAATCCATTTCAGAGTGTAGCGCTTGCTAGTAGGTTTATGTTAACTCCGCTGTGTTGTGACCCTTACACAAACCTTGCTAAGCACTGAAGAACATTGAGGATCGATAACGTTACGAAATTGAAGTGGCACTGGCACTTAATGGTCCTTGATGGTGTTGAAATGATCTGGTCAGGAAATAGGGGATTTTGATTTCTCCTCCTTGGGAGCTAGCGACAGGGGAAACTTGTTCGGAAAGCTCCTTCCTTGCTGGGTTATTAAATTCTAGACAACGTTTTACAGCACTGAGAACACTTCTGTTGCTCGTAGCAGTGACGTGATAACTGGTGATTTTTTTATCCTTTTATGACTTTAAATGGTTCTTTGACATTTTTGTTTTAGAAGCAGAGGAATTCTAAGGTGGATTTAAACATTTAAAAAAATCGTTTGTATAGATATTGTGTTTTACAAACAATCTAATTTTGTTTCTGAAAACCTTGTAAACGTGTAATTAATAGAGTAAAGGATTTTTAAAGCTCCACCTATACTTGTATGTCTGTAAATACATTCCATAATTTCTAAGACTGTTAAGTATAAATATGCCAGAATATTGTGTACTTTATTTTAAATTGCCTGTATGCTGCTAGTTGTGTGAACTTCTAGCACACTGATAATATAAAACCAAATACCTGGGTAATTTGAAATAAAGTTTTAAAACCTACATGAACTGAAATATTTCTTCCTCCTTATATTTTTATATTTGCATCAGTGATTGTCAATTCCTGTGTATCAAGTGTGTATTTACTTTCTGAATTGTCATATTTATTAAGAAAACGGATGTTTTTTCTGGTCTTCTTAGGAGCTTGGTATAGGAAAAATTGTTCTTTCAGCATAACGACTCAAGGGCCAGAGTAGGAGAGTGTGTATGTTTGCACTCACTATGTTTCTTTCAGCAGGTGTAATCAGAACCTGTTTCTCTGCAGCCTTTCTAGCCCCTCCCCCTGAGAGTAACTATAGTGTTCCTCAGAATCAGCCCCCTGTTCATTCTTAGAAGTTAGTGGTGGAAAATACTTTTTAGGTCACATGGGCTGTTAGCCACAACCAGTGCACAGCTGCTCTCTGTATTACCTTCTCATGTTGTTTATCCTGTCTAGTTTTCATTTCTGTGAAGTCTGCACCAGTATTCCCCTCAATAATAGGAAAGTTTTTCCGATGGCACAAAATATTTGTTCCTCCCGTCCTCATAACTAGAGTTTACAGCAAACAAGTGAGAGGCCTAAAAGTTGCTAGCAGCCACAGAACTTCCTACCTTGCTTCATACATGCTGCTCTCCCTCCCAGCCCACCTCCGCTTGGTCCACAGTGCTACCACATCGGCCGTGTCCCCCACTCCAGGTCCACTCTTCAGATCCCTTGACCAACTGCCTCTTGACTTTTGCATCAGTTTTCAGGCTCCGTGTTTTCACCTTCAGGACCCTGTACAGCTTGGGTCCGGCCTCCCTCCGCTCTGCCCCGGCCTCATGACTTAATCACCCCTTGTGTGATCTTCTCTCAGTTAGTCATAGAGCTTAAGGCCAGAAGAGACTAACCACCAGATCATCTAATTTGACCTCCTCTACCACAGTCCATTCTTCAGGCTGTCTCTGACCCTCTATACCTGGCATCTCTTCTTGACTGCCCTACGAGGCTCGCACCTGCTCCTCTGTGTGCCTCCTTAAAACACACTTCCCCCAGAAGGCCTATTCCTCCTTGTCTTCCACATGGAGAAGTTTTAGTTTTGGATGCCAGATCTTCCCCTGCAAAATCCAAACAAAAATGGTGGCTGTACTAAGAACCATGCTAGACTCCATCTTTCACTCGTGCCGCTCTTTGTTGCACTCTATTTCCTTGCATTTTTACATGTAATATTGTAAGACTTTCAAGGCAGGTGCTTTATCTTCTCTCCGTCAAGCATCCATCTTATTGTTGGGGATGTAGACAAGTGGTGGAGAAGAGGTCCCTTAGAGTTCACAGGCAGAGTTGGCTATAGAACTGGTGCATCCCTGAGTCTTTAATTTAGATTGTTCTAGGTGAAGTGTTGACAACCTTTTCCCAGCAATAATAAGTCTTCCTCTCCTTGCACCAAGAACTTCTTGGTTTCATTTCTTTTAAAACCCTTTAAATTTTTTGATGAACTTTAATACTGAGTCAAGCAACAGAATTGGCAGCCCTGGAGACTGAAGTCCTCCATTTTTATCTACAGATAAGTATTGCAGGTAAGCAGGAGTAGTGTCCTGGTCTTCACTCGGACCTGGGGAGCCATTGCTGGGCCGAGAGAATAGTTGACTCTCCGTTTAGGCCTTGACGTCTCTGCTGAGTTGTAACAGTCTGTATGGCTGCCGTTTGGTGGTGGTGGTGTTGTGCCATAGATACCTGTCTGCTGAGAACTACATGGAGACCTTCCATGTCATTTTATATAGGTAATTGAAAAGTCATTGTCTGGTAACTTTCAGCTGCTTACTAAAGTAGGCTGAATTTGATCAAGTAGCCTAAAAATGACACTGCCTGTCCCATGACTAATACCATCCTGAGCCATTCGGCCACTGATTTGCTGTATGAAGTTGCGCAAGACGCTTCACTGTGCTTCAGGTTTCACATCTGTAAAAAGTGGGTAATACCCAGCTCAGTAAAGAACTTAGAAATGTCGGGATTTCCTGACCCCAGTCCCCGATTCTGACGTGGATTCTGTTTCCATGGCACCTGTGTAAGAACAATAATTTAATAGCAACAAAATTACTGGCTGCTTTCTGAGAAACATGCAGCCTTATCAATTCATTTCCCGGGTTTCTAACCGTTGTATTTTTAAACTCTATGTTCAGAAATATACATTCAAATTAGGGCTGTCGATTAATTGCAGTTAACTCACGTGATTAACTAAAAAATTAATCGCAATTAAAAAAATTAATCATGATTAATCGCAGTTTTAATCGCACTGTTAAACAATAAAATACCAATTGAAATGTATTAAATATTTTGGATGTTTTTCTATATTTTCAAATATATTTATTTCAATTACAACACAGAATACAAAGTGTACAGTGCTCAGTTTATATTATTTTATTATAAATATTTGTACTGTAAAAATTATAAAAGAAAAATTATTTTTTCAATTCATCTCATACAAGTACTGTAGTGCAATCTCTTTATCGTGAAAGTGCAACTTACAAATGCATACATTTTTTGTGACATAACTACACTCAAAAACAAAACAATGTAAAACTTTAGAGCCTACAAGTCCACTCAGTCCTACTTCTTATTCTGCCAATCGCTAAGAGAAACAAGTTTGTTTATATTTATGGGAGATAATCCTGCCCACTTCTTATTTACAGTGTCACCTGAAAGTGAGAACAGGCATTCGCATGGCACTGTTGTAGCCGGCATTGCAAAGTATTTACGTGCCAGATGCACTAAACATTCGTATGCCCCTTCATTCTTCAACCACCATTCCAGAGGACATGCTTCCATGCTGATGATGCTTGCTAAAAAAAGTAACGCGTTAATTAAATTTGTGACTGAACTCCTTGGGGGAGTCTCCTGCTATGTCTCCTGCTCTGTATTTTACCCACATCCTGTCATATATTTCATGTTATAGCAGTCTAGGATGTTGACCCAGCATGTTGTTCGTTTTAAGAACACTTTCACTGCAGATTTGACAAAACGTAACGAAGGTACCGATGTGAGATTTCTAAAGATAGCTACAACACTCGACCCAAGGTTTAAGAATCTGAAGTTCCGTCCAAAATCTGAGAGGGACGGGATGTGGTCCATGCTTTCAGAAGTCTTAAAAGAGCAACACTCCGATGCAGAAACTACAGAATCCAAACCACCAAAAAAGAAAATCAACCTTCTGCTGGTGGCATCTGACTCAGATGGTGAAAATGAACATGTGTCGGTCTGCACTGCTATGGATTGTTATCGAGCAGAACCCATCATCAGCATGGACGCATGTCCTCTGGAATGGTGGTTGAAACATGATGGGACATATGAATCTTTAGCGCATCTGGCACATAAATATCTTACAAAGCTGGCTACAACAGTGTCATGTGAACGCCTGTTCTCACTTTCAGGTGATATTGTAAACAAGAAGCGGCAGCATTATCTCCTGCACATGTAAATAAATTTGTTTGTTTGAGCGATTGGCAGCACAAGAATAAGACTGAGTGGACTTGTAGACTCTAAAGTTTTACGTTTTATTTTTGAATGCAGGTTTTTTTTGTACATAATTCTACATTTGTAAGTTCAACTTTCATGATACAGAGATTGCCCTACAGTACTTGTATTAGATAAATTGAAAAATACTATTTTTTATTTTTACAGTGCAGATATTTTTAATAAATATAAAGTGAGCACTGTACACTTTGTATTCTGTGTTGTAATTGAAATCAATATATTTGAAGATGTGGAAAACATCCAAAAATATGTACCGGTATATAAATGGTATTATATTATTGTTTAACAGCGCAATTAATAACAATTATTTTAATCATGATTAATTTTTTTAATCGCTTGACAGCCCTAATTCAAATCACTAATATGTGCCTGCAGCCTTAACACCTGCCTTATAGTTTGTGTGGGAATTAGATGTTAAGCTTATTAACGTCTTTGTCAATTGAAGACCGTCACCAGAGAAAGCAGCATGTTGTGTGCGCGGCAGATAGGTACGAGAGTGCAGAGGCCAACAATTGTTAAATATGTATTGTATGGACTTGAACAGCTTGATTCTGCAGCTGTTTCATGGCACAAGGCACCTGATGACTGTAAAGCATATGGGTTTGTTTACGGATCATGGAGAAGCTTGTTATATCTTCCAAACTCCCCTGACTACAGTATTTAATTAAGCACCTTTAGCCGAGTCAGCATATCCTTTCTGCTCTGCCGCAGTATATACTTATCACCAGTTCCAAAGAGCGACACTGCTCCATTTGCTCTCTATTGGGTGATACTTGGGGGCACGCTGGTCCTCTGAGCTGCAAAGCAGCATCCCTTTCACCTCTCCACTTAAAATTGCAGGGTCTGAATTTTTTCCAACAAAACTGGAGAGGCCGTTTTGGTTTTGAACCTTCTTTGCTGGAGTTATAACCTAGCAACATTTGGCTTTGACACTTGGGGGAACCTTTAGCTTCCCCTAAGGAGATTCACTCTGACATATCAGTCAGTCACTGCCAGGGAACTGACGCTGTTAAGTCCCCGCAAATCTACCTTGAGGCAAATCTTCCAAATAAGGAACTTAGTACGGAATCATTCCACAAACCCGCGTCACTAATCTTAACCCTCAGACCCAGAACTTCCTCCCCTTCAAATTACTGGGAAGTATCCAAAGTCCTGGCCTGTGTGTAATGCAAGTGTGCAGCCAAACATCTACTCATATTAGTGGCACCGGGCGGCCCTCTGGTGCTACTATCTTAATTTTTGCCAAACTGCGCATACATCCAGGTTCCAATGCCAAACTCCACCAAAATGGCTACTTTTCTGGGCAGCTCAACTTGTCCACTTACCCATCTGACTTTCCTCTGGGTCTGTTGCACCAAACAATGGGGAAGTTCAGTGGGTTTCCTGTTCCGCTGCCTTACCAAAGGACAGAGCGGGAGGCATGGGGGGAGATGTTCACAACTCAGAACAGCTAGCAGTGAGGAATGAGCTGGCCCTCCAGATCTTCTCTGAGAGAGAGACAGGGCAGACGTGACTGAAGTACTGACATTGGGCATGGAGGGAGGGTGCCCTCGCGGCTCTTAAGGTACTTTGGAGCAGGGCACTGCTCTGTGGGGCGGTGCCCAGCAGGATATCATCTCTGGAGCTGGGAAGGCAGCTGCTTTGAGGAATTTGTAAGAAGCCCTGTCGGAGCTTGAGCTCTGTTCCTCTCCTGTTAGACCTGGATGACAGTAACCTCCCCCTACAACCCTATGACAGTGCTTCAGCCCTCTCTGCCACGGTCTGTCCCAGTTCTACCTTCCAAACAGTGGAGAATGGGTAGGCAGCCGCCCTGGGGGGCTGTTAAGCATTTGGCTAAGTGGAAGAGATGCTTGATCAGATTTATGTCCTTTAAATGTATAGAGGAGGTCTGAACTTTCTTAAAATGTTTTGCCTTTTTTACATTAGAAACATTAGAAAACTCTGAATGTGAAGGCTGATCTCCCCTGCACCTCTTGCAGCTCCTTGTGTATTGTGAGCTCTTACAGCAGCTGAGAGGCAGGAGTGTTGAGTTGTTAACACAATCAAGTGTTCATTCGGCACTGGATTTATAAATGCTGACAAGGGTAAAACACCCACTTCTAAGCAGTCTGACTAAAGACCCTTTCTCCTCTCGTTTGCTTAATTTTCACTCATGAATTTGATTAGTTTTCCAGTTACCATGGAGTCTCCCAGGCTATGTTTGATAAGAAACAGCAAAGTGTGGGGAGAGGATTTTTTTTTTTTTTAATTGGAGATATACCAATCTCCTAGAACTGGAAGGGACCTTGAAAGGTCATCAAGTCCAGCCCCCTGCCTTCACTAGCAGGACCAATTTTTGCCCCAGATCCCTAAGTGGCCCCCACAAGGCCTGAACTCCAGGCCAGTGCTCAAACCATCCAGGCCCCATTTACCCTCCACAAATGAACCCAAACCCAATGTTATTGTTCCTTTAATTGACATTTAAAATTTCCTCCTAATTTCAGAAACAAACTAACGTTATAATTGGAGTGGATTCTGGTATTTATGTATGTTTTCCCTTTTGAGACATAGTCAGAACCATTTCACTAAAAGTGATAACTGGATAATTTCATAACCACCATTACTGCCTCCTTTCCGGTTTGCATCATAATTCACTGCAGCTGGGTCACACAAATGGGGGCTTTGCATGTAATTTACATCTAGCACCTACCATGTGATACCCACTGGCTTGCAGTGTACCCCACTAGTAATCCTCAAGGGTCAAAAACCTTGGAAGAGCCAGGGCAGTTCCACTGGCTTCATGCTAAGGAACTGGAGCCCAGAAGTGAAGCTCCGGAACAGAGAAGTGATTTTTCACTCAGCTGTTGCCCCGAAGCAAGCAAAGGTGCTAATCCCTACTCCTCATTCTGCCCAGGCTGTGTTTCAAACTTCAGCTCTTTGTGCTGTAGCTGTCTCTAAAAAGGGGTGGGTAGGATTTTTTTTCCCCCCTCCTTTTCCATAACCCATATGTCTGAAGGGATTTTGCTCAAACTTCACAATAAATAAATAAATTAAATAAAAATCACCTGTCAGCACAGACCAAGCCTGGAAAATTTTAGCCTCAAAATGAAATGTTTCGAAACATTCTGAGTGCATGAAAAGGGGGAGTTAAGTTTAATTTTAACTGCAGTGGTTGCTGTGAGGCGCCTGCTGCAGATGTGTGACGTAAACATCAGCCAGGAGTAGTGCCCATTCTTGCCCCAATGTGGAGTGAGGAAGACAAGTTACAATGTGAAAAGAACAGGAGGACTTGTGGCACCTTAGAGACTAACACATTTATTTGAGCATTTGTTAGTCTCTAAGGTGCCACAAGTACTCCTGTTCTTTTTGCTGATACAGACTAACACGGCTGCTACTCTGAAAGTTACAATGTGTTCTCATTTGGGATCAGTGACTGATTAACTTCCTGATTAACTTCGAGTAATGATGCCAATGATTGTAACTCCAGCTTGCCTGACGGGTGTGAATTTTCAGAAAGCCACTGTCACTTCCATGATATATTAATGCAGAATAATCTACAGGCTCCAGCCACCACTGAGCTCTCAGAATTCAAAGCCCAACAGTTTTGCCACTTGCAGTTGAAGTACTTTTGCTTGATCTTAAGAGAACTTTTGGCACAGTTTGACTCTCCGATGTGAATGAATTTGGACAGCTACACGCTCCTGATACAGCTCTTAAATGGTCTCAGAGTGAAAACAGCCTCGTTCCGATTCTATATGCTCTGATCCGTCTCTTTCAGTGTGGGAGTATTAAAAAACCCCAACCCCCCTCAGCCCCTCTGCGGTTTTACGCTGTGTAGATAGCGCTATTGGCTGTTCCACTGATTGCAGTACAATCTCCTTTCAAAGGACTGGACCCATAGCGGGGATAACAGAGCAGAACTCTGCCTTCCCCCCACCCCCAATTCTCTTTCAAGGTAACAGCCAGGCTGTCGTCACTTCACTGCACTCGGGTTTGAGAGAGCAGCTCTTGGGTACCAGATGCCAAAGGATGTCTTGCTCTGTACCAAGGACATTCCGTTACCTCCCCATGGTTACACCCTCACTAGGGCATGATTCTTTCCTTAGCTCCTGCAGGGCTACAGGGACTTCTGGCAGGAGGACTGGGAGAATGGAAACACAGAGACTCTGAACGAGGCTCCATCTACACTGAGAATCTTTAGCAGTTCTCCTGCCATTGATCCAGCACTGGCACTAACAATGGAAGCCCCACCCAAGACCAGATGGGAGTGACGGCCACCAAGCTGTCTAGACCTGCTCTGAGCAGCATTAGCCAAGAGTGGTGACGGACGAGTGCCCCCAGCCCACGCTGGCATTTCGACCGCTGCCAGCGCAGTGACGGGGAGAAGTGGTGACTATTCTGAGGGCACAATGCCTTTAATACAGCTGCATTTTCAAGCCTGTGAACAGGGTGTGAATTACACCCAGAGGACTAATTAGTTTAAGGCTGCAGAAAAATCTTGAGGGCCCTGTCGTTTCCGCTTCCTGTGCTCTCGGGGGATAATGTGCGTGCACAGCACGAGGCAGGTTAAAAATGGCAGGAGCTGATTGCTGAGCTCTAGTTACCTTGAGCTGGAGAGGTCAGACCTGTGCAAGAAACTTCATCTTAAACTCCTTCCTGTCAAGAAAATGAACTCCAGCCTGGCCCAGAGCCCTGGCCCTGAACTCTGCTGAGTGCTTTATTCTGTGCACACAAGCCAGTGTTCCTCCCCGCCGAGAGCCCAAACATCCAGGGCCCTGTGGGTCTAATGAGAGCAGGAGTCTATGGCCATCACTTCTTTTTCTTAGCTCCAGCTTTTCCCTTTTTCCCTTTGTCTTTGCCCTTTGGCTCGTCCTCTTTAGACTTCTTGAGGGCCTTATAGGGGCCGATGTTATGGCGAACCATTGTACCTCTCCACCAGGCCTGTAGCTGGAAGCAGGAAAGAAGGAAGAGTTAGTTTTCCAAAGCAAGAGTCAGACTCTTCCCTGTTCAGAGCGGCTGGTCTTGGGGAAGTCAGCTGCCATCGCGACATGCCCCCCCCACCAGTGGCCCTGCAACAAGCCCTGTGAAAGGCCAGTGGGAGGCAGCTGGAAAGCAAGGAGGCCGCCAGGTACAGTGTAGACTGTGGCACGTGCTGTAAAGGGACCAATGTCCTAAACTGTAGCAGGTTGGGCTCCTCTCCTGCACTTCCTGGCCTGTGTAGTCACTAGATTATGGGCTAGTCTGTGCTGAGCACTTGTGGGATGGGGCAGGGAGCGGTTCTTGTACTGGTGGCAGGGATTACATTGCAACCCTCCCTCTGTGGCGTCATCCTTGCTGCACAGATGGTGTGATGGACAAAAGGCCCCCAAATCTTCACTCTGGGAGCCAAGACTTTCCCTTTATTTCCTTCCTGATTCGGTAGGTGGCTATTAACTTTGTTCTCCCCACCCTTCTCGTCCCTCCCTGGGCAGAGCAGCCACAAAGGCAGCTTGGACATGCGGCAGACACCTCTCTTCCCCCCACCCCAATGGCAGCGCTTGCCGATCCCAGGCCAGGCTGGCCAAACCTTTCAGTACGTGTTGCTGACTGAAAGGAGCCCCCTCGCATGCAGGTAATTCATGAGCCATATCACTGGTAGCACTTTCCCTTTTACCTTCTTGACGCTCTTTAATTCCAACGCATCCTGCTCTACCTTCCTCCTTGCTGCCTCCTTTTCCACCCGATCCTCGACGATGACTTGTTCAAATAACCGGCACTGCAGAAATGCACAGAGATGCTCTAGAACAGGGGTGGGCAAACTACGGCCCGCGGGCCGGATCTGGGCTTTGGCTCCGGCCCGCGGGATTGCCCCCCATGGCACCGTGGGCCCCGCGACGCTCTCAGAAGCGGCCGACACTGCTTCCCTGTGGCCCCCGGGCGGGGGGGCAGAGGGCTCCGTGCGTTGCCCTTGCCTCCAGACACCGCCCCCCGCAGCTCCCATTGGCCGGGAATGGGGAACTGCGGCCAATGGGAGCTTCAGGGAGGTACCTGGAGGCATGGCAAGGGCAACGCACGTGGAGCCCTCCGCCTCCCCTCTCCCCCAGGGGCTGCAGCGCTTCCTGGAGCAGCGCGGCATGGGGCCAGGGCAGGCATGCAGGGAGCCTGCCCTGGCCCCGGTGCCCTCCTCTGCCACCCTGGAGCCGCTTTAGGTAAGCGGCGCCGGGCCGGAGCCCGAACCCCGCCTGCACCCTGCACCCCAACTCCCTGCCCTAAGCCCCCTCGTGCACCCCACACCCCTCGTGCACCCCAATTCCCTGCCCTAAGCCCCCTTGTGCACCCCACACCCCTCCTGCACCCCAACTCCCTGCCCTAAGCCCCCTCCTGCACCCCAACCCCCTGCCCTGAGCTCCCTGCTGTACCCTGCACCCCTGTGCACCCCAAGCATCTGCCCTGAGCTCTCTCCTGCACTCTGCACCCCAATCCCCTTCCCTGAGCCCCCTCATGCACCCCACATCCCTCCTCTGCCCCAATCCCTTGCCCTGAGCCCCTTCCTGCACCCTCTCCCACACCCCAACCCCCTGCCCTGCACATGATTTCCCCACCGAGATGTGGCCCTCGGCCCAAAAAGTTTGCCCACCCCTGCTCTAGAACATGCTTTGCTTAGAAATGGACTGAGGGCATCATGATGTCTTTGAATTCTGGAGCTCCCTGAACAAGGCTTGTCCCTCATAGCTACTCCATGAGGGATGATGTGCAAGCCACGGGCCTTTCTCCCTTGGTTCCTTTCCCTGGGCTGTCCCAGCTCTGCAGTGCAAAATGCTGCGTATAACTGTGTTCCCCCATCATAAAGCAGTAAGTTGCCCCATTAACTGAAACCTTTCACTGCCTGAACATATTGAACCCGCTGATGTTCTGCTGGAGAAAGCATGTCTTGTGTGGCTTCTGGTGGAACAGGTGTTGGTAGCAAGTCACCCCGAGCACATGGGGATGTGGTAGAATCATTGGGACACAGGGATGACAACTGACCTAAGTTTTACATGCAGAATGGAAGATGAGTTGCTCGACGGGGCAAGGAGTCGAGTGTCCTCTAACTCCACAAGCAGGCGCTTCAAACTCAGTAAACTTAAGCTATGTCTACACTGCCCCGCAGTTCAGACTACCGGGGTGAGGACAAATAGTGTGCACTAGTGTAACCCTCTTCAACAGGATCTTTTTTTTTTTAAACTACTTCTTTAGGAAGTGTTTACACATTTACAAATCCTTGCCATGTAAATATCGGAAACAGAACAATCATTACACCAGTGAGCTTTCGTTGAGAGATTCTACAGGAACATTGTTGTGACGAAGTGGGACTGTTCTTAATGTTTCCTCTGAATACTGTGTGGGTGCCTCAGTTTCCCCTATGCAGTTCTTAAGTATCTAGGTGGTGGGATAAGGGTGTGTGGTTGTTGCAGAGCGAAGGGCCAGTGTACAGAAATGCCTGACACTTTGTCTCCTGGCAACTGATGGCCTGGGCCCCTCCTCTGCAAAGGTGCCAACTGAAGGTGTTGGAGACAAAGAGGTCAGGTGACCTCCTAGCCCGGGAAAGGGACAAAGCCCAGAGGAGGAGGGGCTGGAGCGGGTTTTCAGTTTGGAGCTGGCTGGGGAAACGGAGGGGTGCCCAGACGGGGCTCTGGCCCCCCTCAGCCCCAAGATGGACCTGAGGGGGTCCTGTTGTCTGTACCTGCAAGACCTGTTTTAGACCGTGTTCCTGTCATCTAATAAACCTCTGTCTTACTGGCTGGCTGAGAGTCACGTCTGACTGCAAAGTGGGGGTGCAGGACCCGGTGGCTTCCCCAGGGCCCCGCCTGGGCAGACTCGCTGTGGGAAGCGCACCGAGGGGCATATGCTGAATGCTCCAAGGAGAGACCCAGGAGGTGAAGCCGTGTGAGCTTCTTGCCCTGAAGACAGTCTGCTCCGAGGGAGAGGAGGCTCCCCAAAGTCCTGACTGGCTTTGTGGGGAGCAGTTCCAGAGCATCGCCCGGGGACTCCGTGACAATTGTCATCAGAGCTTTCTGTTTAACAGGGTGTTACCAGGGTTCAGAGTGAGCATCATTACCACACCTACAATATGTCATTTCTAGTGATTTGATTAGAACTAGGAACCCTTTAGTTAACACCCACAGGGGGAATTATACGCAGCACTTTGGTGCCACTGCTATTCATGCCCCCGTAGTCCGAACTGCAGGGCAGCCGACAAGCCCTCAGAGATAGCCCTTAGTCTGCAGCAGCCAGCGGTCGCTGGCAATGAAAGCAAGCGGGTTAAAATTCCACGGAGCCCCTCTCCCCCGGACTAGCAATAGCTTGTGTGACCCAAGGTGAGGCACTCCCTTGCCCCTCACAAAAGCCCTTCAATTCCTTGCCCCTCTCTTACGCCCAAAACGGCCATAGGAAAAACAAACAATGGCATTTCTTGATCAGAGTCACATGCAGAGAACAGAGGATTCATGCCCCCTGTGGCTCCCTCCTGACACCACTTGCTGTGTTGTTCCTGCCTATTCTATTGAACAGCTCCATGGTTACTCAAACTTTTCTTTCCCATAGTTCTCTTCCTTTGTTCTGGGTGAATGAAAAGAGTGAGGGCGGGGAAGTGCCCAGGGCCCAGCTTTTGGGATGCTGCCTGGGCAGTGAAATGCTGGTTCACTGAATCCTTTAGTCCACTGCTGATCGCATACCTGCTTGGCTAGTTCCTGCAGTGCTGCTAAATCATTTGCCTTGGATGTTTTCAGAGTGTTCAGTTCTTGCTGTTTAGCTTCCGTGTCCTTTTCATACTTCTCCATCCAGTATTCTAGCTTCTCTTCTAACTTCTGTGTGGGAGACATACTGTGACACTAAGCACGGCAGACTGAATGCACCGGAAGGATTAGTAATGCTACTGAAAACTTTCTATCATCTGATCAGTCTGCTGTCTTTCTGTAAGAGTAACATGGACGTTACACAGCACGGCAATTCCTCAGCACACCCCAACCCTTCAAAGAGCCAAAATCCTGGAGCTAGTGTTGAGCCACTAGTGGTCTGCAGAGCCCTTCCTGAAGGTCACCAGGACGAAAGCTTTGGGGAGCCAAGCCATAGAGGACTAAGGGGATGTGGGGCCATGTTCCTTGGAGTGGTCTGAAGAATGGAAAAGTTGGAGAACCGCTAGATGTTGGCTTAATACATGGTAAACCCCAGTGCAATAAATGACAGATATCACCCCAAAAGTGCTGGCCAAAAGAAGTACATATGGCTCATAGCTTCATCACTGATGATTAGGCCCTACAGATTCTTAGAATTACAAAGGTAAACCTCCATTTAGGGCCTGCAAGCCACTTCCTGGATTTATCCGCAAACACGGCAGGGATCGAATCCCATGGGACAGGTGTCCATGCCTTTTCAGGATGTGGACCGCATTTTAGTCTGTAGATTGTTTCAGTTTCACAGACTGCTTCCTCCCATTAACAGTTGAATAACATCCCTGGGGCAACGATAGCGATCACTCACATGGCAAAGTAACCTGAAGAAAGTGCTGAATGACTTTTAAACTCTTACTGTGATTTAGCAGCCTGGAAAGGAGGAGTCAGCACTGTATGGCCAGCCAATTCCCTGTGGAGCACAGACTACAGTATGAGACCCTTGGATGAAGGAACTCATAATTCTGCCTACACGTTATCACCTGTACTGGGAAATCCCCTCACTCCTGAACCTTGGTGGTGTCCAATGTCTCTGGGATGTAGGGAAAAACTACTTCAAAGTAGTCCCAAAGATGCCTTTTCTGACCACTGAGCCACTTGGCACCTCGCGTCCCCTAGAGATGAAGATGACAATTCTCTATACCAGACACAGTATAGTATAATATGGTACAGTTAGTATATTTTCAGCTCATTCTCAGCTGGTGTCAAACAATGATCATGTATTGGGACTGCCAATCATGAGTTATAGTTCCCTTAAGTCCTCTGTGTGATTTAACACTTGAAAATGTTGCCATTCTGGAAAGTGAACTAAACGTGGACTCACAATCTGGCTATGAAGAAGGGTGATATGCTCAGGTTCCCCTTGTTTACTTACTGCTGGGATACATGGTTCCCCCTGGAAGAGGTGTGAGATGTCGGGTTAATACGTGGCTTTTACCTTTTTCGGATAAGAAGTTTGAGAGAAGCTAAAAAGTATGAATAGGCTTTAAAAGGCAGGCAGCATTTACTTACCATCAGAAAAGTCACCTGTCTGAAAGGCCCTGGTTCAGTGCTGGGGAACCTTTGTTTGGACAGTTGCATCAGAAGTGACACAAGGACATGCTGTGATAATTGGGCCTACAAAGGTACCCTTTATGGGCCTAACTGTGGGGAAGTGGACAGAAGTTTATAAAGCGAGACAGACTGAATTAGTTCAAACGAAAAGGCCTCCTGATATAATTCAAGGACTGTGTTAAGATCCTGCTTGGTAAACAAGAGAATTGTATGACTGGACATCAACTGACCAAAATTGGTGTCGGAAATTAGGCCTAACTGATTAACAAAATGATGAGGGCATGGGATGTTCCACCCAGCACTCCCTTTTGGGATCCTCAAGAAGAGACTTTGGCAGAAAAGCCAGCTACCGCAATGCTGGCAAACTGAAAGGAGGGGAATCGTAGAAATGTATGGCTGGAAGGGACCTTGAGAAGTCATCAAGTCCAGCCCCCTGTGCTGTGGCAGGACCAAGTAAACCTAGACCATTCATGGCAGGTGTTTGTCCAACTTGTTTTTAAAAGCTTCCAGTGATGGGGATTCCACAACCTCCCTTGGAAGCCTATTCCAAAGCTTAACTACCCTGAGAGTTAGAAAGTTTTTCCTAACATCTAACCTAAATCTCCCTTGCTGCAGATTAAGTCCATTATTTCTTGTCCTACCTTTACTGGGCATGGAGAACAACTGATCACTGTCCTCTTTATAACAGCCCCTAACACATTGGAAGACTTAGCAGGTTCTCCCTCAGTCTTCTTTCCTCAAGACTAAACGTGGCCAGTTTTTTTAACCTTTCTTCATAGGTCAGGTTTTCTAAATCTTTGATCATTTTTGTTGCTGTCCTCTGGACTCTTTCCAATCTGTCCACATCTTTCCCAAAGTGCGGTACCCAGAATTGGTCACAGTCCTCTAGCTGGGACCTCACCAGTGCCGAGTACAGTGGGACAATTACCTCCTGTATCTTACAAACACTCTTGTTAATACACTCCAGAATCATACTAGCCTTTTTTGCAGCTGCATCACATTGATGACTCATTCAGTTTGTGGCCCACTGTAACCCCCAGATCCTTTTCAGCAGCACTACCACCTAGACAGTTATTCCCCATTTTGTAGTGGTGCATTTGATTTTTCCTTCCGAAGTGAAGTACTCTGCACTTGTCTTTATTAAATTTCATCTTGTTGAATTCAGACCAATTCTCCGGTTTTCCAAGGTCATTTTGAATTTTAAACAGACCCTTCCAGATTAGTGTCATTGCAGATTTTATAAGCATACTCTCTACTCCATTATCCAAGTCATTAATGAAAATATTGCCTAGTACCAGACCCAGAACTGACCCTTGCAGGACCCCACTAGATATGTCCACTCAATTTGACAGCAGACCATTGATAACTACTCTTTGAGTATGGTCTTTCAACAGGTTGTGCACCCACCTTATAGTAATTTCATCCAGACCACATCTCCCTGGTTTGCTTATGAGAATGTCACATGGGACTGTGTCAAAAGCCTCACTGAAATCAAGATATATCACATCTACTGCTCCCCCTAATCCACCAGGTTACTAAACCTATCAAAGACGGCGAATAAAGGAAGTGAACACTGGCTGACAGAAAGACAAGAGAAGGGGAAGGAGTGAGCTTCAACCTTAGACCTTCTTTGTCCTAATCCTGAGATGTCCTGACCAGACTGAGCCAGAGACAGGAACCCTGATGACACCGTCACATCCACTGGCTCTGGCTAAATCCCAGAACTCAACCTGGGATGTGAGATGGTTGGTCGGTCACACACACACACACACACACACACACACACACACACTGTTTTTACCTTCCTTACCTTCTTTCTTTCCTATCCCTCTCCTTTTGCCTAATAAGAGTCTGACTTAGCTGGCCAAGACTGCATATTTTGTAACACTGCTGTAAGCCTGTGACCAGAAAGGCAGCTAAAAGCAATGCCCTCAACAGGCTGATGCTGGTACAAGTTTTCCAGCTCTCAGAATGACTGATAAGACCATGTGCTGGGCCTGTGTTTGTCCAGCAGTGAGGTTGCAAGTGAAAGTCAACTCCAGAGACAGACACTGCATTGTCTCTTTTCCCTTTTGCATGTGTTTCTTGTTTTGCCTTCAAAGCAATGGGATCGGACTTTTAACAACAGCAAGGACAGCTCCAGCTCATCTCAACTAATGTCTTCTCTCTTCCCCAAAAAGGACAATTATTACCATCTTTAACACCATCTTAGAGACCGTCAGACATGGGTTTTCTTCTTCTAAAGACTCTCTACAGCTTAAGGGAAGGGAACAAGGGATGTTAAAATTAAAACCTTACTTAATACCTTACATTTCAAATGCTTTAACTGCTTTGCCTCCTTTTTCTGTATCTTTAATAAAAGGTTATAAAGGATTTTTTTATGGTATGTTTGCCATGGTACTAAGCAGGCTGAAGTCTCTATAGAGCAAACCCTGAACCTTGTCCAATGCTGTTTAATGTTGAACAGTTTCAGGGTCGTGTTAACACCTTTGACTCTTTGGGTCCTTTCTTCCATATAAAGTAATACAACGGACATTATGGATCGTGGGCAACCTGAATTAATATAACAGACATTATGGATTGATTGCAACCTGAGTCTATCAAAAGAGTTGTGAATCGATATTTATCCTACCCAGCTGGATTTCCCTCTGAGCAAACAGGCTAGGATAAAGCAAAAACAGATTGATGGCTTCTATAATGTCTTTCCTTGCCCCCGGTGTCCTAGTTTACATGTGCAACTCCTGGGCCTGTGAAGCTGTAGTTATATTGCATGTATTAATGCCAGCTCCTGATGCTGCTGGAAGTCTGACCTATTTGCAATGAATGTACTTTAACTTAAAGCCCAATCATCTGAACATCTTGTGGTGGGGGGAGAACCCGCAGCATTTGGATGAACAAATCTGTCCCATCTCAATTTTGATTTGGAGGAAATATATCCAGATTTAAAATAATCTAAAATTCAGGTAACCAGTGTTATGTTTTCGGGGAAAATGGTAATTCCAACAACAGTCTTGAAGCTGACTGAGGGATAGATGGCCATTAACTGTTTTCCTTAAGACACTAATTGCCACCCTAGGAATAAGCTGATGTGATTTTTATAGGTTGCTGCCTTAAGTGCTAATTGAAAACATTTGAGTCACCCACCATCTGTTGTTGCCTGAGGAAATTTTCAATCTCCACGTGGACTCTAATCTCCTCATCAGTTTTGATCCTCAGCTTCTGTGGTCAATAAAGACAGAACAGGTCAGAGGCTATCTTGGCACGCACATATGCATACATTGTGAGGAGGTGCGCCGTAGTGGTGAATGGACAGCACGTCTGAAAGTGACAGGCTTTTGCTCTGCAGTATCAATAAAAAGCCAGTTGTTCTATGTAAGAGAGTGAAATCTAGGAACGAAAGGGTGGTGGGTGAGACGGAGGAGCTTGTGCCACCTGTGTGTAAAACAAACCTCTCTTTGCATGGTGAGTTACATGTTGGCTGTTTGGTGGCAATGCAATCTGCAGTCAGCCGGCTCTCGCCTTACTAGCTGGAGATACTTTACAAACAGGCCTAAAGACGGTGCTTACCTCAATGTCATTGAACAGGTCACTCTCTGCGTTGCTGCACTTTTTCTGGGTCTGGTAGACCTGGAGCTCTGTCTCTTTCTTCACATAGCGGCTCTCCATGTCTGTCTTGGCCTTCATCTCTTGAAGCTGGTCTTTGAGGTATGCAATCATCTCGTTCCGGTTCTGAGGAATAGGCAGGAGGGAGGGGCATATGGGGGGGCATAAAAGCGAGCTTCAAAATGCAAGTCACCTCTTAATTTCTTGTGCTCACTACTCCAGGCAAACTCACCTGTGTCCCACCTCACATGTTTAAAAACCATAGGGCTGAAGGCTTCTCCCCCTCATCAAGGCAGGGGGCTGGCGCTGAGTTATTGACTCTGGGTCAGAGTTGCTGACTCTGAGAGGTGGGAGAAGAGGAGGGGCTGAGAGGGAGTTTGCTCCCCACACTCTGTAGGGCCATGTTCAACCCTGGTAACCTCCATATTACCTCATCCTCCACCCTCCCCCATGGGTCTCTGCTCATGTGTCAGAGTGTCACCTTCTGATCATAATGCCACTGGCCTCAGCAGAGCTCCCAGACAGGAGCTACAGCACGATAGGGTTACGGTACTGAGGGCTTGGCTACACTTGCAAGTTACAGCGCAATAAAGCCGCCCACAGCGCTGTAACTCACTCCCCGTCCACACTGGCAAGGCACGTACAGCGCTGTATCTCCGCGGATACAGCGCTGCTTGTACTCCACCTCCGCCAGAGGAATAAAGAGTATTGCGCTGCTGCGCTGCGGCGCCAGTGTGGCCGCCCAATGCGCTCTGATTGGCCTCCAGAAGTATTCGGCAGTATCCCACAATGCCTGTTCTAGCCACTCTGGTCATCAGTTCGAACTCTACTGCCCTGGCCTCAGGTGACCAACCATCAGACCCACCCTTTATATTCCCCGGGAATTTGAAAAATCCCCTTCCTGTTTGCTCAGCCAGCCAGGTGTGGAGTGCTATCAGCGAATCTTTCCAGGTGACCATGCCTCCGCGCGCCAAGCGAGCCCCAGCATGGAGCAATGGCGAGTTGCTGGACCTCATCAGTGTTTGGGGGGAGGAAGCTGTCCAGTCCCAGCTGCGCTCCAGCCGTAGGAATTACGATACCTTCGGGCAGATAGCAAGGGCCATGATGGAAAGGGGCCATGACCGGGACGCACTGCAGTGCAGGATTAAAATGAAGGAGCTGCGGAATGCCTACTGCAAAGCCCGCGAGGCAAACAGCCGCCGGGTGCTCCCCCCACGACCTGCAGATTCTATAAAGAGCTTGATGCGATACTTGGGGGTGACCCCACCTCCATGCCGAGCACCACCATGGACACTTCAGAGCGGGGGGAGGAGGAGATGGAGGACGAGGAGGAAAGTGGGAGTGAGGGTGCTGGGGTGGGGGAAGACACCCCGGAATCCCTGGAGGCATGCAGCCAGGAGCTCTTCTCAAGCCAGGAGGAAGGTAGCCAGTCGCAGTGGCCGATACTTGGTGGAGGACAAACAGAAGAGCGTGTTCCTGGTAAGCGGCTTTTTTGCGGGGGAAGGAAGTTTTTCGGGAGAGGAGGGTTAGGGTTGCATGCATGCATGCCTAGATGTTGAATAGCGCATTGATGTGGTCTATCACATCGCGGTAATCGGCCGCGGTAATCTCTTCGAAAGTCTCATCCAGAATATGGGCAATCCGCTTGCGCAGGTTTCTTGGGAGAGCCACCGTGGTCCTTGTCCCAGTCAGGCTAACGTGTCCGCGCCGCTGTGCCACGAGGGGCAGGGGGACCATTGCTGCACACAGTGAAGCCGCATATGGGCCAGGGCGGAAGCCGCATTGCAGTAGAAGACCCTCCCTTGCTTGCCAGGTCACCCTCAGTAGTGAGATATCTTCCAGGATGGCCTCCTGTGGAAAATGTTGGGACAGTGTTCAGTGTAGGTGCCCCCTGCAGCTGTTGGCTCTCCCCAAGGCACAGAAACCCAGAGGACAGTACAGCCCAGAAACAATCAGTCCCCCTTACTCCCCATTTTGGGGCTCCCGTGGGTTATGTCCGCTCTCTTTGGGATGGGAAAATTATGCTATTGTGTAGACTGTGTGTGTGCCCTCCTCAAGTGCGGGGGAATGATTACTCTGTCTGGTTTAAACAATGCTGCCTCGGTTAAATGTTGCATTTTGCCTTTACAGATGCAACCTTGTGATCTCAGCCGTCCATGTTTTCACCGGCTCAGAGACTGCAAAGACTCCGGAAGAGACTGTGGAAAAGCAAAGAAGACATGCTGCAAGAAGTGATGCAGCAATCTCTTAAAGAGAATCAAAAAGCGCAGGAGTGGAGGGAGAGAAAAAGCAGGATCCGCAAGGAAAACGCAGCGCACCAGAAGCAAAGCACGGATCGGCTGATAAGCATCATGGAGCACCAAGCAGACTCTATCCAGGCGCTCATAGCCATGCAGGCGGAGCACTACCGCGCCCGCCCCCCCTGCAACCCTTGTCCCAAAACTCTTTCCCTTGTGACCCCATGTCACCTCCAACCCACTTTCCCCAACATCCGGGTTCTTACCGCCACCAGCTGCCTCCAACACCTGTATCTTCACCAACCAGCCCTGAGAACTACGACCCTTACCCTCTGCACTCAACCCCCATCACCATGCAGTATAGCCATCCTGAAGTGCAGCACTCATTGCACAGCACTCCAGACAGGACATACGCAAATCTGTGATTGTACCGTTCCCCACCCCACCCCCTTGCCCTTTCTGATTCCCAAACAGTTGTGTTTCTTTCAATACATTTATTTTCTTTTCAATAAATGGATATTTTGGTTTTTAAAACATTCTTTAT
Organism: Platysternon megacephalum; assembly: GCA_003942145.1. Classification (NCBI taxonomy): domain Eukaryota; kingdom Metazoa; phylum Chordata; order Testudines; family Platysternidae; genus Platysternon; species Platysternon megacephalum. The sequence goes on along the minus strand of QXTE01000125.1, from coordinate 1,553,500 downwards.
TATTGCATAAAGTAAAAGATACCTTAGCCCAGGAAACAGGCACTGCAAATCAGCATAGCAAACACAGATTCCTACTAACATTGTAACCACAGGGCACCAGACATTACTGCTGGTTTTCAGCCTCAAATTGCTCCCTCAAGGCATCCCTAATCCTTGCAGCCCCATGCTGGGCCCGTCTAATAGCCCTGCTCTCTGGCTGTGCAAATTCAGCCTCCAGGTGTTGAACATCGGAGGTCCATGCCTGACTGAATTTTTCATCCTTCCCTTCACAAATATTATGGAGGGTACAGCACGCGGATATAACCGCGGGGATGCTGTTTTCGGCCAAGTCCAGCTTCCCATACAGAGATCACCAGCGGCCCTTTAAACGGCCAAAAGCACACTCCACAGTCATTCGGCACCGGCTCAGCCTGTAGTTGAACCGTTCCTTGCTACTGTCAAGGCACCCTGTGTAGGGTTTCATGAGCCACGGCATTAACGGGTAAGCAGGGTCTCCAAGGATCACAATGGGCATTTCGACTTCCCCTACTGTGATCTTCCAATCTGGGAAAAAAGTCCCGGCCTCCAGCTTCCTGAACACGCCAGTGTTCCAAAAGATGCGTGCGTGATGCACCTTTCCGGGCCAGCCTATGTTAATGTCAATGAAACGCCCACGGTGATCCACAAGTGCCTGGAGAACCACAGAGAAATACCCCTTCCGATTAACGTACTCAGATGCTAGGTGGGGTGGTGCCAGAATAGGAATATGCGTCCCATCTATCGCCCCTCCACAGTTAGGGAAACCCATTTGTGCAAAGCCATCCACAATGTCCTGCACGTTACCCGGAGTCAAGGTTCTTCTGAGCAGGATGCGATTAATGGCCCTGCAAACTGGCATCAACACGATTCTAACGGTCGACTTTCCCACTCCAAACTGGTTCGCGACCGATCGGTAGCTGTCTGGAGTTGCCAGCTTCCAGATTGCAATAGCCACCCGCTTCTCCACCGGCAGGGCAGCTCTCAATCTCGTGTCCTTGCGCCGCAGGGTGGGGGCGAGCTCCTCACACAGTCCCATGAAAGTGGCTTTTCTCATCCGAAAGTTCTGCAGCCACTGCTCGTCATCCCAGACTTGCATGACGATGTGATCCCACCACTCAGTGCTTGTTTCCCGAGCCCAGAAGCGGCGTTCCACGGTGCTGAGCATGTCCGTGAATGCGACAAGCAATTTCGTGTCGTACGCGTTACGTGACTCGCTATCATCATCGGACTCCTCACTGTCACTTTGGATCCTAAGGAATAGCTCGACTGCTAAACGTGACGTGCTGGCGAAACTCGTCAGCATACTCCTCAGCAGTTCGGGCTCCATTTCCCGCAGACCGAAACGGAACACACAGATCCATTGGGACAGGACCCAGAATGCCCCGCACCCCCTGCACCCTTCCCACAAGCCACGGCGCCAGAATGGGAAGAGGTGTTCTGTGGGATACCTGTCCATTATGCACCGCTCCCAATGCCGCTGCAAGTGCCGCAAATGTGGCCACAACAGTGCGCTGGCAGCTGTCAGTGTGGACAGACTGCAGCGCTTTCCCTATTCAGCTGTACGAAGGCAGGTTTAACTCTCAGCGCTGTACATCTGCAAGTGTAGCCAAGCCCTGAGAGTAAAATACATCACAGTGAGGGTGTAATTATCCTCCAAGCAAGCATTACAGTCTAGGAAGTGAAAGAATTAAAGTACTTCATTACTTAAAAGTATGCTTGAAAGGGTTGGATTTTTATGAATAAATTGCAGTAAATGTTGATTTCACTGTACACGCACACAGATGAAAAAATACAGAAATGCTTCTGGAGAAAGTCGAGTTTGACATAAGGATATTTACACTGTATATTTTGCATGTGACATTGACAATTTGTTTTTGAACGGTTATATGATTTGGCTTTTGGAATCTCAACATTTACTGTAATTAAATAATTGTTGTCTGACCATCCCCATAATTTCCCACAGCTCTGAACATTTAAATTGTAAACATTAAAAAAGGGCTTAAAAATAAATATCAATATCTATTGAAATTAAAAAAAGAAATAGACAAAATGAGTTTTGCCAAACCCACTTAACAGCAATCAGAATATGCTAGGGGATGGAAATTCACACCTAAGGCACCCAACCTTAATTCTGCCCTGTAGTGACACCATATTTGTTCCCATAAGAACTAGGGGCCACCAAATGAAATTAATGGGCAGCAGGTTTAAAACAAAAGGAAGTTCTTCACACAGCACACAGTCAACCTGTGGAACTCCTTGCCTGAGAAGATTGTGAAGGCCAGGACTATAACAGGGTTTAAAAGAGAACTGGATAAATTCATGGAGGTTAAGTCCATTAATGGCTACTAGCCAGGATGGGTAAGGAATGGTGTCCCTAGCCTCTGTCTGTCAGAGGGTGGAGATGGATGGCAGGAGAGAGATCACTTGACCATTACCTGTTAGGTTCACTCCCTCTGGGGCACCTGGCATTGGCCACTGTCAGTAGACAGGATACTGGGCTGGATGGACCTTTGGTCTCACCCAGTATGGCCGTTCTTATGTTCCCCCAGAGTGTTGTCCAAGTTCAACATGAGCTTCAAAGAGAAACCTAATTTTTAACCAACCGTATAGAAGGCAGCAAACAAAGAGGGAAGGCGTGATTATCTGTCTAGAGGTTGCAGTGACAGACAGGTCACCAGGACACCTGGCCTCTAGAGCCCTGATTCAGGAAGGTATTTAAGCATTTGCATAACTTTCAGTAGTTCCAGTGATTTCAATGGCTTAAGATTAGGCATCTGCTCACGCAGTTTCCTGAACTGGGGTCTATATCTGGCTCTGCCACAGACCCCTGTGTGAGCTTGGACAAGTCACAACCTCCGTGCCTCGGTTTCCCCATCTATAAAAAAAATGACATCTCGGTTATGAGGATGCTACGGTTTAATTCTTTAGTATGCACAGCATGTTGGGCTCCTTGCATGGAAGTTTTTGTGTAACCAGAAAAACTAAACAATTGCAAAGCAAATTTAAGAACAGGTGAAAATTGACCCTTGCTCTGTTCATATGTGCCACTACTTCTTGGAAAGCTTATCAGGGTGGACAGTATAAATTTTGTTGCAAAAGCACATGCTCTGGGTGAGTAAGGAGTGCTCAGGGAAAGTAGCTGGCTATGTGCTGTCACCCCTTCCCTGCTCACTCTCACTACAATGGAGAGCTGAGATTTCCAGATGCAAGATGTGTCTGAGCGCGCTCCCCTGGCAGAAGGGACTCCGGAGTTGAAAGGTACTGAGCTGATGTCTGTGGCTGAGTGTGTTTCAAGATGTTTGAACACACTGGGGAATTGAAGAATGATTCAGTTTAGGATTGGGCTTTTTAGTTTTACTTGGCTTCTCAGGGTAACAGATGAAGATTAGAAATGCAGGATCGTAACTAAAGGAGAATTCTCTTTAATATGAAAAGCACAAGACATGCTAAGAATCTAAGGGTCATAGCAGACTAGTTTGCAGTTACGTAAGACTGAGCTTAATGCATCTGGTTTTACTTCTTGTGCCACGTGCCTCTGATTACTCAATCAGATTCTTCCGGTTTGCTTGCTGTCATGTTACAATGGGTTCAACATTCATCAGCTGAAGCTTGTGGCTGAAGATGAAACACCGAAGTGCTGGTATTATTAAAGTGATTTGAAGCCCACAGAAAGGCTCACGTCTTGTCGCTCAAGCACCATCACATTCCTTAACTGCGTAAACATGGAAAGATCCCACAGGAAAAAGCCTGCTCCATAGCACTGTGTTTAAAGGCCATGAGTCATTTGAAAAGAGTTCCTTTTCAGAAGAGTTTGGAACACTCAAAGGGAAAATCCTTCCTCCGTGCACGTGCACACACACATACTCACTATCCCATCATATATAGTCAGGGAAAGCAAACTATGTTATAAGGCTCAGGACAATTAGGGCCCTTGGATGAGGTTTGTGTGTGTGTTAAAGTCATGCATCCACAATTGTTTTATGGTTTCTCAGCCTGAAGATCATTGTACAGCCCAAACTGTCATATGACTCGAGACAAATGACTTTATAACAAGCAGAAACATGACCTATTTATGCTCCATAATATACCAAGGTTATCTGGTAAGGGCTTGTATTTTCTTCCATGAAACAATGCAGGAGGTGGGGGGGTTGTTGTGCTTCCAGCAGACAGAAGGGGGAGCTTGTCACATGGCTGCATTATCAGTGGTTTTCAACCTTTTTTCCTTTTGCGGACCCCTAAAAAATTTCGAATGGAGGTCCAGCTCAAACCCTTCCACTGATAGCAACTGCAGCAGGGTCACACACAGAGAGCGGGTCACTATGGTAAGCAAGCCCCAAACCATTGTCAGGCCTTTTGGGTTAAAACCGACACCTTGAATTAACATAAGACATAAGAACGGCGATACTGGGTCAGACCAAAGGTCCATCTAGCCCAGTGTCCTGTCTTCTGACAGTGGCCAGTGCCAGATGCCCCAGAGGGAATGAACAGAACAGGTAATCAAGTGATCATCCCCTGTCACCCATTTCCAGCTTCCGCACCGCAAAGGCTCCTAATAAACAACTGAGCCACAACCACCCTTCCCCTAGTCCTGATCCACAGCCCCGTGCTATCCCAGCCCTGGGCTCCACACACACACAGCTCAATACCCCTCTATCCCAACCTGCAATCCCCTGCTCCCCCAGCCCCAGGATGGCTCGTACAAAACATATACTTGCCCCACTGTAATTATATACACATTCTAACTACCCTTTTATAGAACAGGACTACACCAAAAAGGGCTGAAGTTTGAAACGTTCCATGGATCTAGCTTTCCTTGAAGATTAGGCCCATTCTGTGGTTTGAAAGAAACTTGTTTTGATTTACCAAAGAGAAAGCCCTGTGAAAATGGCCTGGGGCTTCATCCAAAGTCAATAATAGCCTGTCCATTGACTTAAATGAGCTCTGGATCGGGCCCATGCTGAGCATGCATAGTAGGAAATGTCCTTAACTCTATACAGGTGTATACTTAGATAGAGAAAGTATGTGCTTGCGTGTGCCATTATTTAAATACATACTTGTTTTAAGGAAATTGCAAACTCCTAAAGCAAAGCCAGCAGAGCTTGTGAAGTCTGTAAGACACCTCAGTCTGGATTGTTTCTTTTCCTTTTTAAAAAGCATTAGGAAATTAAACCCAAGAAACAGTTAATGTAACACTAAGGCTATAACAAGGAATGAGGAGTTGCAGAACAGGGGACAGAGCTTTCTCAGGGGACAGACCAAGATTGTGGCATGAACTCCCATAGGAACTAAGGACCATCACAAACCTCACCACCTTCCACTCCAAGTTCAAGGCAAGGCTGCTTTACGGTAAACACATGGGGGTGGGGGTTGTAAAAATTTCTAAAACAAAATACTACACGGCACACATTTCTCTTCCCTGCAAGAGGATGAGAGAACAAATGTGACAAATGTTGGTCATGCTACTTTGAGCACCTTCTAGTAGTGCATTAATATTAAGGTGATGAGCATGGTATAAGAACCTCTACAGAAAAGAATGAATAAAAGCTAAGTATCCAATCTAAATGTTAACTTGGTGTGTGTATAACCTACTCTCCCGCACACACCACGTTATATTCTTGGTTTTCTGCTAAAGGTATGTAGCCTAGTATATTACTGATTGCTGCAAAATGTATATCGTAAAATCTACAGGATGTGTAAAGAGTGCTGCTGGAACTTAAAAGTTTTCATTGCCTGACTTTTTGATACTGACTGTGCAACCTTAAGGTTACATTAGCACAGTTTTTGGCATTCAATAATTAATAATCATAATCTGTATAGAATATCACCACTTCATCAATGAAAAATTAAAAGGAAAATGCTACAAAATATAAGTGACCACTGCAGCAGCTATAGCTAAATGAATAAATCTTATTCCTAGAGCTGAACTAAAGTTATTAATGATGCGAGTGCATAAAGAGAAGGGAAAGAACAAAAAGAGCCTTGTTAATTTCAGCTCTATTCGAAATACAGGTGAATGAGGAATCAATGTTTGCCAAAAGGACAAAAAGGAAGAATATTTGAGACTCATTACAGAGAATGAGGAGAGAAAAACAGCTGAATAGCCCTATGAGTTATTAATTAGTGTCTTGTAAAGAGCGAACACAGCTCAGAACAAGAACATACAAGGAACACACCCAGAACAATGAATTTTGTTTTCTAAATCCATGATTATACCTGCTTGGTTCTGTTTTCTCTTTCACACTCAGTCCAAAGACTGGAGACTGCCATGGGGGCTTTAGTGCCCACCTCCCTCTATTGTTGCTGCTCAAAATGCTCCATAATCAACATGCTTTTTTTCCTTTTGTAAATTAGTTGGCAGTGTGCCAAAACATGAAAGTCTCGGTAAAGTTGCCTATCAGAAATTCCTCAATGGAATGAATAGAAATCATTCTCCCAGGGAGACCTAATCGGAGCCGGTTATTTTTTAGCAATGGGAGGAAAGCAGGATTTGAAACAAGAACAGGAGTACTGTGAGGCTGATCGCAAAGACGGAAGAAAGGTACTCAAAGATCAGAAGGTAAAGGCTGAAAAACAGAGGATCATCACCTACAGCAAACGCAAAAAAGTTTAACAAAGCTGAGGCCAAAGAAAGCTCCAGCGGGTGAGGCACTTTTCCTAGTACTGGAAAGAATTGTGGAAATGACATTAAAACAGAACTGCATGTGTAAGTTGGGCATACAAACACTGTTGGGCTTCTATAGCACTAACTTTGGCACCAGCTCTGCTCCTTATGTTGGTACAGTGCATGGAGAGCTTCCCAGCATTACCCTATGGGTGACCTGAATCTGAACTGGAAGAGACAACGTGCACTAAGAAATGGACAAAATATAATCCTCAAGTAACTGCCACACTACTTGAGGCCAAATGAAACAACTAATTTATTTCTTCCAACTGCCAAACAGAGGTCAACAGACTTTTAAACTGTTCCGTTTTCCCCCTTAGGGCCTGGATATAGGCTTCAGTCCAGTTTCAGCAGCAGAAAAGAAATATCTATTAAGTCACACATCTCCCTTTTGCAGACCAGAGATTCCTTTAGACACAGTGCCAAACTGAAGACACTGAAATCCTCTAGAAAAGTAATCCTCACTCTCCATTTCTCCTGGAAAACCTTTGAGCTCCTGTGTCTGTCCTTCCTTGGTTCACTACCTATCTTGTAACCATTTGTTCCTTCAATATTGCCTTCAGTGGTTCCTCCTTTCTGCAAGGTTCACCTGGGTTCTTTTTGTCTCCTCCTTTTCTTCCTCCTACACTTACCCCAATTTATTTCATCCACCCGCATTTGTCTCTTCTAGCACCTCTATGCTGATGACTCTCAAATCTACTTTCCTCTTCAACATTTCTTCCTGTCTCATTGATATCACGTTTGGAAGTTCTGCTGTTTCCTCAAACTATACACAGTTATATCTGAGCTCCTCATCTTTCCTCCCAAACCTTCTCTTCTCCAATGCCAATACCATCCTTGTCAGACTTGCAACCATAGGGTCATTTTTCAGTGGCTCTTGCTCTTCCATGCGCCTCTAGGCTCTCACCAAGTCCTGCTGCTGCTTCCTCTTCAACTTTTATAAAAAGTAGCCCTTCCTCAATGTGCCTTCAACTTGAAATGTTTTCCCATACCCAAGTAATCTCCTGGCTCAACTACTGCTAAGTCCTCCCCCCTGGACTCCCTGTTTTCCATCTCGCTCACCTCTAGTCCATCAAAAATACTGTAGATAAAATGACCCTAATTTGCCATTCAACCAGATCACTCCTTTATACAGATCCTCTGCTGCCTCCTCCTCACCTACCAAATCAAGTGCCAGATTCTTGTCCTTGCCTTCAAGGCCCTGCATGGCTCTGCCTCTATCTCTGCTGGTTTCTTTTCGCACACCCCTCACTCCATCAGTGTGCAGCAGCATCACTCCCTTCATTGCCCTCTCACTCTCTTCTTCATGCTTTCTCCATTATGCCTGGATCAACCCTTTATAACAGAACATTATGTCCCCACCATCTCCATTAACTCCTTCCTTAGAACCTATTTATTCCACTAGGCCTTCAAATGCTAATCCCTGTCGGTATTATGCCATCCCCATCCCAATTAGCACCGTCCTCTGGATTTCCCACTGCATTCAGATCTGATCTGCGTCTCTTTTAGATTGTAAACTCCTTGAGGAAGAGACTATTATAGCTGTACAGCACTGATCGGTGCTTTAACAGTAATTAACAATCATTCACCACCCAGAACACTGGTGATGTAGCTACACTTGCTCTTGTTTTGTTTCTATTTTCCCCTGCCTGCCCCAAAATGAGAGAGTGTTACTTGTGTGCTCACACCCTTTCATCAGAGACTATGAACCTCCCTAGGAAGGAGAGGTCCCAGTCTAGGCGTGCTCAGTAACACAATTCCTCTCTAGCATGCTGCCCATCTTAAATATTCTCACCTGAAGTTCTAATTCCTTTTCTTTCTTGACATCTTGCAGCCGTTTCTGGAGGGACTTTATCTCCTTCCTTCCTTCCTCCTCCCTAGAGGAAAAAGCAAAATGGAAAAAACCTACATTCCTTGAATACAGCACGAGAGAGTAGGGTTTGCTTTCCCCAGGAAGGGGACTTCCTCCCTTCTGATGCAGTGTTGCACCTTACAAAACACAGCCCTGCTCCTCCTGCTTGCGCTGAGAGCTTGTAGGTTGGAAAGCTCCCCAGGACTCTGCAGTACCACAGAGTGAGCCAACTTTCCTTGGCTGGTTGGCAAACAGGCAATTTTTTGTCCACTTTAAGCTTCAGGGAGGCTATATATCTGAAAGTCATAAACTGAGATGTGATCGTAGCGCTGATGACGTGGTAAATAAATCCACAGTGCAGTGATGTATGGTTCATGTACAACTGCTGAGCCAGACAGGTGAGACTGATTGGGAGAATGAAGCAAAAAATGCAGAATTCTTCCAACAGAAGCCTGTATAGACTCCACAAAGACTTGATTTATTTGGTTGAGAGGGTAGAGGAGGGAATCCTACTATTTGGGGACAGCTCCTATACTAAAAATCCCATAAATTTCAATGCATGTCCCTAATCACTAGCCATTTCCAGATTACACAGGCTTTAGTTTTTGTATAAGACTATTTTTGTTAAGGGTGAACTGAAAATCTATATGTTTAAAAAACAAACCTGTTCAAATTCTCAAATCAGTAAGGGGAGATGTATGGACACCAAAATTGACAAAGATGTTTACATTTTAAAACAAAATCATGGTAGTCTTTGGTGCAGGCATATTTTCTGTTATTGATGGGCAATTGGAATAGTTTTTTATTTGCACCAGCTTTCCACTTTATCCTTACAAAAGAAGAAAAAAAATCAAATCTGTGCCTTAAAATGTATAGCCAGTAGCTTTCCAGCTTGTGTTACCCTGGCCCATGTCACTCTGATTTTTTTCTAAGGTTTTATGCTTATAATATAATATCCATACAGGGCCTTGGGTGCATATGGCACTTCATTCATTAATCAATTTGACAGGTCCCTGTCCTAAAGAGCTTACACTTCAACATACATTCCATCTTGAAGAGTCGCCATCTGGGTGAACGTGATAGAGAGAATGAATTTCCAGTCTTATTACAGGATAATGACTACTTTTAGACTCACAGGTTGACACTTAAAAATCAAATACGTATATTTCTCTGTAGATGTCCAAAAATCAGGGGGTTTCAGGGCTTTTGTATACACTGTAATGAATAATCTCTTTGTAATGTTCCCTAGTACACTTTAATATAGTACTGTTTCAAACAGCACTATCTTAAAGTGCACTAAGGAACCCTTAGTGTCTACACAGACCAATTAATCCACAACACATTGGTGCGCTTAGGAAACCACACCTCTGTAGTCCACATTACTGCTCCATTTAGACAAACCTTTAGACACATGTAACCATTTCCGGGATTTATTGGTGTTGGGATTTTTTTATTGAGTGTTTTACTGATGTTTATTGGACAAAACCAAAAATCAGAAGCTATGTTATACTGCAGGGGTAGGCAACCTATGGCACACGTGCCGAAGGCGGCACGCGAGCTGATTTTCAGTGGCACTCACACTGCCCGGGTCCTGGCCACCAGTCCAGGGGGCTCTGTATTTTAATTTAATTTTAAATGAAGCTTCTTAAACATTTTAAAAACCTTATTTACTTTACATACAACAATAGTTTAGTTATATATTATAGACTTATAGAAAGAGACCTTCTAAAACCGTTAAAATGTATGACTGGCACGCGAAACCTTAAATTAGAGTGACTAAATGAAGACTCGGCACACCACTTCTGAAAGGTTGCCGACCCCTGTTATACTGGAAGACATATAGGGCTCGCTCCAAAAAAGTGCAAAGGAAGGTGAACCCTTAGCACTGATTAGACACATCTGATGGGTGGAGAATAAACCGAGATGCCATTTTCAGGTGTTGTAATTTGTCCATTTTCTGCTTGAACTATCTGATGGTTATTCCACAGACAATCACCACTCGTCATTTTTCTTCTGCCCCCTGCATGGGTAAGCAGAACAGATCCCTCTAGTTTTAGATAGTGGGACAACTGTTGTATGCAGCAAGTATCCACTTGAGGAAATTAGACACTTCACACGTAGGCCTCTTCTGCCCTGGGGATTTGCCCCTTGATCACAGCCGTTGGTGACCACCACTGGAGCTGCTTAAAGTCATGGTGTGCACTACTGGTGCTTACATTTGCTTGCAATCAAGGTAAGCTTCACCCATGCAAATCGCAGCATTGCCTGCCTATGCTAGATGCAGGATTCTCCTGTTTGCTACACAGAGCAAAGCGGCCTTAAAACAGTGGAAAATGCTGGTGGTGAATTCCCCTCGGGTGACAGCTGCCATCTTGGCTGATACACCTGGGATTGAACTGAGGACCTCCAGAGCCAAAAAGCATGACCTACAGCTTGAGCTAAAGCTCTGTACTTGGGGTTGTAACAAACTCCTATTTGCTGCAGATCGCTGCAGAGGGGAACCTGTAACACACTCACCAGTGGTTTCAGAGTAATAGCCGTGTTAGTCTGTATCCGCAAAAAGGAACAGGAGTACTTGTGGCACCTTAGAGACTAACAAATTTATTGTAGCATAAGCTTTCGTGGGCTACAGCTCACTTCATCGGATGCATGCAGTGGAAAATACAGAAGGAAGAGATATATATACACACATGAAACAATGGATCTTACCATACACATTATAAGGAGAGTGATCAGTTGTCAGCAGGAGAGAAAAAAAAGGTCTTTGTGGTGGTAATGAAAATGGCCCATCTCCAGCACTTGACAAGGAGATATAAGGAACTGTAGGGGGCGGGGGGGAAAGATAAGCATGGAGAAATAGTTTTACCTTGTGTAATGGCCCATCCACTCCCAGTCTTTATTCAAACCTGATTTGATGGTATCCAATTTGCAAATTAATTCCAATTCAGCAGTTTCTCGTTGGAGTCTGTTTTTGAAGTTTTTTTGTTTTAATATTGCGACTTTTAGGTCTGTAATCGAGTGGCCAGGGAGGTTGAAGTGTTCTCCAACTGGTTTTTGAATGTTATAATTCTTGACGTCTGATTTGTGTCCATTTATTCTTTTACGTAGAGACTGTCCAGTTTGGCCAATGTACGTGGCAGAGGGGCATTGCTGGCACATGATGGCATATATCACATTGGTAGATGTGCAGGTGAACGAGCCTCTGATAGTGTGGCTGATGTGATTAGGTCCTATGATGGTATCCCCTGAATAGATATGTGGACAGAGTTGGCAACGGGCTTTGTTGCAAGGATAGGTTCCTGGGTTAGTGTTTTTGTTGTTTGGTGTGTGGTTGCTGGTGAGTATTTGCTTCAGGTTTGGGGGCTGTCTGTAAGCAAGGACTGGCCTGTCTCCCAGGATCTGTGAGAGTGATGGATCGTCCTTCAGGATAGGTTGTAGATCCTTGATGATGCGCTGGAGAGGTTTTAGTTGGGGGCTGTAGGTGATGGCTAGTGGCGTTCTGTTACTTTCTTTGTTAGGCCTGTCCTGTAGTAGGTGACTTCTGGGTACTCTTCTGGCTCTGTCAATCTGTTTCTTCACTTCAGCGGGTGGATATTGTAGTTGTAAGAACGCTTGATAGAGATCTTGCAGGTGTTTGTCTCTGTCTGAGGGGTTGGAGCAAATGCGATTGTATCTTAGAGCTTGGCTGTAGACAATGGATCGAGTGGTGTGGTCTGGATGAAAGCTGGAGGCATGTAGGTAAGTATAGCGGTCAGTAGGTTTCCGGTATAGGGTGGTGTTTATGTGGCCATCATTTATTAGTACTGTGGTGTCCAGGAAGTGGATCTCTTGTGTGGACTGGTCCAGGCTGAGGTTGATGGTGGGGTGGAAATTGTTGAAATCATGATGGAATTCCTCAAGGGCTTCTTTACCATGGGTCCAGATGATGAAGATGTCATCAATGTAGCGCAAGTAGAGTAGGGGTGTTAGGGGATGAGAGCTGAGGAAGCGTTGTTCTAAGTCAGCCATAAAAATGTTGGCATACTGTGGGGCCATGCGGGTACCCATAGCAGTGCCGCTGATTTGAAGGTACACATTGTCCCCAAATGTGAAATAGTTATGGGTGAGGACAAAGTTACAAAGTTCAGCCACCAGGTTTGCCGTGACATTATCGGGGATAGTGTTCCTGATGGCTTGTAGTCCATCTTTATGTGGAATGTTGTTGTAGAGGGCTTCTACATGTGGGTTACACTTGCCAGTGGGTTACACTTACCTAAGGTAACTCTCTGCTGATGGAGGCAGCTCTGCCATCTCTGTGCTCCCTGTCCCCAGCATAAGGGGAGGCAGGGGGCATGGGCAGGAGGGGGCATTCCCACCGTAGACAGGGCAATAGGCCCAGAAGTGACTTCTCTCCCTAAATGTAATGTAGTGAATGTTTACGAAGTACACAGCAATGCTCAGCTGGAAGAAGCCGTGTTCTCTTCTATACTGTAAGTGAGAACATGTACTCAGGAGCAGTGGTGATTGAAGCTGGGAAAATGCCTAACACAACCCTAACCTGATGATGGTGGTGTGGAAGTTAGACTTCCTCTCCTTCTCTCTCTGCACAGCTTGCAGCAGGCTCTGAAACGTTCCTGAAGTCTGCATTTCCTGCAAAGTTTCTGCAATCACATCGCTCGCATACTGCCTGCCGACAAGAAGAAGGAGGAACACAACAGCAACTTAGACAAAGATGTTATTTTCTGGCAATTCAATGCCTGGCTCAAACATACAGGCCCCATTATTGTTCACTGCTAAAAAAAGTTACAGTAACATAATGTCCTGCTTTTCTTCTGTTCAGGTTCTTACACCAAATCCAAGGCTTTTCGTCTACACTACACAGTTTTGCTGACATAGCTATAATGGCTAGGGGTGTGAAAAAAATCACACCCCTTACCCACGCCGGCAAAACCTCTGGTGTGGACAGAGTTATGTTTCCCACTATAACTCCCACTTGTGCATCTGGAGTATTTTGTAGTATGGTGGAGGGGTTACGTTTATGCCTTAAGACCGTCCAGTGTGGCTGAGTTATCATTTAACATTTATATTACAGTAGCATCAAGAGGCCCCACTCAAGATGGAAACCCATTGTGTTAGGTGCTGTACAGGCATTCACACAAACATGGTCCCTGCCCTGAAGAGCTCACAATTTACCAGCATGTAGAAGTTCCTGGTGCATATGTGATTACATTCTCAGTGGCAATTCTGCATTCATTTGGGAATTTTTTTTGCACTGAATTTCCTTGAACTCCTTCATTTGATTTTGCTGCTTAATTATACAGGCCAAGATTTTCTAATATATGTGCCTAATGTTAGACTCCTTAAATCAATGAGCTGCTATGTGCTCAGCACTCTTTCAACAAGGTCTTTCAACAAGGACAAGTGCAGAGTCCTGCATTTAGGACGAAAGAATCCCATGCACTGCTATAGACTAGGGACCGAATGGCTGGGCAGCAGTTCTGCAGAAAAGGACCTAGGGGTTACGGTGGACGAAAAGCTGAATATGAGTCAACAGTGTGCCCTTGTTGCTAAGAAGGCTAATGGCATTTTGGGTTGTATAAGTAGGGGCATTTCCAGCAGATCGAGGGATGTGATCATTCCCCTCTACTCAGCACTGGTGAGGCCTCATTTGGAGTACTGTGTCCAGTTTTGGGCCCCACACTACAAGAAGGATGTCGATAAATTGGAGAGAGTCCAGCGGAGGGCAACAAAAATGATTAGGGGGCTGGAGCACATGACTTACGAGGAGAGGCCGAGGGAACTGGGATTGTTTAGTCTGCAGAAGAGAAGAATGAGGGGCGATTTGATAGCTGCTTTCAACTACCTGAAAGGGGGTTCCAAAGAGGATGGATCTAGACTGTTCTCAGTGATAGAAGATGACAGAACAAGGAGTAATGGTCTCAAGTTGCAGAGGGGGAGGGTTAGGTTGGACATTAGGAAAAACTTTTTCACTAGTAGGGTGGTGAAGAACTGGAATGGGTTACCTAGGGAGGTAGTGGAATCTCCTTCCTTAGAGGTTTTTAAGGTCAGGCTTGACAAAGCCCTGGCTGGGCTGATTTAGTTGGGTTTGGTCCTGCTTTGAGCAGGGGGGTGGACTAGATGACCTCCTGAGGTCCCTTCCAACCCTGAGATTCTATGATTCTATGATTCTATGATTCTTTCAAATCAAGCCATCGAATTAAGAGCCTAAAAATGGGCTAACATCTGGTTCCCTTTTTAAAAAAAATCTTGGCCTTGGTGTTCATTAGCTGTTCTGTAAAGCAGGATGGAGTGCACAGAAGTAACAGTGCTACCATGGCATCGTATGAGACACTAATTGACTGAGCTCAAGAGACAATGCTCAGCCTGTTTAACTAATTTCACTTATAAACTAATATTTGCTAGAGAAACCTTGATCCCAAACATTAACACACCAGTACTGGATGGCTCCAGGGATGAATTATTGAAAGGTCATCAGTTTGAAGTCTATTAAAGTGACCAAAAGTCATTAACACTAGGCCATACTTTGCAAACCTTTGAGAAATTAGTTGGTAGTGTCAGTCCACTTCCTAATGAATAGTTATCCTAGTTCCCAAACCACAGTAAATGGCCTCCTTGCTGTCAGTCTAAGCAGAAGCCAGGGTCTTGAATACTAAACTCCCTATTCCCGCAGTCCTCTCTGATCACTCACCTATCAGCTTGAACTTTTCTGAGGTTATCGGAGGACACAGCACTCTGTTTTGCAGCCCTACTAAAAAGATGATTGGTCCTTTTTAGATCTCCACTTGTCTCTTGCAGCTGCTGCCCCAGTTCTGTGAACTTCAGTGACTCGGAGGGAACTGTTGGCCTGTTCTCTGACCTTGCTGACATGAGGTGTTCAAACTTAACCCCCAACTCCTTCTGGCTCTTGACGATTTCACTAATTTCTTGGGCATCAATCTACAAAGGAACAAAAGAGTTTTATGTGCATAAGGGACAGAAGAGAAATGAAAAACTCTGCAATGTTATGTAACAGAAGAGGAAAAAGTTGATTAAACAATAAACTAGATTAGAATCATGCCCACAGCCATTGATATAGTGTATTAAATTACACACCAAGGAGATGGGAGTCTGAAATCCAAAAAAAATGCAGTCTTTATTTATAATGCATGCTTGATTTTGCAAAGACCTTTATCCCTCCTTAACTTTAAGCACAGGGCATAGGCCTATTGAGGTCAATGAGACTATTCAAAGTGTGTAAAATTAAACACGTGCAAAGGCTTGTGCAGAACAAGGACCAAGGTGAAGACTGAGGAGAGAGGAAGGGTCACCCTATCGGCTATTTCTCATTTAATTGCCACCAGCATCACCTAGAGCTTGCCTGCCTGCTTGCTATAGCAATCACTGTGTGTTGTGCTGCCTTCTCAACAGAAGGGTACGTGCTGAGTGAATGTGTTTGTTCAGCTGTTTTGTGTGGTGGAGGAAATACAACAAGAATCAGGAGGGGAAATTCAAAATATTGGCCACTACCTTCATAACAAGCTATATGGAAACATTTTGGATATTTTAGGGCAGTCTAAGGTGTGAGTTGGAAAACAAACGATAGAGATCCTCTGCTGATGTAAATTATCATAGCTCCATTGAGTTAGGACAGTTAACCAGCTGAGGATCTGCCCCAGATGTACTGTGTGTATGTGTATTTGTGTGACTAGGTATATAAATTGTATACACTAAATGTATACAGACAGGTGCAAATAAAAAAAACTACTTTAAATGAACAATATTAAAATAGCTTGAATCTCAATCTCTTAAATGACTGAACTTCAGAAAAACCTGAGCTTGGCAAAGAAACTGCTTTAATGTTAATGTAGTATCTACAGGCACTTTGATAGGTACCTTAAAATCCCTAGGATAGTTCACAAAGGATGGAGAGTTTGTAAATTGCATGAGGTGCCTTTTGTTCAGTCCGCTAAAAGTTTATTTTTTGCGGCACAAATTTTGCTGCACAAATTTTGTAGGAGGCAACTACACTAAATTCAGCAAATGGAAACACTCCACTCCTCTGGGGGGGGGGCACATGAAATGGGGCAGTGCGCCCTAGTCATTGATTGAGAAAGTTAATGAATGATCAGCTGACACTGTGATTAATGTTATATAAAATGTCATAACTATGATTGACTTCTACAGCTCCAACCGCATGCTAAGTGCTAGGCAGAAGATAGGGTCCCTTGAAATGAAACTGACAATTTACAGTTGAAAAATAGGGGATGGGATGCAGTGGCAAAATGACAGAGCAATGGAGTTAGCGCATAGCTGTTCTCTATATTGGGCATGACTTTCATTGACACTATCACAAACTGAACATGTGTGTCAGGAGGAGAACACCCCCTAGAATCCTTAGGAATGTGTTTTCTCTGTGGGCGTTCAATGCTAATACATCAGAAGCTTTCCACATGCTATTCAGAATTCATATCTGGGAGCAGGTGGAACTAGTCCATAGATCATTTCAGGGAAGGAGTGCCCTCTACTGTATGACTTAAGCATTAGTCAGGCTCTGAATCCAGTACACACGTCAGATTCTGAGTATTCTCTGTCACTGTATAATAGACTTCTTGTTCTTGAAAAGAGATAAGAGACAAAGGACTGGCATACAAAATTAAATTTTACTTTACTCTTCCTCTTTCTTTCTCTGCTGATACTTTAGGCATGGTGAGAAGAATAAAATGAAGCAGCATTAGACCAGATAAGATAAGTTCCAGTAGTTTATGCCACCTCAGTCATGATGCTTCAATTATTTCCAGTTCCTTACTCATAAGGAAAAGTTTCATAACTGCTCAGCCTGGAAATTGGCTGCTGCCTTAGGTAAAAGTTAAGATTCTTGAGGTGATAGCAGAGATCAAAACCATTTGCCTCTCAAGATGGTTAGGCCCACTCTTGGGTCCTATCACCTCATTCGCCACTCTACCATCGCCTGCAACTGCCTCCTTCTCCAAAAACATCTCCGCACTTCCAGTAGGCTGCCTCTAATACATGGAACACCCTTCCGAGCTGCCCTCTCCTTCAAATCTCCCCTCAAGACCCACTTATGCTGCGATGCCTAATGTGAAATCAGCCAGTTAATGACTCTAGGCTTAGGGGCAGTTGGTTAGTTATAGATTTAGGGTGGAATTTTCAAAAATGTTCAGTGTTGGCCCAACTCTGTTCCCTCTGAAGTCAATGGGAGTTTCATGAGTGACTTCTATGGGAGCAGAATTACATCAGTACTGAGTGTTTTTGAAAATCCTATTCTTATTTACTTTTTAAAAAGAAATGCATGTATGTATATGCAACTTAGCTATGTTTGATGGTTTTCCTTTCCCTACTCCTTTGCATTTTGACTGTTATCTTAGATTGTAAATTCTTTGGCATAGGAATCATGTCTTTGTTTATGTTTGCGCAGTGCCTACCTGAATGGGACCCAAATCCTTATTAGGGCCTCTGGATGCTACTGCAATATAAGTATTAAAATCAGTCTCCAGCTGAACAACAAGATGATGCATTTATAATAAGAACGGCCAAACTGGGTCAGACCAAAGGTCCATCTAGCCCAGTATCCTGTCTTCTGACAGTGGCCAATGCCAGGTGCCCCAGAGGCAATGAACAGAAAGGTAATCATCAAGTGATCCATTCCCTGTCACCCATTCCCAGCTTCTGGCAAACAGACTGTTCCTTCTCTCACGGGCTGTGGAGCGCTTTACAATGAAAATATATCAACATTTATTTTTAAGAGGAGTCAAAAGAAGGTGTAGCATAAAGACAGGAAGGAAAATAAGAGAATTTTAAAAATAGAGGCACCTACATTGCTGATGTCTGTCCTGCCCTCATAGGAAACTGGCATAATATATCCAAGAATAGCAAGCTGATCAAGACAGTCCTCCAGCATAGCACTGATTTGCACAGCTTCCAGAGGGGAGAATATTTCCATCTTTTTATTTGCCATGTTCTTGCTAAGAGGAACAAGCACAGCATGCAACAATGAGAGTGAGCGTGGAGTTAGTAATAACAGTTTAAGTAATACTAGATACTGAAATAGCCTTACATCTGCAGCCTTTCATCTCTTTTCTAATTTTTTGTATAATCTGTCCTGCACCCATTACCCCAGAAATCATGCTCCCCTAACGGCTGCATTTGAACATAGCGGGAACCTTAACTCACATTAACAAAATAGTTTCACAGCCCCGCTCATCTTAGATATGTTTGGGCAGCCCGAATCCTAGGGCGCAATGCTCCAAATTGGGTCAAGTGGCCTGGCCCTCCCATCTCAAATTGGAGCATCCAGTGCTGAGATTCGTAGACTCCCCATCCATATTGAAAATGAAGGTGCCTGCTAGCTATGTTGAGCTCCGTAGGCTGCACTTTTGCTTTAAACTGTTCCTCATCATTACCTTGAATATTTTTGGATCGTCCCATTGACCTCAATACAAGCTGTTGGGAGCTCAGCACTTTTTGAAAATCAGGCAAGAGCCTATGTAGGGACTGAGGAAATTAACTTTCGCCTCCTATTTTTGAAATCTTGAACAAGTTTATTTCAGTTCAAATGGAAAAAGTATGTTTATATACAAATAAGCGTTCCCATGCCACTTTTGCAAATCAAACAACACAGCATTAGACCACACTGAAGCTAAATGGAAATTGACCAGTCTATTTTCTTTGTCCAAGTTGAGCAAAATGCATAAGTAAACATCACCATAAATAGTGGGAAAAGTATGTTAGAGTTTTTCAGTTTTGAGTTTGTCATCTAAACTGTAACATAGTTAAAGACATTTTTATTGTACATACACGGGATTTTTAATCACACTATCCCTTTTAACAACAACACTTAGGAGGAATGTGTCTTACAGTTAGCTTTTTACAGCCAGTGGGTTTTTTAAAAGGCAAAATAAACATGATTGTGCTGAGATCCTCATACAATTTAAACTATCAATTTGTGCAGATTATTTTTAAAGAAAAAGGAACAAATGCCAGTCAAGATCTTACGCAATTTTTTTTATTTTTGCTTAGTAAGTTTCCAGAATTATTATTTGGTATTTGAATAGCAGTTTCTGGTCCATGTTACAACCCTCCTTCCCACCCCTCACAAACAAAAAAACCCCCACCACACATGCACACACACATGAGCGCACACACAAAAAAGAGATTGTGTTTGTACAGCAAGCTAGCACAATAGGACCCTGATTCTGATTGGGCCTTCTGGGTATTACAGTAAAGTCTAATAATAGAAGTCTCCACTGGTCCTTATCTGTCTACTGTTGGACTTGGGCCATGTTTAAAATCTCTTGAACAAACACTCGAGGTCTGCAGAACATTACAGTCCCGGTCTGCAAGCACACTCTGGAAATGGATCAAACCTGTGATTAACAGGGTTGAGGCATTGTTATGCTCTATGAATACTAAAGAGGTTTAGATTAAGCCATACTCTGTATCTGCACTGGAGTTAGAGTGAGTTACTTTCTTCAGCAACTTCCTGACTTGAAGAAACTGTAATCATTTAATATTAGAATATGAAATTAGTTTCAAATAGGCAGAAGATGAATATAATTTGTTAGTTCAGGTCTACCAGGTTTCCAGCATCTCAAGAGGTGGGGTGCAGTAAAAGGACCATCTATTTTTAATTTGTCTGTTTCTTGACATTCTGTTTCATGGAGTATGTTCCTTGAAGATATTAATCCTTTCCAGGAGGTTTAACTAGCCACTGATGGCATCTTCAGTTTGACTCTATAGAACAGGGGTGGGCAAACTACGGCCCGGGGGCCGCATCCGGCCCTTCAAACATTTAAATCCGGCCCTCGAGCTCCTGCCGGGGAGCGGGATCCGGGGCTTGCCCCGCTCCCCGTATGCCGTGGCTCCGCACGGCTCGTGGAAGCAGCAGCATGTCCCCCCTCCAGCTCCCACGTGTAGGGGCAGCCAGGGGGCTCCGCACGCTGTCCCCTCCCTAAGCACCACCCCTGCAGTTCCTATTGGCCTGACCCCCTCCAGCGCCCCAACCTCCTGCCCCAGCCCTGATCCCCTTCCCACTCGCCAAACCCCTCGGTCCCACCTTCCTGCACTCCAGAGCCTGCACCCCCAGCCGGAGCCCTCACCCCCCCACCCACACCCCAACCCTCTGCCCCAGCCCAGAGCCCCCTCCTGCACTCTGAACTCCTCATTTCTGGCCCCACCCCAGAGCCCGCACCCCCAGCCAGAGCCCTCACCCCCTCCCGCACCCCAACCCCCAATTTCATGAGCATTCATGGCCCGCCATACAATTTCCATACCCAGATGTGGCCCTTGGGCCAAAAAGTTTGCCCAAC
This sequence comes from Platysternon megacephalum, assembly GCA_003942145.1. Classification (NCBI taxonomy): domain Eukaryota; kingdom Metazoa; phylum Chordata; order Testudines; family Platysternidae; genus Platysternon; species Platysternon megacephalum. The sequence goes on along the minus strand of QXTE01000125.1, from coordinate 1,532,664 downwards.
CCTGCTATAGAATCATAGAAATGCAGGGTTAGAAGGGACCTCAAGAGGTCATCTAGTCCATCTCCCTGTATTGATGCAGGACCAACTATATCTAGACCATCCTTGACAGGTGTTTGTCCAACATGTTCTTAAAAACCTCCAATGATGGGTATTCCATGACCTTCCTTGGAAGTCTATTCCAGAGCTTAACTTCCCTTAGAGTTAGAAAGTTGTTCCTAATATCTAACCTAAATATCCCTTGCTGCTCATTAAGCAGATTACTTCTTGTCCTACCTTCAGTGGACATGGAGAACAATTGATCACAGTTCACTTTATAACAGCTCCTAACTTAGCTGAAGATTATCAGGTCCCCCTTTGGTCATCTTTTCTCAAGGCTAAACGTCCAGTTTTTTTAACCTTTCTGCATCGGTCAAGTTTTCTAAACCTTTGATCATTTTTGTTGCTCTCCTCTGGACTCTCTCCAGTTTGTCCACATCTTTCCTAAAGTGTGGTGCCCAGAACTGGACACGCTACTCTAGCTGAAGCCTTACCAATGCTGAGAAGAGTGAAACAATTCTCTCTCATGTCTTATCATGCTCCTGTTAATACACTTGTAGTAGGCTATACCTTTCTAGCACCCCCTGGGGGAGAGGGGTGGGCACTGACCCGTCTCTCAGTCCAGGGCACAGGCCTCCAGCTGTGCTGTTCAAGGCACATTGCAGGGGAGAGGGGAGCTAAAGGAATCCACAGCCCACAAAAAACAGAGTCCTAGGCCTTTGGGAAGTCAAAGAAAAGTCTCCTTTCTGTGAGAGGACCTGGGAAGCCAACCCATTTCCCCAGTCAGTAACCCCTGCTGCCAGGAAACTCTTACTTGCAGTCCTGCTCCTACAGAGTACCACCCTGCACTTTGTCTTTGTTAGTGTTTTGACACAGCAGCCTCCTCATACAAAGCTCTGACCACCACCTTCTTCATTCATTTTTAGCCAAGTTTTGTTTTTTTAAATATCCTTCTACAGCAAGGCTATTTTGCACTATTGCATTTCCCTGACATTCTCACTAGTCCCTGTAGGGAAAAATCTTTGATTCTGGGCTGACTCAATTTTTCATCCAGAAACTTTCTTTCCGTAGAATATTTTCCACAATGCCATAGAACAGTGGTCACCATCCCATAGATTGCGATCGACTGGTCGGTCGATCACGATCTCCGGCCACTAAAAGTCCGGCAGCGTAGCGGGGCTAAGGCAGGGTCCTTGCCTGCCCTGGCCATGTGCCGCTCCCGGAAGCGGCCAGCATGCTCCTGAGGTCCCGAGGGGGTGGGGAAGTGGTCTCCATGCGCTGCTCCTGCCTGCAAGCACTGCCCCCCGCAGCTCCCATTGGCCGGGACGGGGAACTGTGGTCAATGGGAGCTGCGGGGGTGGTGATTGCAGGCAGGAGCAGCACACGGAGCCACATGCCCCCATCCCCCAAGGGCTGCAGGGTCGTGCGTGTTGGTCGCTTCCAGGAGCGGCGTGGGGTCGGGGAGCCTGCCTTAGCCCCGCTGTGCCACCGACTGGGAGTCGCGTGAGATAAGTGCCGCCCGGAGGGACCCCGCACCCAGCCCCCTCCCAGAACCAGCACCCCATACCCCCTCCTGTATCCCAACCCCTGCCCCAGGCTCAGCCCGAAGCCCCCTCTCACACTCCGAACTCCTCGGCCCCAGCCCAGAGCCTGCACCCCCTCCTGAACCCCAACTCCCTGCCCCAGCCCGGTGAAAGTAAGTGAGGGTGGGGGAGAGCGAGTGACAGAGAAGAGGGGGATGGAGTAAGCAGGGCGGGGCTTCGGGAAAGTGGCAGGGCAGATCCTGGGTCACACTTAAATTCAAAAAGTGATCTTGTGCGTAAAAAGATTGGAGACCACTGCCATAGAACATCACCAGCAGTTTCTTTGGCTTTGCACACATTACACAGCCCATCTTTATTTCTTTTGAATACGGTTAACTTATTATTTAAGGCACAAGGACCTGTTAGCCCTTTAAAAATGACTTCATTTTTTTCTAACGTAACTGTGGAGCATGGTATTATCTTCAATTCTTGAGCATACATCCTAAAACCTTAGTCCTTTTTTTTCCCCTTAGTCCAGGGGTCGGCAACCTTTCAGAAGTGATGTGCCGAGTCTCCATTTATTCACTCTAATTTAAGGTTTCGCGTGCCAGTAATACATTTTAATGTTTTTAGAAGGTCTCTTTCTATAAGTCTATAATATATAACTAAACTATTGTTGTATGTAAAGTAAATAAGGTTTTTAAAATGTTTAAGAAGCTTCATTTAAAATTAAATTAAAATGCAGAGCCCCCCGGACCAGTGGTCAGAACCTGGGCAGTGTGAGTGCCACTGAAAATCAGCTCGCGTGCCGCCTTCGGCACCCGTGCCATAGGTTGCCTACCCCTGCCTTAGTCCATAGTTCTTGCCATTTCTTCGCAAGCTCCTTTGTTACCTTTAAATAGACAAGAATTCAAAAGTAGGGTATCTTAATATCTATCTCCTCATTTTTTCCAGAGCTTGTTTTGCTGCTTTGTCAGCCCTCTCATGTCCAGATATTCCGATATATACCAGAATCCATGCTATTGTTACACAGATACCTGCTTGCATTAGTTCTGTAGTTAGGAACATTATTTCACTTATGTCATTTCGGCTTTCCCAATTCTGATTGTCATAATGCCTGACAAGGCAAGTGCAGGTCAGTCGCACGTCTTTTACCCAGGTTAGTGCCAACATTATCTCTATTAGTTCAGCCATCAGTATGGTCACACAATTCGACAGTCTTTTAGGTTTCTGGATTCCATAACTAGGAACACAGAAGGCTGCTCCCACTCTACTCGTGCTGTCATCTTCTGAGCCGTCTCTATAGACTTTGCAAAGCTGGTCCCATTTTTCATAAATAAATTCAGAAATTTCCTTGGTCATAATGAGTGGGTTTATCCTTCCCTCGTTTTTTCATGCAGTTCCAAATCCACAAATGGGGGAATAGCTGTTGAGCTGTAGTGCTTCAGTGTAGCCACTTACTATAGAGACAGGAGAGGATTTCCCATCACTGCAATAGTTAATCCACCTCCCCGAGGGGCTATAGCTAGGTCAACAGAAGAATTCTTCCATCGACCTAATGCTATCTACACCAAGGGTTAGTTAGGTTGAGGGTTAACTACTTTGTGGATTTTTCACACCCCTGAGCAATGTAGCTGGGTCAACTTAACTTTTTAGTGTAGATCTGGCCTAAGAGTTGTTTTTGAGACCAAACCTAAAGCTTGGCATCCATAGTCTAAAACTGATCTGATCAATGCTCTGTACATCATCATCGATACCTTCTTATCTGCACCCCATTTGTTTCCAGTTACGCTTTTGAGTAAGTTCATCCTACTTTTACATGATATTGTCTGTGACTTGTACAAGCTAATTTATTATCCAACACTACTCCTAGGACCACAACCTTTTGAACTATCTGAATTTTTTCATCATAAAGAAATAAGTTCCAAACTTCCCTAATTTTCTTTCTGGTTAAAGGCATTCCCTTATTTTTTGCAAGTAAGAATTTAAATCCCCGATCATTTCCCCACTTAGAAATTCTCTGGAGTACCTCATTTGTCTTTTCCCGTCTAATTTAAGTGTATTATGCTTAGTCTATATAGCACAGACATCTGCACGCTTTCTGGGAAGTCATTTATCATAAGGGAAAACAAAACAAGGCTGTAAATATTCCTTTGTGGAGTTCCATTTGTAAGCTTGTAGGTTTTTGATAAAGCTGTTCCCATTTTAACTCAAAAAGTCCCTTATCCACCAAACCATTTCCTCTTTTATTCCAATTTTGGCTAGTTTATATAGGAGGTCTTCCCTCTATAGCATGCCCTATGCTTATTCAATGTCCAGGAAGACTGTTATCACAAAGTTCTTAGTTCTTATGCTTTTTTGACCTCTGTTTCTAATCTCACGATATGGTCAACTCTGCATCTTCCTTTTCTGAAACCACTTTGTACCTCAGTTAGACAGTAATATCATTTTTCTCCAAGTAGTCCACTAGTCTTACATTTATACTTTTCCCCATGATTTTACCCCACATGGGATGTGCGAGCAACAGATCTATAAGCATCAGGTCTTGCCTAGTTTCCTAACTGGCAGCACCAATGCTTGTTTCTGTTCTACTGGCAGCAGTCCTTTTCCCCATATATCATTATCCACCCTACACTGACCAGGCATCTTCCTTTTTAAGAACCCGCCCATATCTAGGCTTTGCAAGCCTCACAGATGTACTTGGTTGAAGCTGATTGTGCCCTGAGAAGCTCTTTAATTATTTCCTGATGAGGGTGGGGATCTGTCTCTCCACAACATCCCAGAATTATAATAACTTTTTTTGCAAGTGCAACACATTGTTGGCTCATCTTCAACTTGTGATCCACTATAGCCCCCAGAGTCTTTTCTGCAGAACTACTGCCTAGCTAGTCATTTCCCATTTTGTATCTGTGCATTTGATATTTCCTTCCAAAGTGAAGTACTTTGCACTTGTCTTTATTGAATTTCAGCTTGTTGGATTCAAACCAACTCACCAGTTTGTCAAGGTAGTTTTAAATTCTAATCCTGTCCTCCAAAGTACTTGCAACCCCTCACAGTTTGGTGTCATCTGCAGATGATATAAGCACACTCTCCACTCCATTATCCAAGTCATTAATGAAAACATTGACTAGTAAGGGTACGTCTACACTACCCGCCGGATTGGCGGGTAGCAATCGATCTATCGGGGATCGATTTATCGCGTGTAGTGTAGACGCGATAAATCGATCCCCGATCGCTCTCCCGTCGACTGCTGAACTCCAGCTCAGCGAGAGGCAGAAGCAAAGTCGACGGGGGAGCCGCGGCCGTCGATCCCGCACCACGAGGACGCGAATTAAGTGATTCTAAGTCGATCTAAGATACGTCGACTTCAGCTAGGCTATTCTCGTAGCTGAANTTTCCCCCCCCCCCCCCCCAAGTGTAGACCAGGCCTAAGAGACCCAGGACTGACCCCTTTAGGACTCCACTAGATACGCCCTCCCAGTTTGACAGTGAACCATTGATTACTCTTTGATCACACACAGCCTTTCAATCAGTTGTGCACTCACCTTATAGTAATTTCCTCTAGACCATATTCCTCTAGTATGCTTATGAGAATATCATGTGGGATGTGTCAACAGCCTTACTAAAATCAAGATCTGTCATGTCTACTGTTTACCCCCATCTATTAGGCCAATAACCCTATCCAAGAAGGAAATTAGGTTGGGTTGGCATTTGGCTATTATTTATTATCCTGTTATTCTCTAGGTGTTTACAAACGGATTGTTTAATAATTTATTCCAGCATCTTTCCAGGTATCAAAGTTAGGCTGACTAATATATAATTCCCCAGGTCCTCTTTGTTCCCCTTTTTAAAGACAGACACTATGTTTGCCCTTCTCCAGTCCTCAGGTCCTCATCCATTCTCCAGGAGATCTCAAAGATAATCACTAACTAACGGTTCCAAGATTGTTTCAGCTATGTCTCTTAAATGAACACTGTCAAAAGAAATCATATTTTAAAAAATGCCTTTACCACTGTTACTGATATGACCTAGATTGTTAAAACAAAGAATGTAAAAATACCTCCTACTTGTCATCATTAATTGTCTGTTTATTCTTTTCACTTAACTCTGACAGTGAAATTAGTCTAGTAAATAAAGTTAGTTAAAAAAAAAAAAAAAAAAAACCTTCATTTTTTCTTATACTCAGAAACTAATAATCCAAGGAAGAAGTGGAAAATACAAGTCCCTCTGACTAAATTTTGCTTGTTATAAATGCCTTAGATAGTTTCCCTTTGGGGTAACATGCACTAGTACAATGTTGTGGTAGAGATAGGTTTTAAATTAAAAATATGTTTTATTCATATTGACATTTTCTAAACACAACCGAAATTTTGGGTCTAAACTACATGAGACGAGTCCCTTTGCATCTGGTTTATATAAAATGTGCAGCCACAAAGATGACAATATAGTTCAAAAGATTCTCTGTGAAAGAGCTGTGACAGATTATTATGCCAGCACTTTTAAAACAAGAATAAAATAGTTGAAGGTTCTTGTAGGAAAAACTGACTTATTTTGATACAAAGGTAGAATTTAATAGCTTCACCTCCTCCCCATCAGCAACTTCTATCCAGGAGAGAATTAATTCAAGATATTAATGCCTGTTAAGAAAACTTAAAGCTGGAATGTAATGTTTCTCTAAAGCCTAATGTTGTCTTAGTTCCTCCTGTATGCTTCCTCTTATATCCATATACTCAGCAGATGTTGGTGCCAAACCAGTAAACTCTGCCAGGGTTTTTGTTCTATTATAGATGTAGAGGAAACCACTGTCTGGTGTACTGAGAAATATTACAAATAAGGAGCTCCTCTAGTTGAATTCTACTTTTAAAGCTATACACACAGAAAAGACAATTCTAGCATCAACACTAATTATTGTACTCAACCGAACTCCTTGCTCCAATCTTACTTACAAGACAAGACAAGGTATGTGAAGAGACTCAGAGCTTCCCCCAAGATTGTGGGGTGATGAGCAAACTATCGTATGCTCTCCCTTCTGTCCTAAAGGGAGGGGAAATTTGGAAATAATTTTAAAAACAGTATAAATAGTTTGGCCAGGTACCCCTTTGGGGATTACAGCCCACACACTGCTAGGTGAGAGCCTTGTAGTCATGTCTTTCTCCATCCTGCCACCTGGTAGATTGAAACAGCTGCAGGGGTGGGAAACTCAGGAAACACCTTGCATCACTCTGAAATGCCCCCTTTGGCCAATTAAGAAGTGATGATAATCATGGGTACCAGTGAGGAAATTCAAAGCAGAGGCTGCCACTTGACCCCTAACTCACTGTGTTTTGCCAGCATATTGGCAGAGTCAGACTGCTGAGTTCACATAGCAGCTGAGCCTTCAATAAGAAACGCCCTTGCTTTTATTGGTCAATGGCTGTACAGAACCCTGACTAGCACTACAAATGTCAGAAAGCAAGTTGCTGATTTAAAAAAATAAATATTGATACGTGGCTGGAGGGGATGAGAACCTAGTGGAATTGAGTGGGGGAGCATGGAAGAGCCCCCTTTGCAGAAGCTACTACATAGAGTTTAGCCTGCATAGCATGCATGAAGACAGGACTTCGGGGACATCCACTCTCTGTGGCACCAACCCCCTTGGAACCTGTGGGATTTTTCAGGTAAGTTAAGTTTGTCAAGGCAGGGATCACATCCTTTGGCTGTACAGAGAGGAATCTCGCATGCTTTTTGGTGCTGTTAAAATAATAATAAGAATTAATATAAAGATTCCTTCATCATTAACTTCCTTGCTCCATCTCCAATGTAGAATCCTGTGAGGGGAATCCAGGAGCAGCAGCTGACCCGGAGTTCGGTGGCTGCGAACTCTTGCAGGAATCATATTATCAGGGCATGCTAGCGCAGAGGCAAGCATTCTCAGCATAGCTGGACCTCGCCACACTGGATCCTCTCCAAGATCCAGTGGCTCTAGGGCTGAACCCACTGATGCTGACAAAATAAGAAGCATTTGGCAAAGGGAACATCACTGATTTTCATGTTCCCTATGTGGGAGCAGCTGTGAACACAATCAAACCTGGCAAATGTGCTCTACATCACATTATCAGATGCCTGAAACAGTTCCTCCAGTGCTTTATTTAAAAATGTCAGTAGTAGTGCTAGATCTTGCAAGGTGCTGAGTGTGTTTAAGTACTTTACTGCATCAGGGCCAGAGGGCTCAGCACCTTCCCAGATCAAACCCTCAGCCTCCAGGGGTGAGGGGACTATCATAGAGTCGTTTAACATTTTCAAAGCACGTGAACTACTTGGGAGCCTAACTCACATTTTCAAAAGTGACTTAGTCACTTAGGAGCCCAACTTTCAGCAAAAGTCACTTCTGAAAATGGAGTTTAGGCTGCTAAGTCACTTACGGCACTTTTCAAAATTTTACCCTAATTCCCTACAATGGCATTAGCTGCATGGGGGAAATGATAGACATCAGAGACAAGGCCCTGATTCCAGAAAGCAGTTAACACATGCTTAAGTCCATTCCTATTCAGGAAAACACTTAAGAATGTACTTTTGTCCCAGTGAAGCCCAAATCCTCAATCCAGACCTAAATGAAGGATTAAAAGTAAATTTTAAAGTTACTTACTATTACGGTAGCATTGAAGAAGCACCAGGGGCTGTCCCGGTGCATAGGAAGACAGAGTCTCTTCTCCAAAGAGCTCAATGCCTAAAAAAAGACCAAACACAGAGGAAGGGTTGTGGGTACAATACACAAGCAGAGTGATCAGCGTGATGGCTCATGTACAGTTTATCCCACTTGTTTGTATTACACCCCCCAGCTGCCCCTCAACCCAGCCATCGTTAGCTGCTTCTCTTTGCTGGGTTAAAAGCCCCTTTTTAAAAACTACTAGTTGGGGTTTAATCCTCCGCGGTTGCCTGTTTGTCCATCGTAACCGTGGCCTTCCCGCGGCTGGGATTGCCTCGGCTCGGCTGCACTTTGCCCCCTTTCTAGTTAATTCCATTACTTGTACCTGGTTTATTTACGTTTTTAACCCAGCCCCTATTTTCCAGGCTGTGTTTAACGGCAGGGGTACGAGTTTCCGGGGTGTTGTTGCATCCACCATGACCTTGGCATGGGCAGCCCCTGGGTGGGGGAGAAACAACAGGAGGGGCTGGTCTAAGCATCAGGTCTGCAGGCCTTTGGGCTCCCTGGGGCCAGGGGCAGCAGCCGGGGACCCAATGGGGCACCCCCCCGCACCCCGCAAGGGGCTTCGCCATGCTCCCGGTGGGCTGCCGGCTCCCTAGCTCCAGGGGCCCCACTGCCCCACCCTGGGGGGCCTGCACTGGGATGCTCTCTCCCCTCCCCCCACTGGGGGGGTCTATTATCAGCGACAATCAGGAGAGACTCACACAGAGGCCTCAGGCTGGACAGAGCTTGTCTCCATAGCAACCACCAAACTCAGGGGGCCTATCATCCAGATTGGTTTAGCAGGTGCCTGTCAGGCGTAGCCACTGAACCACGCCCTCGCAGGGTTTTTGCCCATGGAGAAAGGAGCACAGAGGGATGGAGGGGCCGTCGCTGGATTTTATTCACCCTTCCACGGGGCGTTTTCTAGTCAGGCAGTAATTACGGTCGCCTAAAGGGTCCTTGCGATGTCATATCCCGGCGTGCTTTGCGGCCGCTCTCCCTTTCGCCGCCATCTTGGGTCGGAGGCGCGGGGGTGAGTCCGGGAGCGGAGGTCCCGAGGCTGGTTAAACGGGCTTCTCCCTCCACCATGGGGCGGGGGCAGGTGCGGCGGGGAGCGGGCTGTGGAGCGGGGGCCGTGTGGAGCGGGCAGGCGGCGGGATGGAGCCGATGCGGGGCGGATGGTGCCAGGCCCCGGGCTGAGCCGGCTCCGAGCCCGGCGCCTCCCGGCTCTGACTCGCCCGAGAGGGGCCCCTGGGGGAGGCCCCTTGACTGGACATCGCGGGGCTGCTGCCCTGATAAGGCCCGCGGGGTGGGGGCCTGGCCTGGCCAAGGTAGCCGGCCCGTGCAAAGCTGGGTTCCCCCTCAACCGGCCGGGGTCTAGGTGGGAGCCCCTGGTACTACTCCCCTCTGCAGCCGCCTAGTGTGGGGGGTCGCCTGGGATCCCTTGGGACGTGCCGGCCGCTGCGAGGGGCTGACACAGCCGTTTGGTGCTAAATTCCCTAGTGTGGAGTCTAAAGTCTTCTTGTGCTTCTCAGGCCTGCTGGGAGCAGGACTTCAGGACGACACCATGTCTGGGAGGTGAGCGATGGGCTCTGAAAACTTCCTTTATCCTTTACTGTCGCTGGACATGTTACACTGGCTGGGGGGGGCTTCATAAATCGCACACATTTTCTCTCCGTGTCACCGTCTCAGCTGTAAAATGTGCTGTGTTAAACATATCTAAGCCCTGACCCTCTGTCGTGATGTAGTTGTCGTAACCAATACTATTCCTCTCATCCCAAACATCTGTCAGCTATAAAATCTTGCCAAGCCTGTTACACTGCACATTTGTTTGGATCCGTACGTTCTTGGACATCTAGTCTCCTATCCCATGCTGCCGCACAGCTTTTCGCACAGCGCACCGCACTTTGCAGAGTGCTCCGCACAGACAGGAGGTCGGACTGGATAATTAGGTCACAGACATAGTAACTGGCCCTGTCTGTGTCAAGAGGAGTTAGAATCTGATTGCAACCTACTGATTGTGTTACAGTTGGAAGCTACTTGGCTGGTTCGTGGATGCAAACTGCATATGCAATTACCCATGTTACAGTTTGGTTATGGATTTAAGTGCAGCCTGGACAGATCTCTACTGTAAAAATAACCATGTTAAGAAACTCCTTTATAGCACAATTGCTTAAACATAGTTTCCCAGAACATAAAAACAACCATACTGGGTCAGACCAATGGTCTATCTAGCCCAGTATCCTGTTTTTTGACAGTGGCCAATACCAGGTGCTTCAGAGGGAATGAACAGAACAGGTAATCATCAAGTGATCCGTCCTGTCTCCCCCATTCCCAGCTTGTGGCAAACACAGGCTGGACACTTCAGAGCATGGTTTTGCATTCCTGATCATCCCGGCTAATAGCCACTGATGGATCTATTCTCCATGAACTTAGGTAGTTCTTTTTTGAACGCTGTTACAAATCTTGGCCTTTACAACATCCTCTGGCAAAGTTCCACAGTTTGTGTGAAGAAATACTTCCTTTTGTTTGTTTTAAACCTGCTACCTATTAATTTTCATTTGGTGACCCCTAGTTCTTGTGTTATGAGGAGGAGTAAATAACACTTCCTTATTTACTTTTTCCACACCAATCACAATTTTACCTCTATCATATCCCCCCTTAGTCGTCTCTTTTCCAAGCTGAAAAATCCCTGTTTTTATTGATATGGGCTTACCATGGATTTATATAGAGGCATTATGATATTTTCTGTCTTATTATCTATCCCTTTCCTAATGATTCCCAACATCCTGTTAGCTTTTTTGACTGCTGCTGCACATTGAGTGGATGTTTTCAGATAATTATCCACAATGACTCCAAGATCTATTTCTTGAGTGGTAACAGCTAATTTGACCCCAACTTATATGTATATGTTTTCCAATGTGTATTATTTTGCATTTATCAACATTGAGGACCTTAAACATATTTTAAGTGTCCTGAATTGTGCTAAAGACTTGGACTGGGCACAGTGGACATGGTTATGTTCTCTGAGAGAGAACATTTTAACTAGGTTGTTTGGCATGGTGACTTTTGTGGCATAGCAGGCCCCAAGTTCCTTAATCTATTTCACCATGTATGGAATATACTATCTATCCCTTTTGGATGTTGCGACAAGTGTTTGTGTGTTTAAAAAAATGAAAATGTAACTTTTTTTTTAATGGTTCTAGTACAAAAAAGGAAGGAAGGAAAAGGCTAGTACAAGATTTTTATAATTGATGTCTTGTGCTAAAGAAGCTGCCCTTTGTGAATGTGGGGGTATTTGCTCATGTGAAGCACTGTTCCTTTTTCCCCTGTATGTTTTCTACTAGCATGGTATCTAATTATTTCAGAAAGTTTTTTTCAGAAAACTTATTCACATGCAATACGCTTTGGTGGTTGGCGATTCATTAATATGCTTAATATTTCCTAGACTGTGGTCCAAAGCCATTTTTGCAGGCTATAAGCGTGGCCTCCGAAACCAGAGGGAGCACACTGCCCTTCTGAAAATTGACGGAGTTTATGCCCGTGATGAGACAGAATTCTACTTGGGCAAGAGATGTGCCTATGTATACAAAGCTAAAAAGTAAGTAACTGAACTCCTTGTTGTTATGCTAAATAAGCCTTGTAAAAATTGTCATGAAAATTTATCAGGACACAATAAATGTATTTGCATACCTATTGCCATGATAATGGTGAAACAAACAAAATGGCCAAGTAGAATTGTGCAAGACTGGGTTCCGTTTTGGGATTTAGTTTTCACTTTCACAATTCTTGGTACCAAATTAATGCAGGTATTAAATGATAATGTGTAAACATCACTATAATTGATCTTGTAGAAATGCTGGGTTAGAAGGCTAATGGTTCTGGTAAGAGTGATGGGTTGGGCATGAGTCTTCTCGCCTGGTGTGAACTGAAGTCAAGTCAGTAGTGGACTGGACTGAAGTGTCCTTCACTGTGATACTTGTGCTTTAAGTGGCAGAATTAATATAATCCCCTTCAGTGAGGGTTTGCTTTGTAACCTGAAGGGATTTAATAAATCCGTATCTGCTTCTGGGCGTGCATATATCTGATCACCATCATTGCTGCTGCTGATGGATGCCCCAGAACTACTGTAGGTTTGGTAAATTTGGGATTATTCCCTTCTTTGCTTGCGTAGCAGGTTGACTTTTTCTATTGATGTGGATCTTGGTGCAGATATCTGTGCCTTTGTTACCTCCTGATTAGATTACATTAAGGCAGTGATTTTCAACCTGTGGTCGGACCCCTGAGGGCCTGCAGACTATGTCTGAGGGGCCTGCACAAAGGTGTTACCATAGAACAGTGGTTTTCAATCTGTGGTTCTGCGGACCCTCGGGATTCCACAGACTATGCCTAAGATTTCCAAAGGGGTCTGCAGCTCCATTTGCAATTTTTTAGGGGATCTACAAATGAAAAAAGGTTGAAAACCACTGCTTTAAGGCACAGCTAGTGCAGAATGTGGTTTCCCATTTAGAATGTTTCGTACAGCGAGTGCTTTTTCCCTGTGCCCCAGAGACCATTCTGGCGTTCACTATGTTTCTGGGTGGAATTCAAGGTCCTGGTTTGGACCTGGCCATCTTAGAAACCTCTCCTTTTCCTCTACAGTTAGTCACTGGAGTCACTCAAACTGATAACTTTTAGATTAATACATCTAGAAAGGTTGGGGGAATCAGGGCATGCTTAGTGGGAAGCCCTCTTCTCCCCTTTGATAGTTTGCCAGACACACAGAGCAAAGCGTTTCTCTTCTCGTGTTTTAATAGAAGTGGGTTGGGCTGTGTGAGGGTTTTGATTTTTCTTGCAGGTGGTCTGGGGATGGCTTAGTGCCTTATTACATGATGTGAATTGTAACTACTGTTGCATATGGCTTTAAACTGTGCTGTGCTCCCAGTGGTTTAGATTGCACCTAAAGATAGTGAACACTAAGGTTATTGCATATTGAGGGGAAATATTCTGTGCTTCGCAATGCTGTCAAATGTGAAATTGGCATACTTCATATTGTACTGTTGACACCTCAAAAGCTATGTGTTTTTGAGTTATAAACAGCTATTAGTTCTCATTTGTAAGGTGCTGAAGTATGAGAATACTGTGTTTTGAAATTATAAAAACAAAATTATGCTGTCATTCTGTTAGGTTTACATTTAGCCGTTTGACCCACATGCAGTAGAAATAGAATTCTGTGTAATATTGTTTGCATGAATAGATATTATATAGTTATTTGTAAATCATCCAGTAAATCACTAGGCAGAATACTTTTCCCAGTTAGTACCAGTACTTGAAATAGATACAGTGTTTGGAATGGATCAGAGGGGAGTGATTGAAGCCTGCAAATCCCAGACATATCAGTTCAGAAAGGTAAATCTAAGGGCTTGTCTACACTGGCAATTAACAGCGCTGCAACTTTCTCACTCAGGGGTGTGAAAAAACACCCCCCCTGAGTGCAGCAAGTTGCAGTGCAGTAAAGCGCCAGTGTAAACAGTGCCCCAGCGCTGGGAGCCGCGCTCCTTGTGGAGGTGGTTTGTTTAGCGCGCTGGGAGAGCTCTCTCCCAGCGCTTTGCTGCGACCACACAAGTCATGTTAAAGCGCTGCCAGTGTAGACTAGCCCTAAGATAGGAGGGTGATCTACACACACAACTTGCACTGGTTTAACTAATTGAATTAGTTAAACTGGTGCAAATCTCTGTGGACACAATTCAAAAAGTTTGCCAACTGACTTATATCTATTTAGTTTGATTTAATTCTGTAAATTACTGCATTAATATAAGCCAGGTAGAAGACTGTTGCTTGAAGGGTGTTTTGTAAAGGGCCACTATTAGGTCCACCCACAGCTTGATGGGACAAATGTACAGACAAGTTTTCATGCTTTTATATTTGGGTTTAAACCCATTCCCCTGCTGTATTTGCAATCCAAACATCACAACCTCATGCTAATGAGATCACCAAAAAAATCTCTTCACAATGTGCATTTCTGTCAGCTTGGATGAAAGCAAATCTGCGTTATGGGTGACCAAATAAATGTTTCTAAACTTTCAGTTTGACTATTCCAAGGGAGCCATGACAATAGAGGGAATGAAACTTCTTTTAAAAGAAGATGGTGTTTTTAACCTGCCACTGTTGCTTTAAGTAGACCGGCACTTGGTTAGGAGTGGAATGCCCAGGATTTAACAGTCTTCTGTTTGTTAGCAATACCGTGACTCCTGGTGGGAAGCCCAACAGAACACGAGTGATCTGGGGGAAGGTAACGCGTGCCCATGGAAACAGTGGCATGGTTCGTGCCAAGTTCCGGTCCAACCTTCCTGCCAAGGCCATTGGACACAGAATCAGAGTGGTGAGTATAGTACTCTAGTAGTGAATTGTTTTTCCTAACAGCTGAGAGAGAACACTGAGAAAATGTTACATTGGTGTGGGGAAAATATACAAAAATTCCCTTTCCCCTGTTTCCAGTGTGCATCTTCCACAGGGCCTGATATAAGTGCATGTTGGGACCTGTACTCTGGCGATGGGAAAGGTTTAACTTCACTGTTATCACCTCTCAAAGATGATTTACTCTTGCTTTCTTTTGCCTCTCCCTCAAACTTTGTACATCTAATTCTTTCTTCTCCTCCTCTCTCTCACAGTCTTTTATTTTCTGTCTCCTGGTCCACTCTCCCTTTTTTGGGGGTCAGGGTGTTCTGAGGTCTTTATTTTTCTTTCCCTCATCTTCCCCAAATGCCCTCACCATATCAGCCCTGCTTCTGGCTGAGGACTAAATGAATCTCTCCCAAGTCCGGTTGTGGACCCAACACTCACATGTGCTGTTACCCGTGCACCTCCAGGAGAACCTCCTCCTTGGCTGTCTGTGTGTCACCACTCAAACTATTGCTCCTGTACACACTGTCATCCTAGTAATATTGTCAAGAACAGTATCAGAGTGAGATGTGACCCTGCTCAGCTTTCATTATCCTATAGAAAAGCCACTGTAGGAGGAGCACAAGTACTATCCTTCATTGCAGCTGGGCAAAAGAGAGCAGTTATCCTCTCATTACCCCAGCTAGGTTGGAAGATGGTGCATGGGCTACCCCTGCAAAGAGCACTTCCCAAAGACTGAGCCATGTTCTTTGCTCTTCCATTCTTCCATGTAGAACAGGGGTGGGCAAACTATGGCCCGCGGGCTGGATCTGGCCCACCAGCCGTTTTAATCCGGCCCTCAAGCTCCTGCTGGGGAGTGGGGTCTGGGGCTTGCCCCGCTCCGATGCTCTAACCAGGGAGCAGGGTCGGGGGCCGCTCCACACGGCTCCCGGAAGCAGCAGCATGGCCCCCCTTTAGCTCCTATGCATAGGGGCAGCCAGGGGGCTCTGCTCTGCATGCTGCCCCCGCAGCTCCCATTGGCTGGGAACCACAGCAAATGGGAGCTGCAGGGGCGGTGCCTGCGGACGGGGCAGCACGCAGAGCTACCTAGCTGCAGTTCCGCCTAGGAGCCGGAGAAGGGACATGCCGCTGCTTCCGGGAGCCGCTTGAGGTAAGTTCTGCCCGGAGCCTGCACCCCTGAGCCGCGCCCCTGCCCCAGCCCTGATCCCCATCCCGCCTTCTGAACCCCTTGATCCCTGCACCCCAAGCCCCTCATTCCCTGCTCCCCCCGAGCCCGCACCCCCATCCAGAGCCTGCACCCCTTCCCACACCCCAGCCCAGAGCCCCCTCTCGCACCCTGAACTTCTGATTTCTGGCCCCACCCTGGAGCCTGCACCCCCAACCAGAGCCCGCACCCCAACCCCAATTTTGTGAGCATTCATGGCCCGCCATACAATTTCTATTCCCAGATGTGGCCCTTGGGCCAAAAAGTTTGCCCACCGCTGATGTAGAATCATCATCACTTCATGGAAATGTAGGGCTGGAAGGAATCTTGAGAGGGCATCTAGTCCAGCCCCCTGCTCCGGCAGGGCCAAGAGAATCTAGACTGTTCCTAACAGGTGTTTGCCCAACCTGTTCTTAAAATGCTGAGGATTCCACATCCTGCCTTGTAAGCCTATTCCGGAGCTTATCTACCATTACAGTTAGAAATTGGAGTCACCTGCAAATTATGTAAGCATATTTATTTGGGTAGTCTATTATCCAAATCATGAATGAAAATATTGACTAGTACCAGACCCCGGATTGACCCCACCCCCAAATACCGCCTCCCTGTTTGATAGTGAACCATTGGTAACTACTCTTTGAGTATGGTCTTTCAGCCGGTGGTGCACCCTACCTTGCAGTAATTTTGTATAGACCTCGTTTTCCTCGTTTGCTAATGAGAATGTCAGGTGGTACTGTATCAAAAGCCTTACTAAAATCAAGATATATCACACCTACCGCTTCCCTCCATCCACTAGACCTGTCAAAGAATGCTCTGTGCAAACTGCTAGCTATCTGCGTGGGTATTTAGAGAAGGATTAATTAGAAATGTGTGTTGACATTTTAGTTTAGTAACAAGATCTCTAACCTGATTTTTTTGTTTTTGTTTTACAGATGCTGTATCCATCTAGGATCTAAATTTTTACTAAAAATAAAATTCAGAAATTGTTCCTTTTTGTATATTTTGTTTTTAATGATTTCTTATGACCTTCAGTTGGTGTGGGGGATAACTAGTTCACTTTCAGTTGTTTCTACAACAAGTGTTACATAATCCACAAAACAGGACAATCTAGTAATAGCAGATGATAAAGGGCGGAATTGGATTTGTTACTGACCAAAGCATCAAAAGAGAAAATTACCTCTTAAATGAAAATAGATCACAATTAATGTGGCTGTTAGTTACCAACCTGTGGCTTTTTTCCTATAACTCCCACCATGGCATCTAAGAGTGCTCTTCAATAAAAGTTTAACATCTCAAAATTGTGCATGTAAACTGAAAACAAATGCAACCTACATACAGTATTTGAAAAACACTTTGCTGGCTTACTAAAATGAAAGCTCAAAGTTTTGTTTCTCTTGCACTAGTTGATTCTTCTGACAAATCAATGTAGATAGTACAGTTCTGTACAGTTACAGTTTGTAATTTCAGGTGTAATACAGAACTCAATTTATTTGCCAAGATTCAAATTCGTTCAACTCACATTTAAAGATGTAGTGGCTTCTTGAGATACTCATGAAGAACAGGACTTCAGCACCCCTGAACAATCCTCTTTGGCTCTTAAGTCACTTCCACTTTATGTAGTTTAGTTCCACACCTGCCTCCTGTTTGACACCCCTTCATTCTCCATCACCACAGTGCATGTTTCCTCTGCACAAGTCTTGACTTGCTGTTTTCCTGGATTGTTAGGTATTGGTTATCCACTAGATTTTTAACAAAAAAAATCTTATTTAAGGACATAAGGGCCATACTGGGTCAGACCAATGGTCCATCTAGCCCAGTATCCTGTCTTCCAACAGTGGCCAATGCCAGGTGCTTCAGAAGGAATGAACAGAGCAGGCAATCAAGTGATTCATCCCCTCTCGCCCATTCACAGCTTCTGGCAAAAGCGAGGCTAGGGACACCATCCGTGCCCATCCTGGCTAATAACCATTGATGGATCTACCCGTGAATTTATCTAGTTCTTTTTTTGAACCCTGTTATAGTCTTGGCCTTCACAACATCCTCTGGCAAGGAGTTCCAAAGTTTGACTGCGTTGTGTGAAGAAATACTTCTTTGTTTTAAACCTGCTGCCTATTAACTTCATTTGGTGACCCCAGTTCTTGTGTTATAAGAAGTAGTAAACAACACTTCCTTATTTACTTTCTCTATACAAGTCATGATTTTATAGACCTCAATCATATCTCCCCTTAGCCGTCTCTTTTCCAAGCTGAAAAGTCCCAGTCTTAATCTCTCCTCATACGGAAGCAGTTCCATACCCCTAATCATTTTTGTTGCCCTTTTCTGAACCTTTTTCAATTCCAATACACCTCTACCCAGATATAACACAGTAAAGCAGTGCTCCGGGGGGGCAGGGCTGCGCACTCCGGCAGATCAAAGCAAGTTCGATATAACGCGGTTTCACCTATAACACGGTAAGATTTTTTGGCTCCTGAGGACAGTGTTATATCAGGGTAGAGGTGTATATCTTTGAGATGGGGTGACCACATCTGCACACAGTATTCAAGATGTGGGCGTACCATGGATTTATATAGAGGCAACATGATATTTTGTGTCCTATTATCTATCCCTTTCTTAATTCNACCCGTGAATTTATCTAGTTCTTTTTTTGAACCCTGTTATAGTCTTGGCCTTCACAACATCCTCTGGCAAGGAGTTCCAAAGTTTGACTGCGTTGTGTGAAGAAATACTTCTTTGTTTTAAACCTGCTGCCTATTAACTTCATTTGGTGACCCCAGTTCTTGTGTTATAAGAAGTAGTAAACAACACTTCCTTATTTACTTTCTCTATACAAGTCATGATTTTATAGACCTCAATCATATCTCCCCTTAGCCGTCTCTTTTCCAAGCTGAAAAGTCCCAGTCTTAATCTCTCCTCATACGGAAGCAGTTCCATACCCCTAATCATTTTTGTTGCCCTTTTCTGAACCTTTTTCAATTCCAATACACCTCTACCCAGATATAACACAGTAAAGCAGTGCTCCGGGGGGGCAGGGCTGCGCACTCCGGCAGATCAAAGCAAGTTCGATATAACGCGGTTTCACCTATAACACGGTAAGATTTTTTGGCTCCTGAGGACAGTGTTATATCAGGGTAGAGGTGTATATCTTTGAGATGGGGTGACCACATCTGCACACAGTATTCAAGATGTGGGCGTACCATGGATTTATATAGAGGCAACATGATATTTTGTGTCCTATTATCTATCCCTTTCTTAATTCTTCCCAGCATTCTGTTCACTTTTTTGACTGCCGCTGCACATTGAGTGGATGTTTTCAGAGAATTATCCACAATGACTCCAAGATCTTTCTTGAGTGGTAACAGCTAATTTAGACCCCATCATTTTATATGTATAGTTGGGATTATGTTTTCCAGGGTGCATTACTTTGCATTTATCTACATTAAATTTCAGCTGCCATTTTGTTGCCCAGTCAACCAGTTTTGAGAGAGCTTTTTGTAGCTCTTCGCAGTCTGCCTGGGTCTTAACTATCTTTAGTAATTTTGTATCATCTGCAAATTTTGCCACCTCACTGTTTACCCCTTTTTCCAGATCGTTTATAAATATGTTGAATAGGACTGGGCCCAGAACAGACCCCTGGGGGACACCACTATTTACCTCTCTCCATTCTGAAACCTGGCCATTTATTCCTACCCTTTGTTTCCTATCTTTTAACCAGTTACCAATCCACGAGAGAACCTTCCCTCTTACCCCATGACAGCTTACTTTGCCTTAAGAGCCTTTGGTCGGGGACCTTGTCAAAGGCTTCCTGAAAATCTAAGTACACTAGATCCCCTTGGTCCACATGCTTGTTGACCCCTTCAAAGAATTCTAATAGATTGGCGAGGCATGATTTCCCTTTACTAAAACCACCACTATTGACCTCTCTCCATTCTGAAAACTGACTTAAAATCAATATACTGCATTTGCTTTATTTCTTCATGTATGTTTAAGACTGGATTTG
Organism: Platysternon megacephalum; assembly: GCA_003942145.1. Classification (NCBI taxonomy): domain Eukaryota; kingdom Metazoa; phylum Chordata; order Testudines; family Platysternidae; genus Platysternon; species Platysternon megacephalum. The sequence continues at coordinate 1,512,856 of QXTE01000125.1, read as the reverse complement.
TTAAACATGCAGGGAAGAAAATGGATTGTAAGCTCTTTGGGGCAGAAGCTGTCACTGTAAAGTACCTAGCATACTAGGGCCCCGAGTCAGGACCACTAGGCATTAACCATAATACAAATGTTAAATAATTTAAGTTTGATTTCAAGACTGGGTCATTTTGGGAAAGGGTGGGATTGTGACATCAGAGATAACCTGGCCAATCAACATACAGTTGACTAGCGAATTTGCCTACTGCAAACAGTTTGATTGCGAGACCATTAGAAAAAGCTTTCCTCTCTAGATGGTAACACAGGTAAGTTATCTTAGAACTAGCTTTAGGTAACAGGTACACTAACCCTGTTTAAGATGCTGAAAATTGACACTCAGTCACATTGTGTTAGTGAAATGTAGCCCTCTGTCCATGCTTGTGGAATCAGGGACTTTTTAGCCCGGCAGTGGAACTGCTGCTAATCTATCAAATATCATTTATATGTCCTTTTCCTGGTGAGTGACACAATGTGTATAATTCACCTTCTGGTCTATTTCTGGTGTGAGAAGTATGAGTTTGTCTCGCCCAACCTCCCTTGTTAGGGGAAAGTCTTTCATATTATCTCCCCTCTGCCTGTGGAGGCAGGGTAGCAGAGTGTATACCAGGGGTCTCAAACACGCGGCCCGCGAGCTCCTCCCGGCCCCCCCCCTGTTTACCTGGCCGACCAGCACCGGGGGCAGGGCAGGCTCCCTGCTTGCTTGCCCTGCCGCGGCGCCGCACCAGGAAGCAGCTGGAACCCGGGGGCGGGGGGGCGCAGGGGGGTGTGTGGCTGTTGCTTCAGGCACCGCCCCCAGCAGCTCCCATTGGCCACAGTTCCCCATTCCCGGCCAATGGGAACTGCTGGGGGCGGTCCCTGAAGCAACAGCCACACACCCCCCTGCGCCCCCCCTCCCCCGGGTTCCAGCTGCTTCCTGGTGCGACGTGGCCGCAGGCAAGGCAGGCAGGGAGCCTGCCCTCCCCCCGGTGTGGGTCGGGCCGGAGCCCGCCCCCCGCCCTCCTCCTGCACCCCGACCCCCTGCGCTGAGTCCCCTGCCGCACCCCGACCCCCTGCTCTGAGCCCCCACCGCACCCCACCCCCCTCCTGTGCCCCCTGGGGGCAGGGAGGGGGCAGAGTTGGGGTGGGGATTTCGGGGAAGGGGTTGGAATGGGGGCAGGGAAGGGGTGGGAAGAGGCGGGGCAGGGGCGGGGCCTCATGGAAGGGGTGGAGCGGGGGCGGGGCCGAGGGCGGGGGGGGGGGGTGTCAGTAAATGCGGCCCTCGGCCCAATGTACTAGTCCTCATGTGGCCCTCGAGGTCATTTGAGTTTGAGACCCCTGGTGTATACAATAGCCAGTTTTCACCTTGTCTGAGGCCCTGAAGCGAGAACTTCTGGGCTCTTCCTTGTCTCTCTCACTATTTAAATGTCATCTCTTTTAAAAGATACAGCAGAAATTAAAGCTGGTCAGAGGTGACAAATCAGATGATTAGATGTGGCCTGTGAGGGGGGAGAGAGAAGTTTAAGATGTTTATAGAGGCAACAAAGAGAAGAGGACATAGAGATGCAGAGAAGATTAAATCTGCTCTCCCTGGCGGGCTTCTCTTACTCTGAGAACAGGGGGACACTCACGGAAGGTGAAAGGCAACAATTTTAAAACCGATAGTTTTTCTTTTAAGCAAAACACAACCTGTGCAATTCTTTCCCACAAGATATCCGAGTGCAAGAGCTTACCAAGATTTGACATGAGCAAGCTCCATTAGATAGGATTTTTTTAAAGGGGTGGGGGAGATGACAGAGAGGTATTGTTATGCTTCCAGCCATAAGCCAAACTCCACCTGAAGAAGTTAGTAAGAAACTTCCCAGTGGTTGAGTTATTCCATATTTTCATATCACCTGCATTCTAGCCTATTCTGCTGCAGCATTTGTTCCTGGATGCTGTTGGTAATCACATACTGTGCTGGATGAGCTCCTGTCTGAATTGGACTGGCAATTCCTCTTGGTTCTGCCTCCCAGGGAGGCTGTGTAGACGGTAGAAAATCCATGCACCGCACCTCCAATGGCTTGGGTAGCTCACAGCAAAAATGGCCAATGACACTGATGTTTGGATCCTCCTGTGGTGAAAGGTCCCATTCGTTCTCATTTTTCCTCTTTGCTGTGCAAGACTTCTGATCCCTTGTCGAATAAACCCACGATATTTGAACTCACAAAGAAGCAGTTCCTGTCTACACTGCAGCTGAGAGCAAGCCTCCCAGCCCAGGTAAAGAGACTCATGCTACTTCAAGCAGAGCTAGCATGCTAAAAAATCACTATAGATCAGTGGTCCCCAACCTTTTTCAGATGACGAGCCACGGAGGACCGTGGCGGCGGACGAGCATCCGCCGACAAGCGGCAACGTCAACGCCGATGCCTCTGGATGCCGCTGCTTCTCGGCGGCATTTCGGCGGATGCTCGTCCACCGGCCATGTCGTGGCATGGGTGGAGGCTCGGGCTAGTTGGGCAGGCTTGGACTCGGGCGGCTAGCCCATGCTGTAATGTTCACACTGCTGTTTTTATGTGCTCGCTCTGCTTGAACTAGTGTGAGTCTGTCTACCTGGGCTGGGACCCACAGAGTCTTAGCTGTTCTCTGCACACCCTTTCCACTCCCACAGAAACATTGGCACAGGCTTCCCCTACGCTCCCTGTAACAAGCCCCTTGCCGTTCTAGCGACGCTGTAGTCTGGGAGGAAGATATGGAGTCGGAGCTGCTAGGGGAGGCCCCTGTGTGCTCCCCGGCAGAGCCAGTGCACTGGCAGTTCCTGACTCTGCTGGACACGGTGGGCAGGCGCAGTGGACAGGTGCTAGTGATGGAGATGGATGATGTACATGAGGCAGCCCCGCTTGTGCAGATGGACTTTGCCCAGGAGCTCTTCAGAGGGATCGACCTAAAGACCAAACTCCACCGGAAGGAGCAAATCAAGGAGGAAGAGCAGGAGATGCAACCGCAGCTGGTCTTCATGCTCTGGCAAGCTGCCACGCTGAGGCAGCTCATGCAGTGGGAACACCTGGATGAAACACTCTGGAACTTAAGGAATCTCTTTCCCTGCATGCCAGCTGCTCTGGTACTGGTGATGATCCAGCCAGACCTGCAGCACCAGCAGGTGGAACCAGGATGGGCAGCAGGGGCACTAAGGAGAATGCAGTGCTTGCTGGATGGTGGCTTCCAGGAACTGGTGGTGGAAGCAGCTGTTTACAACCCAGGCCAGCCAGATGGGACCATGGAGGTCAAGAGAGCTGCCTGCAGAGCCCTGAGAGAAGTTCTGAAGGGCCAAGAAGGTACTGGAGGGGTCAGAGGTCACACAGGGCTAGGCATCATGTGAAGGGGAACTTGAGAGCTGGTCTTGCTGGGGAGGGGAGACAAGAAGAGCTAGGTGGGTGCAGAGAGGGAGCAGAGCCAGGGGTGGGACACACCAGAGAGACATGAACATCAGGGATGTGGGCACACCGGGTGGAGCTGAGCAAGGGGGTATTTGGGAGGCTGGGATGAGCATGGGGGGCACATGAGCTGGAAATTAGAATGGGGAAGGGGAACAGCTGTGTCCCTTTCAGCAAGCCATGGTGCTGCAGGGCCTGAGGAGGGCTTTAAAGGAAGTGCATCAGGAGCTGCTCTTTACCCACCTTTCGAGCTGCGTGGCTCAGAGTCCCGTAGATTTGCTGCTCCCTGTTGCTAACTGATAGGAGGAAGCAGCTCTGGGAAGCTGAGCTCATGTGCTAGAGCTTGAGCCGGAGATGGGAGAGGAGGCATCTGCGTGAGAGCTCTGAGGAGAAAGTCTTGGTTCAGGGGCCGTCCAGTATGTGTCCGTGGGTCTTTGGGGAACTATGTGGTGGTGTCAATAAATGTTTGGGCCTTTTATCATAGGGGCAACCTGCCCCAGTCACCTCAGTCCACCAACCCTACTTGGTGTGAGGGCAGGGGGCATGTTAAATCAGTGACGAGGAGGATTGTGGGTTGGGCTCTGTTTGAGCAGGGTTTGGGGGGGATGTTCGGTCATTGCCCAGCAGGTCGGAGAGAGCTGGGTGCTGTCGTAGGCGGTCAGAAAAGCAGAGGTCAGAGACGGGGACAGAATGGGGAGTCAAGCCAAGGGTCAGAACTAGAGTCAGGAATCAAGCTAAGGGGCGGGGGGTGTAGCAGCAGGGATCTGGAACAGGGCTGGAGGACGGGAGCAAGGCAGGGCTCAGAAGTTAGCCGAGAAGGCAGGGTCCCGTTGCATGCCAGGGATTCACCTAGTTGCTCGGACAACTTCCTGTGCCTCCTTCTGGCTTAAATAGTGAGTCTGAGCCAATCTGAGAGCCTGGACGTCTCCTACCATTGGGAGCTTCATGGGTGGAGCCCATGGTAAGCGAGAGTCCACCAGCCTAAACTCTGGTACCAGCAAGCTGCCAGGTGGAGCTCGCAGTGAGGTTTGCCTGGGGACTTGGGTGCGAGACCTGAGATTCCTCACAGAGGTGCTGGTGAGTCCCTTGTGATCCCTTAGCCTGGCTGGATCCCCTCCTGACAAGCTGAGATGGCTAGCGACAGCCTGCTCTGGGAGGAAGAACAGGTGGGAGGGGCTGCGCTGCGGTGTGGCTCTTCTGCAAAGGAACGTGGCAGGCTCCTCCGCTCAGTGGTTCATGCTCAGCACAGCCTCCACCTTGTGGCTGACGCTCCCCCAGGCCAGCTGTATTTACACTGTGTTCCTCCCCTCCCCCCCAGAAATGACTCCCCAGGATCCAGTTACCATCCGGCTCAGCCTGGGGGTGTGCAACACAGGATATGAAAGACGGTATGAGGACAGGCTCCCGTAGGCCGCATTGCAGTGTGCCTGGAAGGTGGGTGCATCTCATCCCGCCCCGTCATAGCAACATCCACCCGCTGCTACTGCCCTAGCAAACCCGGTTAGCCGGCTGCTCCTAGCATACTTGTTGGAGGAGTGCTCCCAGGCAGGCCAGCTCCTGCAAATACCTCTGCCTGAGATGCCCTCCCCACTCCCACAACTCTCCCCCCCCCGGCAGGAGTTTGGGAATTCCCCTTCCTCCCTGCCTGGGACTGCAAGCAGGCTGTGCTGTGCTGGGGGAAGGACGATGGGGAGAGCAGTGGGAGGGGGCTTAGATACTGTGGTAATGGTGCTATAGAAAACCTAGGCCAGACAGCTCTTTATAGGACACCCCTTCCTCCCCCAGCCACGCACACCTTCCTGCAATGCTGCACAATTCCCTGTGGTGCCCTATACACTCCCCTCGATGGGATAGCAGAGCTCGCAAGGGGAATGCGCTAGCAGCTAGATTCGGAGCCTGCATGAACCGCCTGGTGTCAGCAGGGAGAGCTGCTGCTACAGCAACCCAGCTACAGTCCCTTTCTTCCCTTTAGTTCACCTTACAGTATTTCTGTTGCCATTAACCCTTGGCACGGTGGCATTTGCCAGGCTGTCCTCCACACCAGTGCTCAGGGCCGCTGGTAGACAACAAGCCTAGCCCTGTTTGTTACACTGCATGCTAGGGGCCTGATCCGAACCCCTCTGAAGTCAATGGCAGGGTCCTCCAGGGACTTCAGAGGACTTTGCATCAGCTTCCTAGGTCCCCTCCATCCCTGTGCATCAGCAGAATTTTGATTTGCGTGGTGCAGCTGCCGTGAGAAGAGTCGGGTGGGAGGCAGAGCTCTGAAAAGCTATGGCAAAGTAGCAGCGTATATGGTTAGGGTCCTACCAAATTCACAGCTGTGAAAAACTCATTAGGGATCGTGAAATCTGATCTCCCCCATGAAATCTGGCTATTGTAGAGGAGACTAGATTTCACAGAGCTGGTCAGCCGGAGAGCAGCGGCTGCTGGCCGGGAGCCCACTTCTGAAGGCAGCATCACCGCCAGCAGCAGCGTGGAAGTGAGGGTGGCATGGTATGGGGGGGTTGTCAACATGGGGGGGGAGGGGAGGGGAGACTGGCATTACGAGTGGGCGACTGCCCAGGGCCCCATGGTCAAGGGGGCACCGTGTTCTCTCTCACACACACACACACACACACACACACACACACACACACAGCCAGCCCAAGGCCCCTTTAAGTCCTGAGCGCTGGGCCGAGAGGTGGGGCTGCTACTGTGGGCTGACCTCCAACTGCTAGTCCCGGACATGACGGGGAGGGACAGGACTTTCTCTTCTCCTGCACAGGCCACTCCCAGGGCCAGGTCAGACCCACCTCCAGGCAGGGCCGGCTCCAGGCACCAGCTGACCAAGCAGGTGCTTGGGGCGGCCACTCGGGAGAGGGGCGGCACGTCCAGCGATTCGGCGGCAATTCGGCGGAGGGTCCCTCACTCCCGCTCGGAGCGAAGGACCTCCCGCCGAATTGCCGCCGCAGATCGCGATCGCGGCTTTTTTTTTTTTTGTTTTTTTTTTTTTTTTTTTTTTTTTTGCTGCCTGGGGCAGCAAAAACCCTGGAGCCGGCGCTGCCTCCAGGATCCTCCCCTGGCTTCAGGAAGCTCCATGGATATTGGCCAGGCGCCCAGCTCTGAAGGCAGCAGCACAGGAGTAAGGGTGGCAAGACTGCAGCCCTCCTACTATAGCCTTGCGACATCCCCCCATGGTTACAACACAGTGACATTTCAGATTTAAATATCAGAAACCATGACATTTACGATTTTAAAAATCCCCTGACCGTGAAATTGACCAAAATGGACCTGAATTTGATAGGGCTCTATAAATGGTGATTGGGTATTCTAGCTGGTCTAGAGAGATCTTGCATCTTGATATGTGGCTTTGTGTGAATCAGTTTCGCTGGGTTCCTATGTAACAAATAGTACCTACAGTGCAGGCATATGAACTCCCTGTTCCAAGTAAAATGGACATTCAAGTATACACTACCCCCTCTGTGGAGTTTATCTCCATAGAAATAAACTGATTTCACTATGTGTACAATGATCTTGTTAAATAGACACTAGGAGTGACGCAACCTGCCTACGGTTTGGTACAATCTGATGGAGAATGGCCCCGGGAGATATTTAGAGATTTTTTTTGTGGGGGGAGGGAAGAGGCAATGTGGGAGGCAGGTGATTTGAATCTAATATTGAATAACCCCATTGAATAGCTGCATCCTCACTGGTGTAGTGTAGAGGTTATGATTAATGCTGGCTGGGAAACTTTTCCTTTCCCCTGAAAATGTTGAGATTCCAGACATTTTCCCATTCTGCACTGGGACAAAACTGAGACCTTTTGAAAGTTTTCACCCCCAAAAAGAGGGAGGGAAAAAACCTACACAAAACCCTCCCCATCTCAAAATAGCCAGTAGTCTGAGGTTTGGGGCACTCACCTGGGAAGGGGAACTCATGTTCCAGTCTTTGCTCTGAATCAGATAGAACAGGGACCTGTATCTGGGTTCCCCAATCTCAGCTGAGTGCCCCAGCCTATTGGCTGTTCTGGGATCTCAGGGTGGGGTTTTGATGTGAAAATTTTCCAAAAAAAATGTATTGAAAAATTCCCAACCAGTTCTAATTATGATGAATTGATTAACTTGACAACAGTTGGACTGCTGGTGGGCTGATACCACCGCCTATCATGCTAACTAATAGTGTCTCATTGTTTCCTTGTCCCCCCTTTCTGTCTGTATCCATCTGTCCTCTCTTGTTTTATACTTCGATTGTAATCCCTTTGGGGGCAGGGAGAGTCTGTTTGTTCAGTGTTTGTACATCACCTAGCACAATGGGATCCGGGCCCATCCCTGGGTTCCTAGGTGCTGCAGTTATACAAATTTTGTTACAAATTATGCATTTTTGCATTAGAGACTTAATGTTTGTGTCTCGGGTTTTTTTTACAGCTCCTGTATCCAGCTAAGATCTGAACTGCCACCAAAATAAAAAAACAAAAAACAAACAAACTACACAACAAAAAAACCCCACACATTAAAATTTGGAGTTTATTCTCTGTTTGCATGCCTGTGTGTATGTATAAACTTCAAATCATTTATCATTTATAGCAGGGCAGACAAAACGCCTTGGGACAGTTTTCATGTGAGGAATTATGTAATGACACTGGACTCGTCTTTATATTTACAGCTGCTTAAATATTTATTTTAAACCCTTGACATCAAAAATTAAATATTTTTTAAAATATTTCACAGCCAAAAGAAGTGATTTCTTGTTTAGTTGTATCATTCTCTCTCTATTTTAAGCTCATGAACGCTTCAGTCTGGAATCTACGTCTACACAGCAAAAACAAAGCAATGGCAGCGAGTCTGAGAGCCTGGGTCAAGTGACTCAGGTTTGAGCTATGGAGCTAAAAATAGCAGTGTAGACGTTTCTGCTCGGGCTGGAGCCCAGGCTCTGAGACCCTCCCCGCTTTCCGGGTTGCAAAGCCCAGCTCAGGCAGAGCGTCCACACTGTTATTTTTAGCCCCAGAGCACAAGCCGGAGTCAGCTGACCTAGGTCTGAGACTTGCTGCTGTGGGTTTTTTTTTTTTTTGCAATGTAGACGTACCTGTCATAAACAGATAGTTAAGGGTTAATGCCTCTTTTACCTGTAAAGGGTTAAGAAGTTCACCTAGCCTAGCTGACACCTGACCAGAGAAACCAATGGGGGGACAAAATGTTTCAAAAGGAAGGGAGGGAAGTTCCCTTTGTCTCGGGTCAGTTTCAGTTCTGTCCGGAGAGGAAAAGGAATCAGGAATCAAACAGGGTAGTGAGTATTTAGGGAAGGAATTAGCTTATGTTTATTTTCTTTTTGTAACTTGTCTTGGGCATTAGAGGAATAATCAAATTGGCTATTCATTGGTGTACTAAGGGTTTTGCCCAGGGGAACATCCTCTGCGTTTTAAATCTGTTGTCTGTGAGATCAGCTTATATGCTATCTCCCAGAGGTTTTTCTTTTACCTTTCTTTTCTTTAATTAAAAGCCTTCTTTTTAGAAACCTGATTGATTCTTCCTTGTTTTAAGATCCAAGGGTTTTGGGTCAGTGTTCACCAGGGAATTGGTGGAGGAGTCTCTCAAACCTACCCAGGGAAGGGTTGTAGTACTTGGGAGGAAAAGATTTTGTGGGAGAAGACTGAGTTTCCTAAATGACTCAAATATTTGGGTGGTGGCAGCATACTGATCTAAGCTGGTAATTAAGCTTAGGAGTTCCCCACAGCTGTACCCTAAAGTTCAGAGTGGGGGTGAAACCTATGGCAGTGCCCTTGTATGTTTTGTAATGCACCTAGCACAGTTCTGGGAGTCGCACAGAAGCAACCCTGATTATTCTGAAGGAAACTCTCTGGCCTGAAGTGGCGTATCTTGTAATTTGCCTCCCAGGTTTCATTTTTTTATGGTTGGTTTGCATTTTAAAGGAATTGAACCAGCATCTGTGGGTATGGGAGGGTGTTGAGTGCCAGCTAATATCACCCACTCCAAGCATTCATAACTCACACGTCAAGCTCCAAAAAAATCATGAGATTGGCTTAGAACTTTCAAGTTTTTAAAAACCAGTAACTGCTGTCCAAGGTCACCCTGCAGGCCAGTGGCAGAGAAAGGTGACCCTTCGCCGTGTCCTGGGCTTCATGCTATGAGTTCAGCTCAGTTCCTTGAGTAGCACAGCAGAAGTGGGTTTACAAGAGGGTTTTAAATCCGGAGAGGAAGAGGTCACAGAGGCTGGACCACGCGCAGGGGCAGTGTGGAAGAAGGCACGGAGATGTTTGAGAAACTGACACGTGTGGGTGGATGACGCCGACGTCACTGCCAGAGCAGAGGTGGCAATGGTGACGGGCCGGGTAAGCAGGGTGGGGCAGAGTTCTGCCGAGCTTTGGAGGCGGTGAGGAGAAGCTTGAATATGATGTGGTAGCAGAGGGGGAGGCGGGGGAGCCGGAGGAGGGGTTCAAACAGTTGATTCAGCAGCAGCATTTTGTTGGGGGGGGGCATGTGGGTGTCTGGGAAGCTGGAGAGAAAGGGGGTGCAGCTGGTGATGGACTAGAGGAGAGCTAGTAGGGCTCTACCCTCTAACTTTTAGGATTCCTGCAGAGCACAATTTCCAGAACGCTGGGATCAGGCTGCTCCACCCTCTCAACGTGCCCTGGAAAAGGCTGCACCATGCCAAGGGAACAGGAGGGCTTGCTGCTCCGTTCAGGCACAATCACAGGCTGGGAGCACTGCCAGAGGGCTAGAGCCTTCCTGCTAGGCTTCGCTGCCCTGTTAACCTCCAAACTTGGATCAAAAAGGGGCACGTGCCCAGGACTCTAAGCAGCCCCAGCTTTATCTGCCTCCAAACAAAACCTTGCCAAATCCCTCTCCCCATCGATCCAGCACTGTTTACTGACACAACGGGGCAAGGTCCAGTCGCCCCCTGGCCTTTTCATGTAGTGCCCCAGAAAGGAACGTTCCCAGGGAATTCTCTCAGCCTTGGTCCCATTTATGGCTCCTTATCACAGGCCAGTGCTGGGCTGCTCCCACATCCTGTATGGCTAAGGAGTCTGCATTCTTTAAGGTGAACAGCTTCCTGTTCTGACAGCCTGGAATTCTGGCTTTCTCCACGGGCCAGAGGCACTGTTTGGTCACAGCCAAACGGGCTGAACTCCAGCTCAGCTTATCCCTTTCACCAGGGTCAGTGGGAGGCAGTGATGGAGCCTGCAGACTAATCGGACTCTCCAGGAAGAAAGCAGGAGGCTCTGTGTCGGTGCTTGGGGGATGGGAGGAGTTACATTTAGCACTGACGATGTAACACATCCATTGGTATAAAGCCTCTGTTGGAGGAGGGAGAGGGAGAGAGACACTAGTCTCCTCCATCAAGTACCCCGGTAAGCTATGGGGAAGTTCCCTGAACTGGGGAGGCGATAGCCATGAGTTCAGATCTCACCTCTGCTGACTGGTTTGTGTTCCCTTCCACCCTTATTGATCAAGGCCAGGCATCCAAGTATGAGCTACAGTTCCATTTCACAGTTAACAGAGTGATTACACCAGGTCACTGCATGCACGGTCGGGAATAAGAACCCAGACTCATGGTACCATAAGAGTTCCAATTCTTAGCTGCTCCATCGCACTGCCTTTCAGGTAGGATAACAAAAGCATGTTCTACCTCTAACCAATAAGTTATCCTCTTCTCCCCAAACCAAGGCTGGAACCCAGGATTCCTGATGTCCATGATGATCCTGACATCTAACACAATTGTGTCACCCTCTGAAGGAGTGGGTCGAGTCCTCCTTTAGTTGCTGAACTCAAGAGGCCTAAGCTAGGGGTCTGATAGGCCAGGCTTCAAACCTTGCTGTCAAGGATATTGGTTAAAGTCTCTTATTCACAGTATCATGAGTCTCGCCATAAAATTGCAAGTGTTGACAACTCTGTCAGCACCCATGAGGTGAAAGGCCTATGAAGGGAGCCCACAATCTGAAACCTCTGCATGACCCTAATAAAAGTAAGACTTTGACCTGTGAGGACACCCGAGTTTATTACCCAACTGTTCAGCTATAAGATGAATTCCCCTCACAAGTCGGGTTGTGGCCTGCTTTTCGGGGCAGTAGCAGCAGTACCATGATTGTGGGGGAAGATATGGTCATGGGTGAAGAATCATGGCCACACACAGAACAAAAGAGAAGCCGTTCTACAGCATGCTGCTGTGTTACAAATAAAACCCCCATGGGGAGACCTCTATGCTGTGGGGTTTGGCTGCTGTGGAGAAATGACTGGCCCTTTTGGAAGCAGCCTGGCTGGTCCAGAACCTCTGATATGGACTAAGACTATGAGTTTAGCATGATTTTTCCAGGGCCTTGTATCGCTCTATCTGAAATGGATTTCCTACATTGAGTGTGATTGCGTCCAGTGAGCGCAGATGTTATGGGCTATGTGGCTGATGTCTAGTGGGAAGGAGAGGAGCTCATTAGGGGCTAAAGTCATTGGTGCCTGGTGACTTTCAGAATATCCACTAGTTTTTGATAGCTAACCCCTGGCAACCCCTAATCTGTCTGGATCCCATCTGTGGCCCCTGAAGGACATTCTGAGCTGGGTAGGTACAACATGAGCTGGGAGTACAGATGTATGGAGAGCTCTATAACAATTCAGTCCTTGGGTAAGGGGGAGAGAACATCTGAAGCCTTTCTGCTGTGTTTGCGTTAAATTACATACAAGGTGCACAGTCTAAGACGGTGACAGTGGGTTGCTTTCCATTTCTGTGGCAGGGTGATAGGCCCTTGCTACCACCAGCTGATGAGGAGTATCTGTGGTGTTGTGTTTTTAGATTTTACAGTAGGCACCTCTGCAGTATAAAATAAAATCGCTCCTTGCAGAATTCCATCCCTGGAGTAAAATTGACATCAAAGTCGTCTTCACAATGCTCTCTCTAGTGGAGGGATTCTTCAATGTGGGCTCCTTCGGGGTCTGATCCCGTGTGCCTCCCTCGACCCCACATGGGTTTCTCTCTTTCTGTTTCATATTTTGATGTTAGATTTTCTCATTCATGCTCAGCATGCCTGCAACAGCTACATGAATCTCCTGTGTTCTCCAAGGGAACAAACTCTTTCCACGACTCAATGAGTTTTTGCAGCCTATGAGACTGCGGATTTAGGGGATTTTGCGCTGTGTGTGCAGTGATATACAAAGTGGGTTTGGACACAATAAACAGCTGTGGAATCTGACAACACATAACACTAGGATCTGATTAATGACCGGATCCTTTTTATTTTAAGAATTCAGTTTGTTCCATTTTTGTGACTACGTGTTCCCCTCTTTCTCTCTGCTTGTGGACATAGGGCACGGTCCCAGCTCATGCCTCTTGATCGGATTTTCACCTTGATAAAGACTTTACTGCTCTTCAGTAGCAACACAAAGGTGACAAGGAATATCAGACTTTCAATTGGCTCCATGTGGAATGTCAGGGGTTCTGTTCAGCTTTTGGAATCCTATTGTACAAATGGAGAGTCATGCAGTCACTGTGATTTTCTTTGAACCTGTGATGGGTTGGGTCACAGAGACCCCCTTGTGAACTGCCACCTGATGTGCTGAGACTACCTCTGAGCCCGTTTTCCCTGGCAGCTTGGGACTTCAGTACCCTGTCTTGTTGAGCCAGACACGCTAGCCTGCTGCAAACACAGACCCAGGTCTGAACCACGTCCCCCAAAAGCTGCAAACTTAACTGAAAACGGCTTAGAAAGTGCTCCTGTCTCCAGATACCCAGTTCCCAATGGGATTCAAACCCTAAATAAATCCGTTTTACTCTGTATAAAGCTTATACAGGGTAAACTCATAAATTGTTCGCCCTCTATAACACTGATAGAGCGATATACACAGCTGTTTGCTCCCCCAGATATTAATTACTTGCTCTGAGTTAATTAATAAGTAAAAAGTGATTTTATTAAATATAAAAAGTAGGATTTAAGTGGTTCCAAGTAATAACAGACAGAACAAATTAAATTACCAAGCAAAATAAAACAAAACCACACAAGTCTAAACCTAATACAGTAGGAAACTAAATGCAGGTAAATCTCACCCTCAGAGATGTTCCAATAAGCTTCTTTCACAGACTAGACTCCTTCCTAGTCTGGGTCCAATACTTTCCCCTGGTACAGCCCTTGTTCCAGCTCAGGTGGTAACTAGGGGATTTCTCATGACTGCAGCCCCCTTCGTTCTGTTCCACTCCCTTTTATAGCTTTGGCACAGGGCGGGAATCTTTTGTCTCTCTGGGTCCCCACCCCACTTCTAAATGGAAAAGCACCAGGTTTAAGATGGATTTCAGTACCAGGTGATATGGTCACATGTCCTGTGAGACCCCAGCCTCCATTCTTCCCGGCCTGACTCACAGGAAGGCTTGCAAGTAAACAGAGCCATCTACAGTCAATTGTCCTGGTTAATGGGAGCCATCAAGATTCCAAACCACCATTAATGGCCCACACTTTGCATCATTACAATAGGACCTCAGAGCTATATTTCATATTGCTAGTTTCAGATACAAGAATGATACATGCACACAACTAGGATGACCACACTCAGTAGATCATAAGCTTTGTAATGATACCTTACAAGAGACCTTTTGCATGAAGCATATTCCTGTTACATTATAGTCACACTCATGAGCATATTTTCATAAAATCATATGTAGGGCGACGTCACACAGGGGTTCTGTTCAGCTTTCGGAATCCTATTGTACAAATGGAGAGTCACGCAGTCGCTGTGATTTTCTTTGAACCTGTGTGTTAGCTTGTTGTGAAGGAGAAGGAATAATAGCAGAGTCATTAGGACCAGATTCTGTGTCCAGTGACGTTCATGGAAAGACTGTCCATTGAGACCCATGGGATTGAATCAAGCCCACAGCCAGATATGCTGAGAACATGCCTTTGTTAATTGTTAGCCTAACTGCTGAAAAGTAGGTAAAGGTTTATGAATTGTTACAATGACCTTTGATATGAAGGTCTGTTTAAAAAAGATATGAGAAGGAGCTAAATCAACTGAATTAATTTAAACTGAAATGGTCGTCTGATCCCACGGAAGGACTGTGTTAAAGTTATGACTGGTGAACAAGAGGAGCAGAGGATTGGAAATCAATGAACCAAAATCGATGTGTTGGAAATTAGGCCTTCTTGGTGGACAAAATAATGAATGGCTGGATTATTCCACCCATCGCCTCTTTGGGGACCATTAAAGAGACTTTAGAGGGGAGACTAAACCTTACTGACATCACCACAGCTGCAGTGGAAGGATTGTTGCCTGATACCACACATTGATACTCCAGTAGGGATGCTTGACCATCAGTGCTGCAAAAGCGAGGACCTCAAACTGATACATGTGAGATCCTGCTCTGTCTTCCCCTCCCTTGTGTACTCCTTTTTGCACCCCATCTTCCTCCTGTGTTATCTCTCTCAGCTTTTCCCCAATCCTGAAATCAGCTGTACTGCCCGGCACCAGATTGGTGAGACGAGACAGCCCATCCAGCATTTCCCAGCCTGAGAAGGACCAGTGAATGAGAGGGACTGAGCAGACCAACCAGATGATGCCCCTGACCCAGGAGGTGAGCCAGGGTCCAGAGGAACAGCTGTCATGGCCAACCTGCCAGCTTCCATCTGTGCCTGACCAGCCACTCTGTATCCCAAGAACATCAACAAAAGCTGAATTTCCCCAGCTTTACTCTATCTCTTCTCTCCCTGTGTCCCTGATTTCTCTAAAGCAGGAAAGTGATGATTATTCCCTATTCAGAATTGAACAACAGCACTAACCCTTTCTTCCCCATAGGGTGACCAGATGTCCTGATTTTATAGGGACAGTCCAGATATTTGGGGCTTTGTTTTATATAAGTGCCTGCCTATTATCCCCCACCCCGTCCCGATTTTTCATACTTACTATCTGGTCACCCTACTTCCCCACCAAGAAGCACTGTTTGACTGACTGAATAAGAGACTTTAGCCAATATCCGCTGTCTCCAAAAAGGGACTTTGCTAGGTTGTGATTGTTTGTTTTGCATAAACAGTCAATTTCAGTGGCAGTGCTCTTTACCTCCTTTGGATTATTTTCCTTTTGTGTGTTTCAATCAATAAACTTCTGCCCTGTGGCATGAATTGAATTATGTATTTGCCATGGCACTAAGCAGGCCGAGTTCTCTGCATACCAAACCGTGGACCTTTTTTAACACTGTTTAATATTGGCCAGTGATTGGGTGTTAACACCTTTAGCCCACATATTCCATCTAACTTAATATAGCAGGGCTTAGGAGGAGAGCTAATAAACGGTCCATAAACCTGAACTGGAACCAAGGACTTCTTGGTCAGATTAACTTTCCTTGCTCAGGAGAGATCCAGGATGGGAATAATTGGCAACACTGCAGATCATATCTCTTTAGTTCGGTGCCTCGCTTTAGTCAGGACCTCACTTCCAATTGCTAAAAGTTGGGCCTGTAACCAGTGCAGCGTGGAAAAGACCAGTGTTGTCTACAACTTCCAGGCCTCATAAGCACCCTTGATATAATTGCTTGGGTCCTACCACTGAAGAGATTTAGTTTGGGCTACATGAAAGTCACTTGCAATGTACCACTAAATTGGTAGCTGTTTTAAACTCTGTTTGTTAGGCGCTAGTTCTGTCTCTTGAAAAGCAATGGGTAGGAAGAGAAAGCTGCATTGGCAATTAGAGCTTATCTTTGTTAATGAATAGAGAAATGTAAACACGGTTGTTTGGATACGGTGGATTATGTTCACATTCCCTATGAACATAGTGACAAAGGAACATCTAAACAAAATGAGCTGTAGAATTACAGCTGAGCATAAAAAAAGAACTGGATCTTTACATGCGTCTTTACATACATCTGGATCTTTACATACATCTCATGCGTCTGACGAAGTGGGTATTCACCCACGAAAGCTTATGCTCCAATACATCTGTTAGTCTTAAAGGTGCCACAGGACTCTCTGTTGCTTTTTACAGATCCAGACTAACACGGCTACCCCTCTGATTCTTGGATCTTTACAGACACTTTCATTTTCAAAAGTGGTTGGTTTTTTATTCAAATAAGACAGGTATCTGCTGCCAAGCAAAAATAATCCGCGATGCTTATCCAATTTAAGTATGGATTCTTTTGCCTTTTATGTCTAGGATGTACCTACATTAGCCATAGGGCTTCCAACTCGAGAGGTTATTTTCCCAGAGCAGGTGAGGGTTTGGATACTACTAATTGAAAAGCTATATAGGAGCTAGGTATTGTTCATACTCCAGATAAGGATTATTCTTTTAGCTTCAGGTGATAGGACTCGAATGGCACAGGACACTATTTTGCATACTAAGGCACAATTTAAACACCTTTGTCTGGTGGGGGGCTTTGTCATCAGTAAGCATAAATCATGTCCTGCCCCTTTAAGGCCCAAACATAAATAGAGAAGGGGTTTCATCAGTCAAAGTCCCAAGCAAAATTTTAAAGCCTAGCTCACTCCTGCCAGGGCTGGGGAGCAAAGAAGAAGACCTCACCTCTGGTCCTCTTCTCAGCAACAGGGCTCTTTCTAGAGATCTTTCCTTCCTGACTCACTGCTGGAATAAGTTCCCAGCTTCCCACAGCACCTCCCTCGGTGCTATGAAGTGGGGGGAAAGAATAAATTTTCCCCAGCTCCATCTCTAAATCGAGTCCATCTCCTTCCCGACGCATTACCTGCTTCAGCCAAAGGAAAACTATAATAAATTAGGTATTGGGGATGGAGTTCCTAGAATCTAGCAATGAGAAGTGAAAGCCAGGGGGCCCCAGCTATGTGGCTGTTGCCTGTGATCCTTCCTTGTTGTTTTCAAAGAATGTATCTACACCAGATTAGATAAAGGGTGATTGGCAAGACTTGAAATAAATGAAAACAAATCCTTACACAAACTCTAACTAAAGGCCATTCCTGTCTATTAGATTGTATCTGATTTTATAGCTTTAGTACATGGCCCATTCTTTTCAGAAGTGGGTGACCTTGCTGTCAGCGAGATAGGTCAACATATGGTCTTATGACAGCACAATGTGATCCCTAGTTAAGATTCTCCACTCTTTATCGGTGCTTGTCAATTACTACGTTACTTTCACCAGTCACTTGCCTATGACTCACCTGGGCTAAGCCAGCTCTTTCTGGCCTAACTCAGGGGGGCCAAGCCCCTGTGGAAGAAAGTATGCTTGGAGCGGAGTTGTGATGGTGCAGAGAAGCGTTCACAACCCTTGTTTCAGCAGGGGTGCTGCAGCCAGCATGCTTGCAAACTGAAATGGGGCTGGTCAGGCTGCACAAGCAGCCATACATTTTACAGCCTGGTGTTAGGAATGTAAGTATTTTTTTATTATTATTCTCAGAGTGCAAAGCATCATAAAGTCACATCACAGTGAACACAACCCAGGGGAGTCATTGGCCAACGATCTTTCTCCATGGTTTGCTGTCTTCACACAGCCTAGAGAAGGGTGCCACACCACATCCCGCCCAGTTAGCCACATCATCAAACCACACTTACTGTGGGCTTCCCTGGCACCAGTCATTGGTAGGGAGAGAATGTAACATAGTCCCCTAACGGAATGGTTCTCAACCTCTTCCATAGCATGTCTATATTGGGACACCCCCGGCCCCCATGACTTGCCTTCCCATTTAGCAATAGGGAATGGCAGGGTGGTTGGGACCTTCATCCCCAGGTCAAGAACCTCTGCCCTGACTCTTCCTCTTAGCCTGTCTGTGTCTGGCTGGGCTATAACTGTGGAGTGAAAGTTAATGCTCCACCCTCCCATTATTCCCTGTCTCTTTAATGTTAAAGAGAACTGCACACAGCCACTGGTGGCTAAATAGATTCCAAATTCTTTGCAAATCCGATGTGGCTCATTAAACATACGGTGCTGGGTGTCACCGTAACTCCCATCAGCTGGAAGCCCTGTAAATTATTGGCATTGCATCTTCGGGGGGGGGCTCTCTTAGGACTGTGAGTGGCCCTGTTTATCAAGGAAAAGCAGCATGAGAATCCCATCTGCTGAGATGCCGCTGCTTCCCAGCCCAGCGGCGGACACACATTTGTCCATTTTGTAAACTTCATGGTACGTTCTCCCCTGGCTGTTTGTCACTTGATGTTCATTCATGGGAACAGAGCTTCCTTGTATGCTTAGTGGTCAGCGCATGGCCCCTGCAACCGTCATGGACAAGTTCAACTACAGTTATTTCCCCCGGTCACAACTGGGGCTTTATATTTGGTAACACAAAACCTTCATTAAGACTTTGTGCTTCCCCCACAAACACTGCACGCGTAACACGTACAGCTGTGTTAGTGCTGAACATTTGCTAATGCTGCCGACCCTGCGATTAAGGGTTGGCGTTCTGCTGGGAGCGGGATTGACATGTTGTGTGTTTATGGGGCTGTTGGAAATGGCGTGTGAAGAGGCTGCAGAGTCTGTCAGTGTCCGTGGGTGTTAGGGTACAGTTAGGAGGTGTCCTGTAACTTGGCAAGTCATTGCTTTTAAGGCTTTTGGCTAGGAGGATGTCACACTCACCTATACTATATTCTGTATGTTATATCACCAACTGGATGAACTAATGCACTTTGCCTTTCTCCTGTCAGGCATGTTCCTCTTTGCCCTCCGGTCCCATCCCACCCACACCCAGGAGTCTTTCTCCTGCGCCTGGTCGGGTTGTATCGGTCACACTCCACCTTCAAATCCCTCAAAACTCCCCTTTGCTGTGAGGCCAGGAGGCCTACAAAAAAACTTGACAGCAGTTAGGAGGCTGGTATGTGGTGACCACTGCCTATCACCCACATTGTCTTCTTCTGTTCCCCCATTTGCCTGAATCCATCCATTATACTTGATTGCAAGCTCCTTGGGCAGGGACGATCTTTGCCTTCTGAGTTGGTACAGTGCCGAGCACAGTGGGGTCCTGGTCCATGACAGAGGCCTCTACCAGCTCTACTATAATAATACTAAGTATCAGAGGGGTAGCCGTGTTAGTCTGGATCTGTAAAAGCAGCAAAGAATCCTGTGGCACCTTATAGACTAACAGACGTTTTGCAGCATGAGCTTTCGTGGGTGAATACCCACTTCTTCGGATGCAAGTGCATATACTAACAAACCTTGGGGGTCGCTCAGTTATCAGGGCAAGATTCATAGCAGGAAGGGGGTTGATGTACTGGGTGCAGTTGGTTGTGCTGTTCATTTCTCATTCTCGCTTCCTCCTCCCAGTGTCTGAGGGACTCAGAATTCGGGGGCAAGAGGACTTTTCTCTATTGTCAGCTGGCTTCTGCTTCCCAAAGCAGAATTTTCCCTCCACTCAATGCGCAATTAACCTATGGAACTCCTCGCCAGGGGATGTTGTGATGGCCAAAAGTACAACTGGGTTAAAAAAAGAACGAGATAAATTCATTGAGGAGAGGACTGTTAGCCAAGATGGTGAGCGATGCAATGCCATGCTCAGGGTGACTCTCCTAAACCTCTGGGAGGGGAAGAGGGGGGAGGATTCCTATAACTACCCAGTTCTGCATACTCCCCGTGAAGCTCTGGTACTGGCCACCAAGGCCGCCGAGAACAGGTTCGGGCCCCGGTGAACATTTTTTTTGCCCCCCCAGCAAGGGCGGACCAGCTAAACAGGGCAGACGAGAGGGGCGGGGGGAAGCCGGGCCCCGGTAATTTGTACCGGCTTCCCTCCCCTCTCGTTGGCCCTGCGTGGCCACTACTGGAGGCAACAGAGGGGGCTAGATGGACCATTACTCTGACCCCGCTGGGGCACCTCTTATTTTCTTATTCTCCGGATTTTCCTTTTATCCTGGTGTGGCTGTTGCTCCAATGGGGAGACTGCAACCAGGGCAGGCCTGACCCCCGGCAGCACCCCTTGGTTCCAGCTTATCCTAGAGGCCTTTGGCTGGTGGGGGATCTTTTGCCCACAAAAGCGGGTGGGTCATAAACGTTCTGGGCCCCTATTTCCCCGCCCCTGCACCCCACGTGGAGTTAGGAGCAGGAGCCGAGGGGGGAAGAAGTCAGGGAACAACCTGAAGTGGCCAGGGGCGGGCTGTGCCCGGATCTCGGGGCGGGGCAGGGAAGGCGCTGAGTCCCGGCCCCGGGGCGGCGCTGCAGAGGGAGACGGGGAGCGCCCGGAGGGCGATGGAGGGGGAGCCCCCGGGCCCCGGGGAGCAGGCGCTGCAGGAGTTCCAGGCCCTGGTGGAGCTGGTCGGGGGGAAGCCGGAGGTGCTGCTGGTCGGGGAGGTGCTGGAAGGGGGGGAGACCCGGGCGCTGCTGGGGGCTTTTGCCCAGGAGCTCTTCGGGGAGCAGCCCGGGCCCGCGGCGGGCAGCGGGGGGAAGCCGGGGGCGCAGCCCGGGGACCAGGCGGGCAGCGGGGGGAAGCCGGGGGCGCAGCCCGGGGACCAGGCGGGCAGCGGGGGGAAGCCGTGGGACCAGGAGGGCAGCGGGGGGAAGCCGGGGGCGCAGCCCGGGGACCAGGCGGGCGGCGGGGGGAAGCCGGGGGACCAGGCGGGCGGCGGGGGGACGCCGGGGGAGCGGCCCGGGGGCCCGGCGGGCGGCGGGGGGACGCCGGGGGAGCGGCCCGGGGGCCCGGCGGGCAGCGGGGGGAAGCCGGGGGCGCAGCCCGGGGACCAGGCGGGCAGCGGGGGGAAGCCGGGGGCGCAGCCCGGGGACCAGGCGGGCAGCGGGGGGACGCCGGGGGAGCGGCCCGGGGACCCGGCGGGCAGCGGGGGGAAGCCGCCTCCCCAGGTCCGGGTGTGGCTCGGCCCCGGCGGCGCCGGCCGGGAGATCCGCTCCCCGCTCGTCTTCCTGCTGTGCCAGGCCGGCTCCCTGCAGCCGCGGCGGGCCCGGGACCGCCTGCGGGAGATCGCGCGGGACCTGCGGAGCCGGCTGCCCCGGGGCCCGCCGGCCGCCCTGGTGGGGGTGATCGTGCAGCCCGGCCCCGGCGAGGAGGAGGCGGCGGCGGCGCTGCTGGAGACGCTGCTCTGCGAGGTCTTCCAGGGGCACCGGGCCGGGCTGCAGGACACGGTGCAAGCGGCCGCCTACAGCCCCGGCCGCCTGGACGGGACGCTGGAGGTCCGGAGAGCCGCCTGCCGAGCCCTGCGAGCGGCCCTGCAGCGCCGAGCAGGTACGGGGTGGGGAGAGAGATCAGGCCTGGGGCGTCGGTTTCTTTCTTGCTTCTGGTTGCCATTTGCTGCCCCATTCCCCTGTCTGTGTCAGCACCGGCTGGCACCCAGTAGCGCTGATCCTGCCTGTTCCCCCCAGCCCCCAGCCCAGAGTCTCTTGCAGAGGACACAGGAGCTCAGCCACCCAGGCCTGGGAGGCGGTAGGTCTCGCTGGACGCACAGCAGTACTTGGGTGGGGTAAGGGAAGCAAAAGGCCCTGGGATTTGCAAGGGGAACGTGGCTCCCTGAGTTGGAATTGGGCAAGCGCCCCAGAGCCAACCCCGCGTTCCTTCAGTGAACGCCCTGGGAAATGGGAACCATCCCATGCCAGTAGCTCAGCTTTCCTTGCCAGGGCATTGGTTCAGAAGAAACCGTGCCAGCTGCAGAGTCCCAGGTGCCCCTGTTTGACGGTATCCCGGAGGGTTTCCCAGCCCAATACTGACCCATCCTGACTGCTCAGTTCTTAGGTCTGATGGGACCACAGCACAAGACAGGACTGCAGGTATCAATGTATTATAATAATTCATAGCTGTGAGGAGCACCGCTGGTTACGGCGATTGGTGCTAGGGGCTTGAACCCACTTCTGTCTCAGCCGCACTATCTTGGGGCTTGGCCCAAGTTGTACTGGGTTTACTAGACCGGTGTCATGAAAGCAATACACGTGTGGACGCAGGTCATGTATACAAAGGGAGCCGTAGCGGTCTAGGTATACTGCTGTGTTATAGCAGCAGGGCGCTCCTAGTCTGGATGCGGTTTATACTGGCATGTAAGGATGCTGCCTCTGGCGGGACACAACTGAGAGTATCAATTCAGGACAGATTGCTCAGAGCAGGGCAGTCACAGCCCCAAAGCTGGGTGTCCTTTATTATTAAGGCACCAAACCAGCCAGAGAGACTTTGGTTTTACCCCACTGGCTAACCATACGTCACACAAGCAATTCCCTTAGAGCAGGGGTGGCCAGCCTGGGGCTCCGGAGCCGCATGCGGCTCTTCAGAGGTTAATATGCGGCTTCTTACCTAGGCACCGATTCCGGGGCTGGAGCTATAGATGCTAACTTTCCAATGTGCTGGGGGGTGCTCACTGCTCAACCCCCTGCTCTTCCCCAAGCCCTGCCCCCACTCCATCCCTTCCCCAAGGCTCCTGCCCCTTCCCCGGAGCCTGCCATGCCCTCGCTCCTCCCCGGTCCCCCCCATAGCCTCCTGCGCACGTGAAACAGTTGATTCGGGGGGGCGGGGGTTCTGATTGTCGGGGGCTGGTAGGAGGCGCTGGGTAGCGGCTGGGGGGCTGCTGACATATTACTGTGGCTCATTGGCAATGTACATTGGTAAAATCTGGCTCCTTCTCAGGCTCAGGTTGGCCACTCCTGCCTTAGACACTCCAGTTTCCCAGTATCGCCACCTGCACCGCTCCTTATGGGGATGACTGGTTATGAAAACCGATACCCCAATAAAAGAAAAAAGATTCTCCCGATCCCAAAGGACCAAGCCCCAGACCCAGGTCAAATGATAACTTAGATCTTACCCAAAATACACGCTTATAGCCAATTCTTATTAACTAAACTAAAATTTATTAAAGAAAAGAGAGAGAGTTGGTTGAAAGATCAATATACAGACAGACTTGAGTTCAGTTTCTTGAGGTCCTGATACATAGCAGAGATGGTGAGTTTGTAGTTGCCAAAAGTTCTTTTAGAAATACCCCATAGGTTATAGTCCAATGTCCATATTCAGGGTGACTCCAATCAGTGACTGGGGATCTCAATTCTTATGGCCTAGAGTTTCCCCTTCTTGAAACCCAAAGCAGATCTGAGATGAAGCAGGGTCGTGTCCCAGGGTTTTTATACATTTCCAGCAGCCTCTTGACCTGAGAAAAAATAGGCTTTAACTTTGTCTAGCAAACATCATGGCAATTAGCATAGGGTAATTTATCCATTAAACAATTCAGATACAGGTTACCACAACCTTCAAAGAGACATCTAGACAATAATACTATTTCATTCAAGTGTCTTCCTAAATGTAGCCCACGAAAGCTTATGCTCAAATAAATTTGTTAGTCTCTAAGGTGCCACAAGTACTCCTGTTCTTTTTGTGGATACAGACTAACAGGGCTGCTACTCTGAAATCTGATTCCTAAATGTTAATACTCCTTTTTTGTTCTTTGAATCAAAGCCCTAGTAATAGACAAGACTTGTTTGCTTACATCACAAGCCCTGAGCAAACAGCTCCCCTTCTATCTCTAACAATGCTGGCTACATTTCAAAGCTCTATTCATTTACAGATCTTCCTAACCAATCTTTAAAGTGCAGCCATGGGTTATGTCAGTCTGTGAGTTAATTAACTCTTTCTGGCCTTGTGTCACCTTTCAATGAGATATTATATTACACTCAGAACGTCACATGGTGTGACTGTGCTTTTCCTGGTGCTTTTCCAGCCGCTCACACTCTGGTTCTCCTGGAGCGAAACAAGCAGCGTGCTCAGAAGCATGGTGTTGCCAATATAACTGCGTCTACTCTAGGGGCTTTTGCCTGCACAGCTGCATCACTCACAGATGATGTCTTATCACACCCGTGACCAAAGTAGCTATGCTGGCCGAAGTCTGGAGTGTACATGGAGCCGCATTTACATTAGTATAAAGATTCCAGTATAGTTTATTCTGTAAGGGGAATGAGCTTTACACATATAACTACATCAGGGGTCGTCAACCTTTCAGAAGTGATGTGCCGAGTCTTCATTTATTCACTCTAATTTAAGGTTTCGCGTGCCAGTCATACATTTTAACATTTTTAGACGGTCTCTCGCTATAAGTCTATAATATATAACTAAACTATTGTTGTATGTCAAGTAAATAAGACTTTTAAAATGTTTAAGAAGCTTCATTTAAAATGAAATTAAAATGCAGAGCCCCCCGGACTGGTGGCAAGGACCCAGGCAGTGTGAGTGCCACTGAAAATCAGCTCGCGTGCCGCCTTGGGCACCCGTGCCATAGGTTGCCTACCCCTGAACTACATCCTCATTAGGGGCGATACTGGTAAAAACACTTTGCTAGATTATCATCCCCCTAACCGGTGTAGTTATACCAGTACCTCATCTGCGTGTTTATGTGCAAACAAATGGCAGTTCAGCCCTGCCTCCACACCCCTGGAGCTCCGGTCCCCTTTTGACAGTACTTGTCTGGCCTGGTTTCTCTCTCCCCCTCGCTTTCACTGCTTTCCCCACATGCTTGGATCCCATCCAAAGGCTCCTCCCTGCCCCTCTTACTCGAAGTGCTGGGGGTGCTGTTTCACCCCCCAGCTTGAAGGGGTTGCCATAGGATACAGGGTTTACATTCGCTTCAATGGCTCTCAGCGCCCCTGCTATACTAACCGTCCAGCATCCTCAAATGCATTTTCCTCAGACCCTCTCCAGATCCATAGGGCCCCAGCCAGGATTCATAGGCTCCCCAGAGGCGGCAACCCCACTTCAGCCCCTGTAGTCTCCCCTCAGAGGACCCACCCCTTCGCCCTCCCCTTGCCCTTAGTGCTTTTATTTTTCCCTTTGGCCCAGTTGGTTCCTTCCCATGGAGAAACCTATGGGGGTGGGGCAGAAAAGCTCCCTTGCTGAGTTTCCTGACAAGGCCTCTCAGCTTCCCTGGGTCAGGAGCCAGCTGCATGGCTGCTGCCGTGGGGCAGGGGAGACATTTGCAGGGTTTGGGGTTGGGTTGTGTGGTGTTTGCCTTTCGCCCCCCTGTCCCCACTTCAGTGCATACAGGAGGAGACACTCAGCGACATCCCTGTTCCTGGGTGTTTCCTACCCACGCCTCAGAGCCCTGCTCCCTGATGTTATTTCTTGGCTTCTCCTCATGTCCCTGTTGTTTGCCCTCCTTGTCCTGTCTTCAGTTTCTTTTCTCCGGCTGGGGGAGCTGCCAGGCCTTCGCCCCCTGCTGGCTCTGTCATTAGCTGCACATACAACAGCTCAGACCCAGCTCGCTGGCACGGGACCTCTGCCCCCGCTGGCTGCTCCCCTTCTGCGCTCCACAGACCCGGGTTGGGCTGATGTTCTGTATCTTCTGTCACAAGGGGCCTGACCCTCATCCCTATGTTCCCCTTTGCCCCGGTAACTCCACAGAACTGGTCTCACACAGTTGCAGGTGAAACTTCCGTTAGGGATGTTCCCAGCCTGGGACGTTGGATCCCGCACCCCAGGAACCTGGGGGTGTCATAGAGATCCAGCAGTGAGATTTGGAGCCAGATCTGAAATTCACGACTAGGGCCTGTCTCTATGCAGATGGAATCAGAAGCAATCCGATTACCCTCCCCTTTCCCTGAAGTCCAGGTCTGAATGAATCCAGCCACGATCTTTGTGGTTCAGGTGCTATCTCTCTAATGAGCCGACCTGGAACCCTGAATCTGCACTTTGCGGAAGCTTGGATCTGATCCTGGCCTAGTCCCTTCACCCCTTTCAAGCCCGTACTGCCCCCTTCTGGTGCTCCGAGGCTAGTGGCACTTGCAACCTTTGCGCCTGTGACTTTGTACTGAGGCAGGAACACACAGCTTTTCCATCCCGCACTTCCATGTGCCTGACACTGCTCTCCTTTGCCCATCTCTCTCCCATCAAGGGAATCCTGCTGGGGTCTCGGCATTTGCGTCACACCCTCTTCTTTAAGTCACTCTCCCAAGTGCCCCAGAACCCTCTGGATCCTTTCGGTCCCAACGTCCCACTAGAACAGCAGCAGAGATGGAAAAACGTATCCCTCTGTGCGTTACCATGTTGCCTTAGCAGCTTTGCTTTGATGCTAGGGAAACTGGTGCTTGTGGATTCTCACAAATATCGATAGAGCCACCTCTTGCTCTTAATTCTGGCGGTGGTGGGAATAACCTGGCAGGTAGCAAAGAAGAGAGCAGCAGCTCTAGGAGCCTTCAGTGGGTGCTTCAGAAGGCCTGTTTGCATAGGGCCCCGAGCCGTATGTTCATGTTTTAGGTGTCTGGAGGATGCTTGTCACTGCAGCTGGCCTGCCTGAGCCCCCCCCCAAGGGGATGGTAGTTTTAAACTGGTGCGTGTGATAACAACGAGGTACCGATCCTACAACCCGTACCCGTGCTAGTAGCCCTAGTGAGCTTACTCGTGTGCATGAGAATTCACAGGAGTCAGGACTTCAGGGGTTGGCCCTAATTGCTTTCACCACCAATACAATGGGGAATGGTATTTTTAAACTTGTGCGAGGGATGAACAGCAGTGATTTGAGCCTGTTGCAGTGTTATGAGGGCATGTCATGTCTACCTGGGAAAGTTACACTGTTATAAATAAGGTGTGAATTTAAACTGCTGGAGTTATACTGGTATAACTCCCAGTATGGGCGGGGGCATGCTTATTCTGGAATAAGTGTGTTTTGTTCTTGGTTTGGTTCATGTCATTTGGGAAGGGGTGTAAGCCACGCTGTTAAAAGCCACTCTTATGCAGGAGTGTAACTATACTGGTATTACTAGTACAACTTTCCTGTGTCGACAAGCCTTTGCCTTTCCCCTTTCATCTCAGTTTTGCTCTGCAGCTCTCTACTATTCAAGCCATGCCACCACTCAGCTCCTCACAGTGCAGACCTGAACTACAGCACCCCTTCGCTATTCTGGTCCCACACCTCTCTTGAACTTAGGTCTGTAGTACAGACATAACTTATGTCAGCACAGCCCCCTAGTGTAGATGCAGTGTATGCTGATGGAAAGAGTTTTCTCCATCACTCGATAATTGTCCTGTTCTGTTCATTCCCTCTGAAGCATCTGGCACTGGCCACTGTTGGATGACAAGATACTGGGATAGATGGACCATTGGTCAGACCCAATATGGCTGTTCTTATGTTCCTGCTGATGTAGGAACACCCTCCTTCTCCCCCCCACCCCCCAAAATAACAACAACCCGCTTCCCCAACAACCTGACATTAGCTATGCTGACAGAAGCACTTTGCACTGGTGGTTTTGTTGGCATAGCTGTGTTGGTCACACCCCTGACCAATGCAGCAACATTGGTAACAGTTTTAAGTGCAGACCAAGCCAGATGTGGATGGAGACAATGGATATCCACTTACACTTATGGCCTTAACTAGATCGTGCGCTAAGAGGGGAAATGCTAGTGTGCTAACCTGCTTTCCCTGAGCATGACATTCATCTATGTTCACTAGGGACTAAAAGGGGGGAACAGTCATGTTGTAAAAATTTATTTTATTGAGGGATTTGTTTTGTTGGTCAAGAGGATCACTTTGTGCGGCTTAATGTTGCATAAGATTGATTGCCTTAGTAAGGAGAGTCACTGCTAAAGCAGCTGATAACTTACGTTTCTTGGAGATGAGGTTTGATTGGTGGATGAGATATTGCATATCCTAGGATTTGGGGATACCCAATTGCTGCAATAATCTGTTTGTCACGTGAGGCTGTGTGAGAGTAAAACTACCCTTGCCTAATATCCTAGTATTTTACAAAAACAATGAGGAGTCCTTGTGGCACCTTAGAGACTAACACATTTATTTGGGCATAAGCTTTCGTGGGCTATAACCCACTTCATCAGATGCACGGAGTGGAAAATACAGTAGCAGGTATAAATATACAGAACATGAAAAGATGGGAGTTGCCTTACCAAGAGGGGGGTCAGTGCTAACGAGGCCAATTCAATTAGGGTGGATGTGGCCCATTTCCAACAGTTGACAAGAAGGGGCTCAGGTACCCAGAAGTCATAGAATCTCAGGGTTGGAAGGGACCTCAGGAGGTCATCTAGTCCAACCCCCTGCTCAAAGCAGGACCAAACCCAACTAAATCAGCCCAGCCAGGGCTTTGTCAAGCCTGACCTTAAAAACCTCTAAGGAATAGTAGAGAGCTGCAGAGCAAAACTTGAATAGTAGAGAGCTGCAGAGCAAAACTTGAATAGTAGAGAGCTGCAGAGCAAAACTACAGTCATCTACTACAGGACAGGCCCAACACCTCAAGAGAGGTGTGGGACCAGAATAGCGAAGGGGTGCTGTAGTTCAGGTCTGCACTGTGAGGAGCTGAGTGGTGGCATGGCTTGAATAGTAGAGAGCTGCAGAGCAAAACTACAGTCATCTACTACAGGACAGGCCCAACAAAGAAAGTAACAGAACGCCACTAGCCGTCACCTACAGCAGTGGTCTCAAAAGTGGGGTGCGCAAGAGGGTCCTTGGGGGTGCGCGGCAGGAGGAGCGTTTTGTTGTCGTTGTTGTTGTTGCTTCGTCCGAGTGGCTTTTTTTTTTTTTTTTTTTTGCTTTGGCAAAAATGGTAGAGCCGGCGCAGCAGGGGGTGCGTGCTCAAAATGTTTTTACTGATAGGGGTGCGCGATCAAAAAAGTTTGGAGACCAATGACCTACAGCCCCCAACTAAAACCTCTCCAGCGCATCATCAAGGATCTACAACCTATCCTGAAGGATGATCCCTCACTCTCACAGACCTTGTGAGACGGACCAGTCCTTGCTTACAGACAGCCCCCCAATAGTCTTGACTCCTGTGAATTAGCCCATGAAAGCTTATGCCCAAATAAATTTGTTAGTTTCTAAGGTGCCACAAGGACTCCTCGTTGTTTTTGCTGCTGTAGACTAACACGGCGACCCCTCTGAAATCTAGTATTTTACAGTAATGGCTCAAGACCTAATAGTAACTCACCTTCCGCTGCAATGTTCTTTTCCTTATGCAGATTCTAAGGCATTGTTAAGTACAATACAAATCTCTCTATTTCCAGCAGGTCTCCCTGGGAGGGGAGAACTAGTCAATCAATAGGAAGCAATAAGTGTCTGGGGCCGAGGCCCTGACGCAGGATGTGAGGTTTCTGCCTGCCTTCTCTCTTCACTTATGTTCACAACTGCTGTGTGTGTGCACGAGCAAATCCGTGCCAGCTTCCTTGCTGTGCCTCCTGAGGCTGCCAACAGTCCTCTCATTGAAGCGAATACAAAACCCATCCAAACCCAACTGTTAGTGAAAATCATTAAGGAAATTCTTGGCAGCAAGAAAGCGTGGACAAATAGTTAGTCCTTATTCTGAATGTGTCCACTCTAGGGAAGAATTTTCACCAGGGGAGAAATGGATTTCTGGGTACCGTTTAATGATTTCACATGGTGAGTTCTATCTAGAGGCCCAAATTTCCAACACACCAAGGTTGAGGAGCATGGGGTACCACTGTCCACCAGCAGGGAACAGAACAGCCGTACTGTACATGACCCAGAATAAGGCAGGTCCCCCTATTGCCAGCAAGGACTTGAGAAAGCCCTGTCTCTTGCTGATAACATTCTGAACTCCTCATGCTCTTTTATTTCCAAGGTGGGGAGGAGAGAGAGAAGCGGAGATTCCCCTCCCTCCTGCGGTGCGTCCCCTGGGGCAGGAGGAGCCGGAGAAGAGGCCGATCGGCTAATGCTGCCAACAACCTTCATGAGGGTATGCTCAGCTCCCTTGAGGTGTTTGTGTTCTCCGCACGTCCAGCAGTGGGCTCCTAGCAGGACAGTTGTATCTTATGATGTGCGGCAACCGTGTTTTTTTTCCCCGGCAGCATTCCCAGATCTTTCCAGTCTAAGGAATGGTCGATCGGGAGAAGCCTTGGAACCTGAATCTCCCCTATGATGATGCCGAGTGCTCCCACTAAGCCACAAGGTCTGGCCTATGGTCCTTTTCTAGTGAAACCCCAGCAGGCTCTGATTCCCAAGCCTAATGTTGGCTGGCTTCCTTAGGGAGAACATCTTCTCAGTATATATGGGCTGATGCATCAGTACTAAATGCCCCTGGAATCTATCCTCTGGTGGCAGCACATATAACACCATAGGCACAGCCATCCCCACAACATCCAAATGCTGAGAGACAATCCCTGTAGCACGCTGGCTGGGATGTTTCTTTTAGTGTTGTCTTGCCCCGGTATTTTATGAGCACATCGCTGGGTCTCTCTATCTGCCTGTGCTCACTGCAGTGGCCTGCACGTGGTGTTGGTTGTAATGTGGCAGTGGATTTGCCAGAACATGTCTGAACTACAAATCGCTAACTGAGCCACAGCACTCTGAAGATGCTAATTGCTGTGCATGGCAGCTACCTGCACAGCGCCAAGGCAGGCACCCCCTGCTACATGTGCATCTGTACCCTGCCAGTCTTCTAAACTCACATCCCCCCCTGCTCTGCCCACCCGCTTTCTTCTGTCTCTCACTGTCTCACCACCGTGAATGTTCCAGTTCTCTCTCGCCCTGCTGGGTCTGACTCATTACCTCTCCCATCCCTTGTCTTTATTGCAGTAGCAAAGGACCCTGTGTTGGTAGCAGGGCCGGCTCCAGGCACCAGCTGAACAAGCAGGTGCTTGGGGCGGCCACTCAGGAGAGGGGCGGCACGTCCAGCTATTCGGCGGCAATTCGGCGGAGGGTCCCTCACTCCCGCTCGGAGCGAAGGACCTCCCGCCGAATTGCCGCCGCAGATCGCGATCGCGGCTTTTTTTTTTTTTTTTTTTTTTTTCAGGCAGCAAAAACCCTGGAGCCGGCGCTGGTTGGTAGGTGCTTTGCCAGCATCTCTTAGGTGTTTTATCTGGTCCAATAAAAACTCAGTGGGCCCAGTTCTCTCTTTATTGACACACATAGTGTCACTGAAGTCAGTGGACTTCTATAGGTGTAGCTGAAGCTCGGTCTGCACTTAAGTTTTGCTGGCAAAGTGATGTCATTTAAGAGTGTGAAAAAATTCACACCTCTAACTGACATAACTGTGCTGGCAAACGCCCCAGTGTAACTGCAGTTATACTGCCAAAGGGGTCCTTTTGCTGGTATAGATGATTTATTTTGTTCACCGAACTGGTGTAAGCTATACCGGCTAAAGAACTCTTTTGCTGGTATAAGCTGCATCTCCACTAGGAAGGTTTGCTGGTATAACTATGCCACTGTCTAGTGTAGACAAGGCTGGCCACAGAACTTATCCCTCTTTCTAAATAATGACTTAGAGCCCTACTCCAGCTCACTCTTGAGGTTCTTTGGAAATGCAGTTTCAAATACTGTTCCCGCAATTCTTGCATTTCCCAGCAATGATCCCCTTTCTGCAGGGGCACCGTTGGCCAGAGGCTACAGACTGCTTCGGGAGGAGTCCTGAATAATACCTTTTATTCATAGTAAATGTATCTTTTGCCTTGCTAATTTCCAAACTGATCCATGACCAGTGGTGAGGAGGACACCCCACGTGGAGAACTCTCTTGTTATAATAATTCGTTATGTGACAGTGGTGCAACTGGGGGCTTCAGATTAAACAGGAGCCTATGTGGGCAAATCACTGAAATGCCCAGTTTGTGAAATGTTTGGTACAGAAAGGGCATTTGCTCCATTGAAAATTGTGGTGGCAAGGAAATCCAGTCCAATAAACATTCAAGGCCCTGATCCTGCAATCGATCTCAGGCAGACGGACCCTCTTGCCCGTGTGGAGTCCAATGGAAGTTGATGAGGCATCACACGGGAATGGGGGTTGTCTGTGTGGATCAGATTCCAGGATTGGGACCCAGAGCGCCTTACCCATGAGTGTGCGAGGTGAGTCACCTTCTGGTGTTAGTTTAAAATCCTGAACTCTGCCAGAATGCCCAAAATTGGAGCCGATTATGAAAAGTCTCCAATTTATGGTTCATTTATTGCTTAAACCTTGATTCTTAATTTAAAATATGCATAAAATGAGAGTGTTGAAAACCAGGACTCCTGTATGCATCTTCCTCAGTGACCATGCTGTGTTTCCCTTTCCCTGCTCCTTGTAGGTGGCCTGCAGGACCCCGAGGAGGGAGTGGCTCTGACAGGCATGTCGCTTAACGGAAACTGTGAAGAAGCAAGCAGAGGCACAGGCGCTTAAAGCTGCTGGATGGCGTCAAGGAACCACCCTTGCTGATTTGCTCTTATAGCATGAGGATGACGGGCTGAATTCACCCAGGTGATCTTCTGGAATGGGGACATGGAAGCCATCATGCAGCTTTTGGGAAAAGCTGCTACCTTCTGTAGCAACAAATAATGTCCAAACCAGATAACTGTCCTGCTTCCACCCCACCATTGCTGCAGCAAAACCCAGAGGAGGGTCATGTTCTACCACCCGGTAGAGTTAATTTGTAGGTGCAAAAATGGACTGTGGGCCTTTAAGAAATCCCGTTGGATGCATTTCACTGGGGGTGTGTGACAGTGCAGGAATCCCAGGTATAAAACGTGCTCAGCTGCTAAAAGAGAGTGTCTCTCATTTGAACAACAAAATTCCCCTCCTAGAGGCCTTCTGTGTTTCTTTGCTGATGAAACCAATCTTCTGCCTTGCCCTCATGCTTTATTGCTGTTCTAAAGCTCCAGATAACGGCCTCAATAGACCTTCCATTTTCTGTTATGGCTCCCCCGTTAGGAAACAACAGGCAAGTGGGGGAGAAAGCGATAGAGCTGCAGGGAGGTCACGGTGGGACTGTTCATCTCCATGTACAGGCCTTGGGACATACTGGCGAGTTGAAGATTATTGAATGCAATAATCTAATGTGAAGAAAGGAAATAATTGCTACTGTCATCATGCAGAAATCGCTGATGATCATGTCAGAAATCGCTGATGATCATGTCAATAGGAGAACGGTCTGAGAGAGCAGTTCATTCCATACGGCTAATCCTGGTGCTAAGTGAGTGATTTACAGGTTGCACTGGAGGCAGAGCAACTGACCGTGCTTATAGCATTTCCACGTTCTGATGGGGGTGACAGATGTCCATCCCTCCACCTCCCAACTTCTTAACCGTGGGATCCCAACAACCACACGGCTTTCAGGCCCCGGAGACCACCCCATACATTCATCTCTCTTAAAGATGTAACTTAATATATTGTTTTTAGGAAATGCAATCTATATATTTAATAGTTTTCAAAGGTATTTTTTTTAACCTATCTGGCAACCAATTGTTTTAATTAGGCTTTTATTTCCATGGAGTATTAATGGGATGCTGGGTATGTCCAGCTACAACATAACACATGTTTGAGTTTGGCTTGGTTTTCCTTGCTCTCTGTTGTGAGTTTTCATCTGGAT
This sequence comes from Platysternon megacephalum, assembly GCA_003942145.1. NCBI lineage: Eukaryota > Metazoa > Chordata > Testudines > Platysternidae > Platysternon > Platysternon megacephalum. The sequence goes on along the minus strand of QXTE01000125.1, from coordinate 1,479,329 downwards.
CAGGCTGTTGGCAGGACTGTCTCTCCTCGATTATGTCCCATCTCACTGTCCTCCAGGCTTGCTGGGAGGCTCTTTCATTTGTGTCAGTCCACCTACAATCGTTTTGTCTTCCTTTGTTCTTTGGTTGGCAGAGAAGCGGCTAATAGCTGAGCAGTGTGTAATCCGAGCCAATCCAAACTCCTGATCAGAGGAAAATTGGTCATGTCCCTCCTGAGAGCAATGTGCCTTAGGCATTCCTTATCTATTGTGTAGAGTAGGAGGTGGGCAGTCAGGACACCTGGGTTCAGTACCCAGCTCTGACCATGGACAAATCATTTAATTTCTCTGTGCTTCAATTTCCTCAACTGTCGAATGGGGATTTTGATACTTACCTACCTCACACAGGAGCTGCAAGGCCTCATTAATCTCTGCCAAGTGCTGTGAGATCCTTGGAGGTGCCAGAGAAGGGCAACGGGAGAACAAGAGCATACTATAGTCTACATGTTAACGTATTTCCCTTCTGGGGTCTCCCAATGGTGCTGCAGTGATGTTTCTGCTGTATGAAAGCAGCTCGCTGCATCTGGGGTGATTTGGTGGCTGCTGAGCAGTGGAAAAGAGCATTAGGTGTCAGGGCCGGGGGGTAGTGGGAGGGACAGAGTAGCTGGGTAAGTGGGGAAACGTTTTCTCTGGTCCTCGACTGGTGTTTGGAGAAATTCTTTGGTGGAATTTTATGTTGTAATTCAGGTCACTTGAGAACTTTGCTGCTGAGGATCTTTGTGGCTCATGACTTAGGCCTTGTCAACGTATGTGTGTTCGTTCAGTATAACCTAAGGTGAGAATTTAATACCAGTTTAACTCTCTCTGTGGACACTCTTATTCTGGTATGAGGGTGCCTTTTATTTAACTTTAGTTTAAATCACTTGGGAAGGGGTTTAAGCTAAACTGAAAAAAAGCCACTCTTATTTTAGTATGTGTGTCCATACCGGGAGTTATACCTGGGTAAAACTTTCCTGTGTAGACAAGGCTTTAAACAGAACCTAGAAGGTAGATAATACAGTAGAACCTCAGAGTTACGAACACCAGAGTTATGAACTGGCTGGTCAACCACACACCACATTTGGAACCGGAAGTACACAATCAGGCAGCAGCAAAGACAAAAAAACCCAAATACAGTACAGTACTGTGTTAAAAGTAAACTACTAAAAAAATAAAGGGGAAGTTTTAAAAAAAGATTGGCTAAGGTAAGGAAACTTTTTCTGTGCTAGTTTCATTTAAATTAAGATGGTTAAAAGCAGCATTTTTCTTCTGCATAATAAAGTTTCAAAGCTGTATTAAATCAATATTCAGTTGTAAACTTTCGAAAGAACCATAAAGTTTTGTTCAGAGTTACGAACAACCTCCATTCCCAATGTGTTCATAACTCTGAGGTTCTACTGTAGTGTCATAGCATGTAAGAGTCTATATAGAGGGGACCAACACCACCCTGCTTCCAGATCACGGGGTATTCTGTACGTTAAATTTGCTTTGAGGGAACATGGTTACAAGCAAATTGAAAATACAAATGTAATAATGTGATTTTGTAAAGTCATTTATTGTGGGTGGCTGCGTACGTGATGCTGAATTTCAGCCCTGAGTGGGAAACAGTTGATAGTTCAGGTACTTGAAGTGAGCACATTAGCTAGCATTATCTTCTAGCACCGCTCATCTGGGGAGCTGTGCAGGTAGATAAAGGGCATGTCTACACTACAAAATTAAGCTGACTTACGTTAAGTTGACGTACATCCACTGCAGTAATTAAAGCGATGGTTCACGCCCACACTTGCTCCTTCTGTCAGTGATGCGCGTCCTCACCAGGAGTGCTTCCACCGACTGAAGTGGGGCATTGAGAGACACTGACAGCTGGAGCCTGGTAGCCCGGGGGTTCACAGCTGCGCCCGCTCTCCCCTGCCCCCCGCTGACAGCCAGAGCTGTCAGCCGTGCGCGGGCTCACAGTCAAAAGGCAATGTAAGTAACAGTGTCTACACGGACACTGCGTCACCCTAACTACATCGACAGATGCGCGATGCCTTTCGTGGAGTAGTTATGTCGGTGTAGCAGGCCACTTACTTCGGCAGAAGCAGCATTGTAGTGTACACACTGACATAATTAGGTCGACGTAAGCTGCCTTACATCCACCATAACTGTAATGTAAACCAGGCCTGAGTCTGTTACGTATTTACGTTTCTTTCTGTTCGTCTCTAAATTAAGAGCTGGTCACTTATTCAAACTCTTCCTAGTAATTTAAATGTTTACTCCCATAACAGTGGTGACAGTGTTATGCAAATATTTGTAATCTGTTAAGGCCTGATTGAATTAACCATTTAAAATATCCCTGTAGAGACCAACAAAATGTATACGGACTTGGGCCCAAATTCTGCTCCAGATTGACACATATAGTGACTTTATTGAAGTCAATGGAATCATTCTAGATTTATATGGAAGTAAACGGGAGCAGAGCTGGCCCCATATATCTTCCACTGGACATTAGTCTAAAGAAGGAAAGTGACTTGGATGATTTTTCTTTTAACAGGTTGACCGGCCTTTTATAGGTGAAGCAGGTGTTTTATGTATTATTTAATTGGGGGACTAATTTTGGGACATTGTTACCTTAAATACTTGATGTGAGGAATAAATAAACAGATTTAAATCCTATACTATAGATTGCTTCTGACGTTTTATTGATGTCTACCAGAATGTTCCCCCAATAACACGGATGTGCGGCTTACTTTGACTTTCAATTGATTTGATTTAAGCTAAGCTGGGGGAGATGAAAGTCACTCTATACCCCTTTGAGCACTGAAGGGGATAGTGAAACCTGTGTTTGGTGGCAATCCACAGCACACAGGTGGGCTTTAACTAGTGACCGAACGCTTGTACTTGGATACCTGGGGATGTTCACTGAGGAGAGGGACCACTCTGCTCCCTTTTCAGGCATGACCATTATAATTCCAACGCCAGGGTTTGATTGTGTAGGATGCTGAGCACCTCTATATTGACTTAGTGGCTTGTGAGACACTCCGCCTATAACACTTTTCCTACTAGGTCAGAATCTGCAGAAATTGACTGTGCTAGAGAACTTTGTAAAACTTCCAGTTTTCTGTTTGGACTGACTTTCCCCTCCTCCGAGTTTCCCGACCGGAATGTCAGATCTATCCAAACTGGACCCAGAGCATGAGTCTACAAGCCTAAGCGCTGTGTTGATAACCAGGGCACTGCATGAAAAGCAGAGGGGGCGTTTGGACCTTGCACTGTTGTGTCAGCAAACAGCGCCAGGCTGCTGTGGAGAGGGATTTGGTAATGTTTTGTTAGAGGCAGATAGCTGGACTGGATGCTTTTCTGGGCAGGTTTCCCTTTTTTTCAGCTTGTGAACTTAGATAAGATGAGAGAGAACCTGCTGTGAGGGCTCTTCCTTGCTGTAGTTCCTGGCCTCGCCCTGTGATTCCTGCAGGTGTGTGGTAAAAAAGCCTCCTCCTTCCTTCTGGGAGAAGCTGGGAGCACTTCTCACTGAGTAGGCTCTTCAGGGCGGCAACCATCTTTTTGTTGTCTCTGTACAGCACCTAGCCCAGTGCAGCCCGGGCCATGACTGGACAGTTATATCGCTATGAGCGCTTATAGCAGCAAAGCTTGTTTCAGTGAAGAGCTGGGGGTAAACAAGCCCGTAGGAAGTTCCCCTGACGTTCAGCCTAAGCTTTCCCATTCTTAACTTCACAGCTCGCTCCGTGTTCCTTTCCTCCTCCGCGTTTCATGGCTCCTGGTAGGGGTGCCAACGTTCTACCCGCACAGAACCGAACACCCTTGCCACGCCCCTCCTCTGAGGCCCCGCCCCCACTCACTCCATTTCCCCCTCCCTCTGTCGCTTGCTCTCCCCACCCTCACTCATTTTAACCAGGCTGGCTCAGGGGGTTACGGTGTGGGAGGGGGTGAGGGCTCCTGCTGGGGGTGCGGGCTCTGGGGTGCAGAAGGGGGCTCCAGGCTGGGGGGTGGAGCCCAGGGGTTCAGAGTATGGGAGGGGGCTCTTGGCTGAGGCAGGGGGTTAGGACGTGGGAGGGGGTACGGGCTCTGGGCTGGGTGTGCGGGTTTAGGGGCCAGAAATGAGGGGTTCAGGGTGTGGGAGGGGACTCCAGGCTGGGGTTGGAGTGCAGGGGGGGTGAGGGTTCTAGCTGGGGGTGTGGGCTCTGGTGTGGGGCCAGGGATGAGGGATTTGGGGTGCAGGAGGGGGCTCCAGGCTACTGCTGAGGGGTTCGGAGGGTGGGAGGGGGATCAGGGCAGGGGGTTGGGGTGTGGGGTGGAGTGAGGGCTCCGGCTGGGGGTGTGGCCTCTGGGGTGCAGGAGCATGCTCCGGGCTGGGATCGAGAGGTTCAGAGGGCGGGAGGGGGATCAGGGCTGGGGCAGGGGGGTGGGGCCCGGGAGGGGTTCAAGGGTGCAGGCTCTAGGCGGCACTTACCTCAAGCAGCTCCCGGAAGCAGTGGCATGTCCCCCCTCCGGCTCCTATGCGGCGGCGCAGCCAGGTGGCTCTGTGTGCTTCCCCATCCGCAGGTGCCTCCCCTGCAGCTCCCATTGGCCACAGTTTCCGGCCAATGGGAGCTGCAGAGCTGGGGCTTGGGGTGAGGACAGCGTGTGGAGCCCCCTGGCTGCGTGCAGGAGCCAGAGGGGGGACATGCCGCTGCTTCTGGGAACCACGCAGAGCTACGGCAGGCAGGGAGCCTGGCTTAGCTCCGCTGCACCGCAAACCGGACTTTTAACAGCCGGTCAGCGGTGCTGACTGGACCCGCCAGGGTCCCTTTTCGACCGGGCATTCTTGTCAAAAACTGGACCCCCGGCAACCCTAGCTCCGGGTCTACAGCGCCACCGATGGGCTGGGTGCCAGGGACATGCAGAGGTGACAGGATCTTGGAGGAATTGTGCCTCTAGCACGTTGTGTGCAGCAGGGGCATCATTTCAGTTTTTTTGTGGGGAAGGAGACGTTGTATCAGCCAAACCCCCCTATCTCAGGGTAGTCAATAGGTGAAGCACCACACCGGCCAAATCCCGCTTGACAGATGCTTTTGAATGGACCCTGAAGTCTTTTTATTTAGTTATCATTTTAAAAAATTATTTCTTTGGAATCTGGACCTTGCCTATATCTTGACCAAGAAATTTAGACCTTGATCAAAAATAATGGATTGCTCTTGACCTGTGTGATTACAGGTCTGTCTCATCTTACGCTGGGGTTACGTTCCGCGGTCAGTGCGTAAAGCGAAAACCGCGTATAGTCAAAATGACATTGAGTGTAATGGCGGACGGAATCGCCCGCACTACAGGAACAGTATTTAAATTGTTATTTCTCTTTTTTTTTTCTTGTTTTTGCCGACCGCGTAAAGCTGAAATCGCACATGTTAAATGCGCCTAAGATGCGACAGACCTGTACATTGCACCCTGCAAAGTCGGGGGTGGGCGGTTGGGGGGAGTGGAGCCAGACCCATTAAAAGTCTTGGGGGGGGGGGAACTGCCCCCCCGCTGCCCCATAGCAAATGACACCCCTACTGCAATGCAAAGGGGTCTAGGCACACGAGTGTGTGTGTGTGGGGGGGGGGGATCTGCCTGCCCCCGCCCTAGCTGCTATGGGGGCCGGGCTGGGGCCGTGCATAGCCTTCTTCTCCAGCGGGGAACTGGCCCCCGCACCTGACCAGGCTGGGGGCGGGGAGAGAAGAGTAGTCTAGCTCCTGCCTGACACTTTTACCAGGCCAATGCCCGCAGGCCGAGGGCCGATTCGGCCCATGCCCCTTCTCCCCTCGCTCCAGGGCTGAGCCCCCCATTTTCCTAACGGCGCCGCCGGTGCTTTGTGATCGGGCAGCTGCAAGGGCAGCCCGCTCGCCGGGGTCCTGTGGGGGGTCCTTTGACGACACTTCCGGGCCGGAAGGAGGCGACGGCGGCAGTGCTGGTCACGGCGCGGACCCGAGTACCGGCATCGGCGGCCCCCGAGCCCCCAGCCCCCACCGCGGAGCAGCGAGCACCCCGGCCCGGGCGAGGCCAAGCGGCAGCATGATCACCTCGGCCGGTGAGCGCTGGGCCGGGGCCTCCAGCTCGCCCGCCCGGGATTTAGCTGAGTCAGGGCCGGTGACTGGCCATAGCCGGAGCCGCCCCTGCCTCTGGGGGCCGACCCCTCCCCTCCAGGGGGCGCCCTCCGCGGGTCCCCGCCCCCCTCCGCGCCTGCCTCCCCGCTGGGCTCGCCCCTGTCGGCCGTGGTGTGGGGGGGTTGGTCAGGGAAACTCGGACTCCTGGGTTCCGTTCCTGTCTCTGCCCCCTGCCTGCTGTGTCGCCTGGGGACAGGTCACTTCCCGCCTCCATCTCCCCATCGAGAACGGAGATAGCCCTGAGGTACCTGCCTCAGTTTCCCCATCTAGAGCGGAGCCCTCACTGATTGATTTCAGTGATCTGCAGGGGCCTGGCTGATGTTCCCACAGAGCTTTTAAGATCTCCGAGGAGCCTGGCTATAGAAGGGAAACGTGTTGTTGTTTTTCTGGGAGGCAGCTCTTTCCCTTCACTTTGTCTCAGCCCTGAAGATCAGCATGGGAGGCACTTAGTGTCAGGAACTGAGTTTAAAGGCTCTGACTTGCAGCTGGGCTCCTTCAGAAGAGGTTACCCTCTTTAGATCTTGCTCTCTGGCTCATCAGATCAACTCCAGGTTTAGCAATATTCATCTCAAGACACATTTATTTGTCTAAACGTTTTAGTAACTTGATGTGATTTTGTGCTTTTTCTTTTAACTTCCTGTAGTTAACAGGTGGCCAACCTGTGGCTCCGGAGCCACATGCGGCTCTTTAGAGGTTAATATGCGGCTCCTTGTCTAGGCACCAACTCCGGGGTTGGAGCTACAGGCGCCAACTTTCCAATGTGCCAGGGGTGCTCACTGCTCAGCCACAGGCTCTGCCCCCACTCCACCCCTTCCCGCCCCCTCCCCTGAGCCTGCCGTGCCTTCGCTCCTCCCGCTCCCATCCAGAGCCTCCTGCATGCTACAGAACAGCTGATCGGGAGGGAAAGGGAGGTGCTGCGCTGATCTGCCGGTGGGTGGGAGGCGCTGGGAACGGGGGAGCTGATGCGGGGCTAATGATGTATTACTGTGGCCCTTTGGCCATGTACATTGGTAAATTCTGGCTCCTTCTCAGGCTGGCCACCCCCGAGTTAACATGACTCACTGCCTGAGTGATAGACATTTTAGGGACTAGTTACAGTAATCACAAAATGTGTTTAGTCCTTGACATCCACTGTTGCGTGTCAGCTGCCACAGCTGGGGGAAAGATCCACTTTCATTGGTGCTCTGAACTCCATTGTGACTTAGCAGGATTCCATCCTGAACTTCTGGCGCTGCAGTGTGGATGCCTAGTCATAGGCAGACCATTTGTCCAGTTTTATACCATGGCCCTACTTTTCTAATGATATTCCCTCATCTGGTACTGAGCCAAAATCAGACCTGGCTTTGTCTGGTATCATGTGGGGGACACAGTTTTAAAGAGAGCACTGCTCTGCCCCCACTGGCATGACCTTGCTCACACCATGTGTGGGAGATCATGCCAAGTCAGGGTGAGGTCATGCCAGCAGGGGCAGGCCCACATCATTCCTGGAAGTACTGGAATGTTTGGTATCCTGAGAATGTGTGGGTGGCCACCCTACCTATTCAATGGGTGCAAATCCAGGCCTGACTACTATTAGTCAAAATCTTAAATAACACAGAATTGGTCTTAGAGCAATAAATGACCCCTTATCTCCTCTGTGGCATGGGAGAGATGGAATCAGAACAGCTTGTTCCTGGGTAGGTGGTGAGCTGCCTAGTGGGAGAGGTGCTAATCCCTTCCATCTGACTGCTCCAGTCACCTGAAGCTCCAGGGCTGCTGCTCAGCCTTTGCAAAGTGTCACTGAAATGAATAGGGCACTTGTGCTTTGCATCTGAATGGGGCTTGGCACAGTAAGAATAATACTGTTGGTAAGATCTTGTAGAATAACAATGTGGTTTCTGGCTTAGTCTTCTAGCAACAGTTATTTAAATTTATTTATTTTAAATTATATAGTACGATCATTGTCCACTGTATGCAAGTGACTGTGCCAAACCAGTAACAGATCACTGTCCCAGGGAGGTTACAGTGTAGAGACATGAGGCTATTGTCCAGAATAAACACGGGTGTTTGGACGTTATAGCTGAAAACTGAATAGATGAGTTTTTATAGCTTTCTTGAAAGCAGTGAGGGTGGTGAGCAGGGTGCTTGGTGTACGGTGACTGGGAGCCTGTTTCAGATCTATGGAAGAGGCATGATTCAAGATCTGAAGTCTGGAGTGGGTGAAAGAGATGAAGGGTGAGGTTAGCAATTAGCAGAGTATAGGGCTCATCAGGAAGTATAGGAGGAGAGGAAGGCAGAGAGAGAGGCAGGTGCAGAGTTAGGGGGAGCTTTGAAGTCAACAAGAAGTTTGAATATATGGAAGAAGGGAAGCCAATGTAAAGATTCTAGAATGTGAGAGACCTGGGCAAAGCCAGCAAGAAAGGAAAACATATTTTTTTGCTATTGAGGTATTTGCTATTGAGGTATTTGTTGCCTGAACACTTCTCAGGAGAGAGAAAAAAAGTTCAGGGAAAAAATTAATGGTTATTCTTTCTAGTCTGCAATCATGATTTCCTGTCCTCGATAGTTACAAGCTCAGGTCTAGGTCTAAATCCCATTTCTGACTGGGGAGAATCAATTGGGATCATAGAATCATAGAATCATAGAATCTCAGGGTTGGAAGGGACCTCAGGAGGTCATCTAGTCCAACCCCCTGCTCAAAGCAGGACCAAACCCAACTAAATCAGCCCAGCCAGGGCTTTGTCAAGCCTGACCTTAAAAACCTCTAAGGAAGGAGATTCCACTACCTCCCTAGGTAACCCATTCCAGTTCTTCACCACCCTACTAGTGAAAAAGTTTTTCCTAATGTCCAACCTAAACCTCCCCCTCTGCAACTTGAGACCATTACTCCTTGTTCTGTCATCTTCTATCACTGAGAACAGTCTAGATCCATCCTCTTTGGAACCCCCTTTCAGGTAGTTGAAAGCAGCTATCAAATCGCCCCTCATTCTTCTCTTCTGCAGACTAAACAATCCCAGTTCCCTCAGCCTCTCCTCGTAAGTCATGTGCTCCAGCCCCCTAATCATTTTTGTTGCCCTCCGCTGGACTCTCTCCAATTTATCCACATCCTTCTTGTAGTGTGGGGCCCAAAACTGGACACAGTACTCCAAATGAGGCCTCACCAGTGCTGAGTAGAGGGGAATGATCACATCCCTCGATCTGCTGGAAATGCCCCTACTTATACAACCCAAAATGCCATTAGCCTTCTTGGCAACAAGGGCACACTGTTGACTCATATTCAGCTTTTCGTCCACCGTAACCCCTAGGTCCTTTTCTGCAGAACTGCTGCCCAGCCATTCGGTCCCTAGTCTATAGCAGTGCATGGGATTCTTTCGTCCTAAATGCAGGACTCTGCACTTGTCCTTGTTGAACCTCATCATATTTCTTTTGGCCCAATCCTCTAATTTGTCTAGGTCCCTCTATATCCTATCCCTACCCTCCAGCGTATCAACCACTCCTCCCAGTTTAGTGTCATCTGCAAACTTGCTAAGGGTGCAGTCCACACCATCTTCCAGATCGTTAATGAAGATATTGAATAATCATGTTTTGAATGGGTCATTTTAAGAATAAAAAAATGGTGTGTGTTGGAGGGAGATAGCATAGGCTTGCTTCCTGTCTGCTATTTCCGGTAAATCAATAAGGTATTGAAATTTACAAGAATCCTATATGTGGAGTAGGATTGTATAAGATTCATTCCCTTACCTGTTCTCCCCTCCTGGAAGGGCATGGGCAGGCTGATTAGTGCATACATCAATGATAAAGGATAAATTTTCAAGTGTCATAGTGATTTAATATTTTGATCAAGAGGCTTATACAAACGTATACAGGTCTGTCGCATCTTAGGCGCATTTAACATGTGCGATTTCAGCTTTATGCGGTCGGCAAAAAAAAAAAAAAAAAGAGAAAAATAACAATTTAAATACTGTTTCTGTAGTGCGGGCGATTCCGCCCGCCATTACACTCAATGTAATTTTGACTATACGCGGTTTTCGCTTTAGGCGCTGACCGCGGAACGTAACCCCAGCGTAAGATGAGACAGACCTGTATGCTGTTTTAAAGGATAGATTTGCTATACTTTTGCAGTCAGTCTTTAAGTCTTTACCTAATAACTAAAACCATAAACTAGAACCATGCTTTTTCTTTTCACCATATTGTTTTGGGACTAAGTTACGTTTTCTGTTGCAATGCGTAAAAGTTCATCCCGGATGACAAGCTTCTTGTTTTGCAGCTGGAATTATTTCTCTTCTGGATGAAGAAGAGCCACAGCTCAAGGTAAGCTTGAAAATGCTGATTAGACCTGAGAGCAACAAACCACAAGTTGAAACTTTGTACCATTTTTTTTTTTACAATAGAAATAGGCAGATTCTAGCAACCATAATAGTTAGAAAAGGACAGGTAGCATTCAAGCTGCATCCAGTCAGAAGGACTCATTGCCAGGAGCCTGAGATGCACAGGCAATCCAAGTGAAATGCAGCTAACTGCAACCAATCTTTTCTTTTAATGCCCAGGATGTCTGCAGGTTCCAACATGGGTCATGCTGGGATCTCTAGTTTCTGGAGACTGCCTCTCTAATGATGGCAGGAGTTTCTAGGCTGCATTTGGCCCAGGGGTTGCACTTTGGATGTTCTTTTACTCTGTATTTTATTGTTTGAGTCAGAGTTAATCTCTTCTCACAAGTCTCTAACATAATTTGGGAGCGGGAGAAACCAAAATAATCTAATATCTCCATATAGTCTTCTAAAAATGTTTAGTAACCCTAGTGGAGGGAGAAGAAAATAACCATGGAGACCTTACAGTTTATAAAATATACATATAGACTAAAAAGGCAACAGAGGCCATCGGAACCCAACAAACAACCCAAATCAGCAGAACAAAGAGGCAGTTGGCAGGTTGATGGCATCATCTTGCCCACAGGTTATAATCCGGGTGGCCTGTATTCCCTACGGGATATGTGTTTTTCAGAACAGGCTGCTTTAGCCAACCTGCAAGAAAACAGGGACAAAAACAGCTGTGAGTCAGTTCTGAAGACTCAGAGCATTTTAAGGGATCTCGGTAAATAAGTCAGTTTGGCCCAGTGCTGGTCCCAGTGAAGTTGGGGGGAAGCAGGATCAGGGTTCCATATCCCCACCTATAAAATGGGGATAAAGAACCCTACATTTCCCCCAGGGGAGTCATGAGAATAAATTATGTTTGGAAAGCAGTGTTAGGATGTAGATTGCTCTGTAAGCAGTGGTGTTGGGGGCTTTGAGATCTTATTGTAGGATGCAATCATAAGGAGAAAAATAGAATGAATGCTGCTCTTTAACAATGAAACTTCTATTACTTTCCATAGGAGTTCGCTCTTCACAAACTGAATGCTGTTGTCAATGACTTCTGGGCAGAAATCTCTGAGTCAGTGGATAAAATGTAAGAGAAGAAATAATTTATTCCTGGAAGGGTGGGTGCTCAAACAGAACATGGAATATAATGCATCTGCCTTTCCTCTGGCTGCTTGATCCCGGTTAACGTAGCAGTTATCTCCCCATTTTCCAAAAAGTGTTCATTTTAGCTGGCTTTGGTTTGAGAATCTATCCTCCCAAAGATGCTGGTGAGGTTGAAAATTTCAGTTGGCCTATGCCTTTGGGGGGAGCTTTGCATGCTCAACTGATTGTCTTTTCTCTGACCTTTTCAGCGAAGTTCTCTATGAAGATGAGGGCTTCCGGAGTCGCCAGTTTGCTGCCTTGGTGGCTTCCAAAGTGTTTTATCACCTGGGAGCCTTTGAGGAGTCTCTGAACTATGCCTTGGGAGCAGGCGATCTCTTCAATGTCAATGACAATTCAGAATATGTGGAGACTATCATTGGTAATTGACAGTGGTTCTAAATGGAAAGCCCTCTAGTTGGTAAAACTACTATAACTTGAGATCCCACTTGCCTTTGCTGCTGTCCTCCAAATTCCCTGATCTTTGCATAGAATTAGCTAAACAGATGTTGCAGCTGCTTTTTCCAGCCTAGTATTTCTTGACTTTCTCTGTTTATAATTCTGTCTAGATTGAAGAACCAGCTTACCTAGGTGCTGTGATAATACAAATAAATATTGTGCATCTGGGAAGTCTCCTGCTGTTATACCCTCACCCAGAATCTCCTGTTGTTTGAAACAGTCATGTAAAACATGTATGTGCCTTCAGCACTGAAATCAAGACTTTGGAGCATATAAGTGTTCCCCCACTTAACAGAACTGGTGACCACCTAAGTGATTTCCATGTATTCCCATGTGTAACTAAGGGAACTATTAAGTAGGTTGATAGGGGGTGTAAATGACTTGATAATTTAACCCTAGATTGTGGTCATGTAGTGGGTCAAGTAAATTTAATTTAATGGATTTAGACAAGGCAAAGGTGATCTTGTATGTGTAGACCTGCATCTTCTTGGAGGGTGCTTATTTTTCTCCCCAAACTCTAGTAGTCAGATTTTCAACTGTCTTGTACTACTTTTGAAGCTGTGTGTGTCCAGGAAGCTGATGGTGATTCTTTGTTCCATCTCAGCAAAATGTATTGACCACTACACCAAGCAGTGTGTGGAGAATGCAGAGCTGGCCGAAGTGGAGAAGAAACCTGTCGACGAAAGGCTGGAAGGGATTGTTAACAAGATGTTCCAGCGGTGTTTGGATGATCACAAGTACAAGCAGGCCATTGGTATTGCGCTGGAGACCCGTAGGCTGGATGTCTTTGAGAAAACCATACTGGAATCGGTAGGTGGAGGATTCACATGTAGGGTTTAACTTTCCCCTTCAGGGTTTGGATAAAGAAAAGGGAGGTTCAAGTGACTGTAAAACTACAGATTTTGTTGGGGCAAAATAACAGTGAAGCTCACTGGGAAATGTTGAATCACTGGGTTTCACCAAACTTGAATGATGAGATTTTTATCTTGTCATGTTTTGTCTATTTTATCTGTTGCCCCTTTTTAATATTTAAAGGGGCACTTAATGTGCTGTGGTGGATAAGCATCAGACAGATAGGTTTCAGTTCTAGTGACATTTTAATTTCAAAAATAATTTATGAAACTTTTTTTGTGAACAAATCTGAGGAATGAAGTGTTGGCAATAATTAAACCATCTCTTCCCAAAAAAGTTGTTCACCAGGAAGTGCAAGAGCCTCTCTTTGTTTAAAACTATGTATAACCCACCTATTTTAACCGTGGAGATTCTGATTATCCACAAACATGGCTCATCCTTTTTTGAATCTTGCTAAGCTCTTGAACTCCGTGTTGTCATGCAGGAGTTGGACGCATAGGTTGATTATGCATTATTCAAAAAAAGTATTTCCTTTTATCTGCTTTAAATTTGTAGCCTTTCCATTTCAGGGAATGTACCCTAGTTTTTGAAATATGAGAGAGGGTATCTAGGAGTGCCCAAATTACCTTCTCTATTCCATTTGTTGTTCTGTATACCTCTGTCATGTCCCATCTTATTAATCTCCGTCTCTTAAGCTAAATGGTCCTGATCTTTTCAGTCCTCATATGGAAGTTTTTCCACACATCTAATAACTTTGTTCATTTCTGAACCCCTTCTGTTTCTGCTATAGCTTAGCTCAGATGCTCTGATCAGAGCTCAATAGACTTTTCTCTTCTCAATCTCCTGCATGAAGTATGTGTATAAGTGGAATTCTTTGGCTGGATGGTCCATTTGGTTAACATTTCTATGCTGAACACCTGCATTTCCCTGGGTTGAGTACCTGATGGTTAGGGAAAAGTGTGTGGGACAGAAAATTTAAGTATTGAGCTCTCAAGGGACATTTGTGCTTATGTTTGAGGTTTTAATTTGGAGTGAATTTCGTCTTTCCATGAGTATTGTTTCTTGGTGGTGGAGTATGCTTGTTTTGGTTATAAATGGTCTTCTGTTTGGGTCACGTTTGTATGCATGTGGTGTTTGAGTTTCTATGAAAGAGAAAAATAAGAGACCAGATGTCAAGTTGTGTGTATTTTTCTGTCAACATAAAAGAAATTACGTGTAAATGGTTTTATTCCATAACCTTGTTTTTTAACAACATCTGTTACAAAATCTGGACTGTGTCTTTTCCATCAATTTCAGAATGATGTTCCTGGAATGCTAGCCTACAGCTTAAAGCTCTGCATGTCTCTGATGCAGAATAAGCAGTTCCGTAATAAAGTGCTGCGAGTTCTGGTTAAAATCTACATGAACCTGGAGAAACCAGACTTCATCAATGTGTGCCAGGTAATGATGCGTACCTCTGCTTTTCATAAACACTTTGCTTAATAAAAATTACTGTCTTCTAGGTGTATCTAACTCAATTCCCACATGGGCTTTGATCGTATTTAGTTAAACAAATGAAATTCAGTTGCCTGGGGGCGGGTGCTAAATATGGATTGAATGGAGGTCAATATTAAAGGTGGACTCTGATATTTCATACTTGGTCATGCTCATTCTTTTGAAACAAAGCTTGCTCTAAAACAACTAGTGGAGCTAGAACATTTTTGTCAATGATCTGGAAGTAAATATAAAATTACTGCGGATTAACATTTGTGGATGACAAAAACTGGTGGAATAGTAAATAATAATGACAGGCCTGTCGTACAGAGCCATTTGGATTGCTTGAGTCACTGGTCCCATTCAAGCAAAATACTTTTTAATACAGCCAAATTAAGCTTCATGCATTTAGGAACAAGAAGTCCATACCTACTGAACAGAGGACTGCATCTTGGAAAGCAGTGACTCTAAAAAGGGTGTAGGGTGGAAAAGCATCTGAACATGAGTTCCCAGTGTGATGCTGTAGCAAAAAGGGATGATGTGATCCTTGGCTGCATAAACAGGGGAGTAGTGAGTAGGAGTGGGGAGGTGATTTTTATTTTTGTACAGGGCATTGGTGAGACCGATACTGGAAAAATGCATCAAGTTCTGGTGTCCACATTTTTTAAAAGGATGTTGAAAACTTAGAGAGGGTTCAGAAAAGAGCCTCAAATGATTTGAGCACAGGAGAGAATACCTTCCAGTGAGAGACATAGATCTCAGTCTGTTTAGCTTAACAGAAAGAAGACTGAGAGGTGACTTGATTTACAGTGTACAAATACCTTCCAGGAGAGAAAATACCGGGTACTAAAGGGCTCTTTAATCTAGCAGACAAAGGCAGAACAAGAGCCAGGGGCTTTAAGCTGGAGCCAGACAAGTTCAAAATGGGAATAAGGCACACATTTTTAACTGTGAGGGTGATTAACCATTGGAGCACCAGGGGACATGGTGGATTCTCCATCTCTTGATGTCTTCAAATCAAGACTGGAGGTCTTTCTGGAAGTTGTGGTTTAGTTAGACACAATTTACTGGGGTCAATACAGGGGTATCTGGATGAAATTCTCTGGCCCATGTTATACCAGAGGTCAGACTAGGTGATACAATGGTCCCTTCTGAGCCTACACTCTGAATTATGGCTAAAGGTTCCATGCATCATTGTGGGGGATCAGACCATAATCACACAGCTTGAAATTTAAGAACTTTCTTTCTTTTCTCCAGGAAATAAATAAAACTTTTTGTTTTCAGAAAGCCATTTCATTATCACCTTTACACAGCTGGGTGCTTAGGTCTTTTGCCATCACAGCTTGCCCTAGGTGTGGGACTTTAAGAGCATCACACCCTCTTCTATTTTATCTTAGGTATTTTAGTAAAATGGCACATGTTCATTTGGTAAAACCTTTCAATCTTGTTCTAGTATTAGTATGAGATTACACCATCATTTCAAGTAATGAAGTGGACGGACTGTAGGTTATGCCCATACAGCTTCAGAAGATGCTGTTATACATAGGGGGGAAAAAAAATTCTTAAGAAGCTTCTCTGACAGTAATTGTGTTTTAAAATGAGACTAAGGAAAATATTAAGTGTACTTACAAGAACTATTGTAAGATTATTAGTATCTGCCATGGGTGGGGGAGACTTCTGTCCCAGGGAAACAGTACAGAAATTAGTATGGGGAATTGATGCCTGTTCTTTCATCTTGCAGTGTTTTCTACCTGGTGGATTNGTTTTTTTTTTTTTTTTTTTTTTTTTTTTTTTTTTTTTTTTCTTTCAGTGCCTGATTTTCCTGGATGACCCCCAGGCTGTAAGTGACATCTTAGAAAAGCTGGTGAAGGAAGACAACCTCCTCATGGCTTATCAGATCTGCTTTGATCTGTATGAAAGTGCCAGCCAGCAGTTCTTGTCTTCTGTGATCCAGAATCTCCACACTGTTGGGACCCCTATTGCCTCTGTGCCTGGATCAACCAACACTGGGACTGTCCCTGGATCTGAGAAAGACAGGTGGGGATGTTGGCTTGAGTAGAAATATAATTGTCATGTTCAGTTAGAATACAATTGTTGTATTATTTTTTGGGGGGCGGATGGGGGGGAATTAATTTACGCAGGAACATTGGAAGAGCATGCATCAGTATTCTTAGACTTAGGGGAATGTATGGCCCAGGGACTAGGAATATGTAAGTCCCTTCGTTTTCAGTTTTTCTTTTGTTTACAATTTCCTGGGAATTTAGTGGCATTTATTACAAAATTTTTAAAAGGTGAAAATTGCTAAAAACAAATTAATGACACAGTTTTCTGGGTAAATATCGGGGTTAATATTGGGGGACAGGAGAACAGAAAAAAGCAACAGAGAAAAGCAAGACTATTGAAAGTAAAAGCAGTTTAATGCTGTGGTAGTTTATTTCATTAACTGTATTTAGTTGCATAATATGTAGCACTAGTAGATGGTACCTGAACCTATTGGAGCCCAGAGATACTTTAACAGAGAGAATGTAATTACATTTAGACTAATTGTTTATTGACATAAACGCATCTTACCTAATGCTATATTGGATTTTCTTAGCATAATCAGTATTTTCAGGTACTTCAGTAGTCTACAGTTTGGGTGAAAATTGGTCAAAACGGAATAATAACTTTTGTAAAACCTGGGAAATTTTCAGTAAAAACCAGAAATGAAGGGCCTTATTATTACTGATATGATACAAAGCCTTTCACCTCTTGGACAAAGCTCACTAGTTCAAATCCAGCCTAGAACTTTGTTACTAGAAGATTACAGCAATCTGTATCACAAGATCTTAGTGGCCAGATATCCACATTACACAAGACACCCCCACAATTGGTCGCCTCATTTCATCTCCTCTTTGGTTCCTCACAAGTACTCCGCATGGGCCTATGGAAATGTAGGAAACTGGTTCCAAACACCTTTGTTTCTTCAGTCAAGAGTGCGTATGTAGCAGGTAGATCGGGGTGGGCAAACTTTTTGGCCCGAGGGCCACGTCTGGGTGGGGAAATTGCATGCAGGGCCGTGAATGTAGGGCTTGGGCAGGGGGTTGGGGTGCGGGAGGGAGTGCGGGGTATGGGAGGGGGTGTGGTGTGCAGGAAGGGGCTCAGGGCAGGGAGGAGTGTGGGAGGAGGCTCAGTGCAGGAGGGATGCGGGGTGCAGCAGGGGGCTCAGGGCAGGGGGTTGGAGTGCTGGAGGGATGCAGGGTGCTGCAGGGGCTCGGCAGGGGGTTGGGGTGCTGGAGGGCTGTGGGGTGCAGCAGGGGACTCAGGGCAGGGGGTTGGGGTGCAGCAGGGGGTTGGGGTGCAGGCAGGGTGCGGCGGGGGCTCAGGGCAGGGAGTTGGGGTGCAGGAGGAGTGCGGGGTGCAGGCTCCGGCCTGGTGCCGCTTACCTGGAGTGGCTCCAGGGTGGCAGTGGTGCACCGGGCCCGGCCAGGGCAGGCTCCCTGCCTGCCCTGGCCCTGCACTGCTCCCACAAGCGGCTGGCACCACATCCCTGCAGCCCCTGGGAGTGGGGGGGCAGAGGGCACCGCGCGCTGCCCTCGCCTGTGGGTACCTCCCCTGAAGCTCCCATGGGCCGTGGTTTCCCATTCCCAGCCAACGGGAGCTGCGGGGGGAGGTACCCACAGGCGAGGGCAGCGCACAGAGCCCTCTGCCCCCTCTCCCCCAGTGGCCGCAGGGACGTGGTGCTGGCCACTTCTGGGAGCAGCACGGCGCCCACGGTGCCATGGGGGTGGCAATCCTGTGGGCCGGATCGAATCCTGTGGGCCTGACCGGCTGGATCTGGCCCACGGGCCGTAGTTTGCTCACCCCTAAGGTAGATGTCCCCCTGTTGTGATGTCCCACAGTAAGAGGGAATATGTACCCATAAAGCAATTTATAAATCAGCCTATGCAATGTCTGACCTCGGTTAGTCCTCTTTCAGTGCTGCCTCTGAACATTGATTGCATTGTAGGGGTCAGCAGGCAGCAGCCCTCTCCCTTGAGCACTGGAAATTCAATTTTTGATCATTCCGAGAGACCTGGACAGATTCCTCTCCCCAGCATTGGCAGAGCCGTATTGTAGCATTGGCAGAGCCTTATGCTTCTTGAGGTGCTGTTGTTGGAAGAGATGTGAAATAATTATCCCCTCCAACTTGCTTGTAATGCCCATCCAGTCGTGTCCGTGAGAGAGATGGATGATGCTTGAAGTGTTCTGGCTGGCATGGCACTCCCCAGGAGAGACTGGAAAACTGCCTGAGTTTATTTTAAAATGTCAGGCAGAGGGAGTCTGTACAGTATATTGGGCTCTAGCGATAAATGGAACGTTTCCCTCCACTACACAAGTCTGTCGGGGCCGTGTTTCAGTGCCAGCTTAATGGCTTGGATTGCTTTCCCATTCATCACTACGGCCATCCTTACTGACAGTGGTGGCCCCTAGGCTTTTGAGTATGGAGGTAGTTCCTTCGCTATGTCTCACTCCTAAACACGTTTCCACCAGTGGGTTTTCCCTCACGTCTCCCTGTCCATACAAGCTTCTTTAGTCGCTCCACTTTCCAGCCAGCGTGGGGGCCAGGATTCTCCCCGTCTTTTATCCCTAACTCCCCTCTGACTCAGATTGCAGAGGGGGCTGCTATACTTGTGTGTGTCAGCCCTGTGCCGTGCCCAAGGTCTCTTATCCCCGGAGCTCACCTTCACAGCCCAGTCTCCTGTGTCAGGGCGCAACATTCAGCTGCTGCCAGAGCATTTGGCAGTCATGAGATGTGAACTGGGTTGTATTTTTTGTGTTTAATTTCAGTGACACCATGGAAACAGAAGAGAAGCCAAGTAGCACTTGTGCTGCGAAGTCTGCAGAATCTGTGAGTGCCACTCTGTGAAATCAGATGTGCTGTGTTCAGCTGTCCATACACGTTTTGCTTAGATCCCTTCCTCTTCTTCCCTGTCACAAGGTGGGATGAGCCTCTAAGGGAGTTGGGCGTACCCCTGTCTGTGACTAAATCAGCTCCCTCCTAAGTGATAGGTTTGAGGCTAGAGGTCAGGTGATGGTCTGCAGATAAAACAGAGAGAGAAAACTGTAGGGAGCAGGTAGGCTTCTGCAGGAGACTCTGAGTCAGGAGCAGGGGCCAGGTAGAAGGACCTGGTTTATCTGTTTGATTTTGACTGTATTAGCATTGAGGAAATTAACTCCTCCCCAAAGAAAAGCACTGAAATTCTGCTGCTGTTGGGCACTTCATTCTGATGCACTGGCCGGTGAATTGGTCCACTCCCCACAAGCCATTCAGTAACAATTTTCCTGACTGGGAGAGCTTGGATGTTGCTTCTGGAATGCTAAAAGGAGTTGCTAGAGTAATACCAGGCGCTCATGTTCCCTGGGGGCTGTACCCTTTGCTCTGCAGGGCTTACAACCCCCAGTGAAGACTAGAGCTTGGTGCTTGAGTTCTGATCCCTGCTTGGGAATAGTGCACATGGTGCTATTGCTGCGCTGCTTGGCTGGCTCATTAGATTTCTGTTGCGTAACGCTTGCTCTCTCGAGTATGTTAGAAGTAAATATACATACACCCTAAGCAGCAAATGTAGCAGCCTGGCCATGTATTTTCTGGGGCTGGTGAAAGGAAATAAATAAAATGCTACCCAAAGGTAATGCACACGTGTGAACTAGTCATGGGAATCTTTGAGATTTTCTTGTAGATAGCTGAAAGGGAGACATTCTGTTCGTTCAAATGTAAGTAGAGATATTTGCTGAAACTAGGCAAGGAAACAGCAGGGTGGAAGTCCTTACTTCGTCAAGAGCCTGTGAGCAGTGCACACCGGGGTCAGCGTGTCTTGAATTAGTTTCTGTTACATGAACACCATTGATTGTGGCAAGGGGCAAGCATGCATAAGCAATCTTTGTGGCCTGAAGCATTCCTGAGTTTAATCTGCCCCAGATCAGAAAAGAAATAATTGAGGGGATTAGTTGAAGAGCTAAACTAGCTGTACTCGGTGGGTCTCTTTAACATAAAGCGGCTACAAAGAGACCCGATGTACTTTCCACCCTCTGCGAAAGAGCCCCAAGCAGAGACTTACCCTGCAGAAGTTATCTAGGGCTGTGGGGACGAGTTATTCCGGCAGAGCACTGGAAACAAGCAGGCAGTGGAAATACAGCAGTGAATGGTAGATTGTTCCAAAAGCCATAACACTGGGTTCTCCCTCCGCAGCCATTGTAAATCGGAGCAGGGTGGCTTTAGCACATCCGCTTCCATTAACCTGCCGCGTTGAATTAAGGTGTGTGCTGATTTCCCGAGAAGTTCTAGCCACATCATGAGGCGCAGCCTGTGACGCCCAAATTATTGCTGCTTTGAGTCCTTCCCCAGTATAATCTCCAAGGAAATATAAGCACAATGTGAATATAGGTGACTGCTCTTGGGGGAGATTCTTTTCTCCTCATCTGTTGAAGGTATAAGAGACCAAACAAAGCAGCATGTTGAGCCTTTTTGGCATTTGGTACAGGTCTCCTCGCAATACCTTCCATTCAGTTCAGTGGCTGCATTTAATCTTAGGGGGTCTGTCCCCTACTCCCGTACATAGAGGCACTCCCATTAATGTTTCTGGGAGCTGGGTTATATGCATCGAGGGAAGAATTAATGCCCTTTTCTCTTCCCAGAGGTGCTGGTCTCTGAAGCACGTGACGGGGCATGTACTGTTAAATATGCCCATCTATTAGCTGTCTCGTGGGCCAATGTTTTAACAGAGCTTGATCCTGGGGGAATGCAGGGATTCTGATGACCTGTTGTTGTTTTTTTTTTGTTATTTGTGTGTGAAGAACCCAGAGCCTAAGGACCAGATTTCAAAAATGATTAAAATTTTAAGTGGTGAAATGGCTATTGAGTTACACCTGCAGTTTTTAATACGAAACAACAATACAGACCTGATGATTCTCAAAAACACAAAGGTAAGAGACCTTGGATTGTCTTTTTCTTTCTGGAATCATCACAGATTTTCTGGTGACTGTGTTTCAATACTGAATGTAGTCTCCTCCTTGAAGCCGTAGGCTTTAGCAAGGCCTGTATGTCTCTTGGAGTCTATTTAGTCTGTCTCTCTCTTTCCAAGGTTCTAGTTTAGTATATTGGTCAGACCAGATTGATTTTAAAACTTGAAACTCCAAGGCTAAGGGAGGGCTGCTTGTTCCCACTATCTGGCCCAAAGCCATCAGCCCCCGGAGTGTGGCCCAGGGAATCCTGAGATGTGGCTTGTGGGCACCTTTCGCTGTATCTGTGGGTTGAAGATAAAGCTGCTCAATTGCAGTATTTTAATGCAGGGAATAAACTGAATGTATTGGGGAACTCGCGTAATTTCTATTTCACTAGGGAAGATACTAATGAGAGAGAGAGTGTGTGTGTGTGTGAAAAATGTATGTGCAAAATAGGTGCAGCCCTTGGGCTCAT
Organism: Platysternon megacephalum; assembly: GCA_003942145.1. Taxonomy (NCBI): domain Eukaryota; kingdom Metazoa; phylum Chordata; order Testudines; family Platysternidae; genus Platysternon; species Platysternon megacephalum. The sequence goes on along the minus strand of QXTE01000125.1, from coordinate 1,457,502 downwards.
GGCAAGCTTTGTCCCTTCTGTCCTTTAAGACAAGTGATTATTGTAAATCGCAACAGAGAGATTATTTGAATCTGAAATGTAACTTCTGTCCTCGGCAAGAGGTGGTGTGAAACCGTTGCTTTAAGCAAGTACACGTCTGTTGGGAGGTTCCATTTTAAATGCACTGGAAATGCATACAACTCTTTTGGGTAGTGATTCGGCGTAGCCTTCTAGGAAGGGCTTGAAATTGCTGTCAGGAGCACTTACTGTGTAGCAATAGGTTCCTGGAGCGCCTGGCTAGTTAAGAGGGTTCTATTCTCCGTTTGTGCTGTTGCTTCATTCCAGAAGTTTACAGAAAGGACTTGTCTGCACTAGAAGAATTGGGTTGAGATTAGATAGGTGTGTATTAACAAGCAATGCATCCCCATCAGGAAAAAGATCATGCTTAGGTTGGGGCTAGTTAATACAACTCTATCTAATTGTGACTTATTTTTCTAGTACCAAGTCCAGAGTGAGCAGAGCTTTGCGTCTTAGTTGGGAATCTTCTTTGCTGCAACCTGGTGTCTGTTTCTTGCTTCTTGGTGATACTCGTCTATTTTGCTCTTCCAGGATGCAGTGCGGAACTCTGTGTGCCACACAGCAACGGTTATAGCAAACTCCTTTATGCACTGTGGGACAACCAGTGACCAGTTCCTTAGGTAAATACATTGCAAAGAAGTCCAGTTAGCATTCAGAGAGCTAGAATAGCATGTGCAGTACGGTTCACCCCGTCTCCGAAAAGACATTGCAGAACTAGAGGAGGATCAGCAAAGTGGTGATAATGATCAAGGGGCTTGGAAAAGCTGTCATATGAAGAGTGTGAAAAGGTTAGAATCCTTTCCCTTAGAAAGGAGATGGATAAGCAGAGAGGTGATAAAAGTGTATGAGATAACGAATGGTCTAAAGAAGGGCAATTGGGAGCTTCTGATCTCCTGTCTCATAACACAAGAGCAAGGGGACATTCAATGAATTTAAAAGGTGGGAAATTCAAAACCAATAGAAGGAAATATCTTTTCCCACTTCATGTAATTAGACTGTGGAATTCACTGCCACAGGAAGTCCATTGTGGCCAAGAACTTAGCAATATTCAAAAAGGGACTGGATACTTACATGGATATCAAGACTATCCAGAGTTTCTATACATAATTATAATTTTAAAAGTGATATTAAACCTTGTGCTTTATGGCTTAAACCAGTCTCTGACTATTGGAGATCAAGATGAGACCGAGTGGGTGGGTCAGATTATCCCACATCAGCCTGTTTGTGGAGTTCTTACACCTCTGAAGCATCTGGGTCTGGCCACTGTCAGAGATGGAATTCTGCTCTAGATGGACCACTAGTTTAGTCCAGTCTGGCAGTTCCTATTTTCCTGTAAATAGAGGCTGGCTTACTGGTGAGCTAGTGACACTCCTGGAGGTCAAAGGTGGGGACTGAACCCACTGCGGGAGGTGAGGAAAGAAAATGACTCTATGATCAAATCCCTGCAGTTGAGCTGGGAACAGTATTGATGGACTGCGTGGTGAGCAAGATCCAGCTCTCTGGAAGGATTGCTCAGCCTGCAGCCAGGTCTTTGAATATGCTGACGTAGTAGATTTATGTAGTTCTGTGTCGTCACTTAATGCTGCTGTTCAGGACGGTGATTTCCAATGTTCAGCGGCTGAGCTGGGACCAGCCAGAAATCAGGGCTGCTCTAGGCAGTGGAGCATGGAAGCAGCCCCTCCCCCATCTCCAACAGGTGCCGGTTTTGACAACCGTTTTTTCTGATGAAATTGTGGGTGTTATAGAAACTATATTTAACCCCTGACTTTCCTCCTTCCAGAGATAATTTGGAGTGGCTGGCCAGAGCCACGAATTGGGCTAAGTTTACTGCTACTGCCAGCCTGGGTGTCATACATAAGGTAATGCTGCCTTCATTCCTGTGTGCCTAAATGTAAACTCTTGCCATGCCCACTCCGGTCCTGGTCACCCTCCAACTCGTAACCAAGTTTGTACCCAGTCACTGATAGGCTGACTGTAAATGTGGTTTGTCTCCTTGCATGGCCCGATTATAACTTGGTTGGAACCAGAGCAGCTAATGTTACCTGACCCACGCCAGAGCCCTTGGTTGGCCCATGGTCGTCCTTCTGTGAGCGGTTTGGTCCTTTTTTTTATTTGCAGTGCAATCCAGACGCTTTAACCATGTTGGTGTAAATGGTTTGGTTGAACCTTAGGACATCTCGGAGTGCATTGTCCCATGTGCTGCCAGTGCCACCTTTTGTGTATGTTCTCCAGGCACTTTATTCCTATGGAGGCACCGCACCATAGAAGAGCTGCCCAGACTTTCCCCAGATTTACTGGTACAAACGTAGCTAGGGAGCCCGTGGACATGCAAACGTGTCTCTGATGGCTGAACAGTTGCTATGTGGACACAAACTGAACAGTGTTACCTATAACCAATTTAGGTGATTTGGCCTCTAGCTGGTTACAAAACCACTGTTAAAACTTGTGCTGTGGACAAGACCGAATGTTTTAACGAGCGTCTCCAAATATCATAAACAGGACATCTAATTTTTAAGAAACATCAAATACACGTGGCAGCTTCTTAATCAGAGAGATGTGCGAAGACTCAGCTGATTTCCAGGGTTGTTTTTTTCTGAATGTACACATGCATATAGCAGAACGTGCACTGGGCTAAACAAGGGCATGTAGTGTAATTATGGTCAGAAAAGTGGTGGAGAAATATGGCTTAAAGGGAAGAACCTTCAATTGACTTATCAAAATCTAAGTGCACAGAAGAAGAATACAGTGAACGAACAGATGATTTAAAGTATTTACAAGGACCATTTGGATGGAGGGGACCTGTGAATACTAAACCTGTGAGGTGGATTTAATTCTCTAATCCAACCCTGATAGATCACATCTAGCCTTGAATATGTGCAGTGAAGCTGTGATCTAGACAAATGTTTGTCCAACTTAATTAAAATGGGGGGAGGGCTCTTTTTGCTACTGTACAGTCGGAGAGACCACTCTTCTCCCCTCCTTTGCATCAGTTGCAGAGGATGGTGGCTTCCATTTACCAAATGTCTGTGGTTTTATAACATTATTTTGTGGCTTCATGATGTTACTGAGCTTCGTACGGTGATATGTTCCAGAGGAGCATTGATGGTGGCCGACCTTGCCGATTCAATGCTGGGAAAGCATTTTCCAGTCTGAAATAGTGGGAAACCATTGTAATTGCTTTGTGGGGCTAGAACCTTTAATTAAAGCATCCTGATTATTCGGCCAAATATGGTTCCTGGCCCAAATTTGTTTGCATTGGCTTTGGATAGCAGTCACGTGACCGGAGTGTAGTCACATGCCTCTGTGTGAATAAGTAGTTCAGAAGTGCAGAGAACACAGCATTAAAAGATTGAACATGTTGGGTTTGTGTTAGATCACAGCATGGAAATTGGTGGCTAAAGCAGATGTTTCCTATTGAGTGTTTAAAATATTGTAACAATGTCTTCTAATTAAGCACTGTTTTCTTTCTCCTCTCCTTTTTCCCCTTTCCCCAACCCCTTTGGGCAATGAATTTGCAGGGTCATGAGAAGGAAGCTCTACAATTAATGGCAACATACTTACCCAAAGACACCTCTCCGGGCTCGGCCTATCAGGAGGGCGGAGGTCTCTATGCATTGGGTCTGATTCATGCTAATCACGGTGGTGACATCATTGACTATCTGCTGAACCAGTTGAAGAATGCCAGCAATGACGTGCGTACTAGATTTAACAATGAACCTAGTTGTGTTCTCTTGTACCCAACAGTGCGCTAGGTGCTTCACACAAACCAGGCCTTTGAGCGCTTACACTTTAAAACAGATATGATACAACAACTGATGACCATAAACAGCCTGATAACAGGAGAAGGGCATGACTAAGACAATGGCTACAGCAAATAACCCTAACACCCTTCTTGTTAGAATACAAGTGGGATTTTAGGATGGACTTGTATACTTGTTTCAAAATAAATGTAATCTACAGCATGACTTTATACCCATCCCTCCTTTGTTTTAGGGTAGACTTACTGTATTATGCTCTGGTTTTGGCTCCAATTACCTACCAAAGGAATAAATTGCTCAAGCGACTGTGCTGCAAACTATCTTATGTGTAAACAGAGTTTCAGCAAGGATTCGCTCCTGACCACTCCTGGGCTTCTTCAACACTGACCCTTATGTTTGGAACAGCCTCCTAATTAATGTTTGCCCAGAACCCTTCCTCTCTCTCTCCTAGGATAGATAATAAAACAAAATATCGTAATGCCACTATATAAATTCATGGTACACCCATGTCTTGCATACTGTGTGAAGTTCTGGTCACCCCATGTCAAAAAAATGTACTAGAATTGGAAAAGGTACAGAGAAGGGCAACAAAAATGATTAGGGGTATGGAACAATTTCCATATGAGGAGAGATTAAAAGACTGGGACTGTTCAGCTTGGAAAAGAGATGACTATGATTGAGGTCTATAAAATCATGACTGGTGTAGAGAAAGTGAATAAGAAAGTGTTATTTATCCCTTCACATAATACAAGAACCGGGGTCACCCAATGAAATTAATAGGCAGAAAGTTTAAAACCAACAAAAGGATGTACTTCTTCACAAAACATACAGTGAACCTGTGGAACTCATTGCCACATGATGTAGTGAACGCCAAAAGTATAACTGGGTTCAGAAAAGAATTATATTAGTTTGTGACGAATAGGTCCAACAATGGCTATTAGCCAAGATGGTCAGGGATCAAACCCCATGCTCTGGGTGTCCCAAAACCTCTGATTGCCAGATGCTGGGATTGGACAACAGGATGGATCACTTGATAATTGCCCTGTGCTTTTCATTCCCTTTGAAGTATCTGGCATTGGCCACTGTCAGAAGACAGGATACTGTGTTAGATGGACCATTGGTGTTGCCCAGTATGGCCTTTCTTATGTTTTTCGAGGGTATCTTCTAAGTTTCCCACTAGGTCTGTGAATCATTCTAGCTGGAAAGATCACACTCATTTTGGGCTTTATTTTATATTGTATTGCTCCTTCATGCCTTCAGAGAATACAAGGTGATGAGGGCCTTATGAATAGCTGTATAAATTTCCAGTCAGGGTCTATTGGTGCAACGCATTTTGCCTGTTGCATATCTCTGTACAATGGTGGCCCTGTTTAAATAACTCCTTGGGAAGAGTGCTAAAAATAAATCCCCAGAAAATGTGTTGTACTGGGCTTGTAGCAGCCCTTACTGGGCAGATCTCTGGGCTGGCTTTGGGAACATCGCTTTCTCTGATCAAGACAACAGCTATTGGCTGGGGCTGGCTGGAAAAGTAAAACTGGGATTCATAACTAGGGGCAACAGTTCATTTGAGTTTTTGGGGGGTAGGGCCATACACTAATGGTTTCCAGCTTAAAGCTCTGGCTTCTTCAGCCGAAGTCGACACCTTCCCATTGTAATACGTTGAGCAGTAAGGAAAATGGTGGTGCTTTTTTGTAGATTGTCCGACATGGTGGTAGCCTGGGTCTGGGTCTGGCTGCCATGGGGACTGCACGGCAGGATGTGTATGATTTGCTGAAAACAAACCTCTACCAGGACGATGCAGTGACAGGTAAAGATGCTGCTTCTAAAACATGAGCCATTGCTCGTAGTATAGACTATTTCCACTGTGCAACTCTGTCCTGGCCTTTCCATGACCTACCTACAAGGGTCTTTTTATTTTGTTGCAGGTAATGCCTGTGGGCCTGATTGTATTGGGTATTGTACAGACACACCTAGCAAGAGACAGCCGCTGCCATAAGAAGATTAGCCTAAGAATTGCAGGGACTGTGATTCAGTGACCTGATGCTTCTTTTTAGGGGGTCCTTTATTTCACTCATGGGGCCTCAAAGAAACTCTTCTCCCCTTACTCTTTTTTTAACCTGTTTTGACCCCACATTCCTGCCAGATCTCGTTGGCTAAGAGAGGCTGAGTGGAGGGGCTCATGAAGGCCACTGCTGCATTGGCTCAGGTTAACAGAAGAGCTTATGAGATGATCTGCGTGTGTACTGGCATGAGAAACATATTGAACCTGGGAGGGCATAGCACTAACCTCAGGGCTCATGGGCTGGTGGCTAGTAACATGATATGGGCATACAATCAAATACACCTTCCACAGTGATTCATTAAAATGAAGACGCTGCTGCATTAACAATCTATCTTTTAAGTAGCTTTATAGTATTTCCCAGGGAGTGATTTTATTATACTGCTGTCTATTTGAGGCTTCTGCTAGTGCACCTCTATGTAAACATCATCGGTATGCATTTGCAATTTTCCTTTAGAAGCGTCCTTCCTTCCTGTAGCTTTTGTGAGTGAGCGAACACCATGCTGAGCAGCAGGTCTGCTGGGCACAGTGTCTGGAAACTCTGTATTGGCCTGTATCTCAGTAGGATGAGGGGCCTCTGGGTATTGTGTTTACATAGGAATTGATTTATTAGCCTATTTCGGGAGCTCTGCATGCTTTACTGATTCCCTTTCGCTGCTGTGCAGGTGAAGCAGCTGGTCTGGCATTGGGTCTGGTAATGCTGGGATCTAAAAATGCTCAGGCTATTGAGGACATGGTTGGCTACGCACAGGAAACGCAGCATGAAAAGATCTTGCGGGGGCTGGCTGTTGGCATTGCCCTGGTGATGTATGGGAGGATGGAGGAAGCAGATGCCCTCATAGAGAGTCTCTGCAGAGATAAGGTGAGTGTGTCTGCGTTTTGATACCATCATGGTCTATTTCAGAGATTTCCCCCTGCTCCCTTCTGAAATCTCCAGCTTTGGTTAGGGTGACTGCTTTCACCAGAAAAGTTTTTTCCAAATAACTGAATGTGTCGATGTACCTGTTGGGTGATGTGTGGCAGTGGTCAGTAAAGTTATTCTGAAAGGGTTGGACGATTCACAGCTCATGATACTTTTTGCCTCTAGGTCAGGGGTAGGCAACCTATGGCACGCGTGCCGAAGGCGGCACGTGAGCTGATTTTCAGTGGCACTCACACTGCCCGGGTCCTGGCCACCAGTCCGGGGGGCTCTGCGTTTTAATTTAATTTTAAATGAAGCTTCTTAAACATTTTAAAAACCTTATTTACTTTACATACAACAATAGTTTAGTTATATATTATAGACTTATAGAAAGAGACCTTCTAAAAATGTTAAAATGTATTACTGGCACGCAAAACCTTAAATTAGAGTGAATAAATGAAGACTCTGCACACCAGTTCTGAAAGGTTGCCGACCCCTGCTCTAGGTCATTAGTGCCAAATGGCATTCCCACCTGATGGCTGTTCTGTGGCGTGTCCCATGCCTAGTAGACAGGTGCCCATAGCCCGTTTTCCCCCCTGTTGGCAGCTTCAGAGCCCAGGAATTGAGTAGACTTGGAAACTGAACTTCTGACTCCTAGCTGTGTCTGTAGAAATCTAAATATTGAAGCACTCTCTGTGTCTTCCAGGATCCAATCCTCCGTCGTTCAGGAATGTACACTGTAGCTATGGCTTACTGTGGCTCAGGGAACAACAAGGCAATCAGACGTCTGCTGCATGTTGCTGTAAGTTCTGCGGAGTCTGGGGCAGGTAACGGGATAGCTGGGGTGGTGGCAGCAAATACACAGTCCATTGACAGAACTCGGTAGCTGTAATGTTAATATTTTAATCTAAAATAGTGATGTAAAGGGAATGAGTGGCCTCTCTTTGCTTAATGGAAACACAAGGATTAGAAGTCATAGGGTTTGCAAACATTAAAGCTAAGAGACATTCAGCAAGAGAATAAACAAACTCCACTGTCGCTGAAAGCAACACTATGCTAAAAAGTAGAACACAGCTCCAGAGTACTTGCTAGCTGGGCCTAAGAGTTTCTTATCTGCTCCAGATAACCTTCATCATAATTTATTGTGTTGAACAGAAACAGGGTAGCCTCTAAAATATGGAGGCCATCAGCTCTTTCTGACTAATAGGTCTGTGATCCAAAAAAAGTAGGACTTAAAACATGTCAAGGTGTGGGAATGGTAGTTCTTTGTGAGTCTATTTCAGCCAAGGATCAGTTACCTCACTGAATATAACTGTTAATTTTTCTATCTCTGTAATCCCAGGCCTATATCCCAGATCAAATCACATGCATGAGAGCTGATGCGAAATGTTGGGGGTTTGAACCATTCTCTTAACATCTTGTTTCCTCTTTAATAGGTGAGTGATGTCAACGATGATGTGAGGCGGGCAGCAGTTGAGTCACTGGGGTTCATTCTGTTCAGGTACAATTTCTAACTCCATCATCTCTTCAGCCTTCAATTTGATTTGTCTGGGAGATTTTTTTTGAAAGCATGTGTGCTTCATCCATCTCACTAACTGAATCAGTTGCTAATGGAAACGCATAGAATAAAGGGAGAATGAAATCTGGGTCAGTAGTAGAACCCATCTGCTGTGAATTTAATGGACCAGGGGATGTATTGGTATGTCCTGGGATGAGATATAAATAGAAGAAAAAATGAGTCGCACAACCTTGCGTTGAGTGTTGGTGTGGTCCCTTGTGAGAAGTAATCTGAAACTGCACAGTGCCCTGTTACGGTGAATCTACACATGGGAAATGACATTTTGGGGCAAAATGTATACTTTAGTAAAAACCTTTGACTGATGTAGTACTTTGTATTTCCTCTAAGTGGCTTTGACTCACTTGAGGTGTATGATTACCCTCCACACACCCCAAAAGTCAAAGTTGCAGTTTCTGTACATGTTTTAAGGAGAAGTTGGCTTAAATCTAATATGCAAAGTATGAAGAAAATAAAAATTGACCCTCTGAGCTGGTACCAACTCTTGGGTGCTTTACAGGAACCATTGGATATAACGTATGTAGCCTCTGGCTCACTGTGTACGAGGAAATAGTGGATTAAAGTAAGTTACATGCTAGAGCGTCTCAGAAAAACTTCTGTGTCTTTAATTAAACTCTTATTGAAATTTTCCACAGCGAGTTGCCAAGTGGAATTAAGTGAGTGAAGTCTAGTTACAGGGAGTGTGATTTAGGGAATGTATCTGGTTGTATCAAATAATGGATGGGTAAGACTTGAACAGCAGTTTTGCTCAGTACATATTGGATAAAGTAACTTTTTTTTTATTTTTAAGAAACTGCAGTCATTTATAGCAGTAGACTTCCTAAATAAATATTCAGCAGACAACTTAATGAGCTGTTCAGGAGGTCTCCAGACATATGGCCCAATTGCCTGAATAGAGTAGAGTGAGATGAAGTTGGAAAACTTGAATTCCTCATTCCGTTTGGAAGATAAGTTAATTAAAAGTCGAATATACAGTCTCTTACTAGACACCCTTGAGATGACACTTCCAAAACAAATGTGTCTGCCTAAAATGTTACTTCTCTAGAACTAACTTTGAAGGTAGGAGATTGTTTTGAAAATAAGACTTTGTTAAAAATAACCTCCACATTTTAAAACCACCTTTTAGTTATGCAGACTGTAATGCCAAAATGGGACATGTACTTTCAAGTAAGTCTTTCATCTTCTGAAATTAGTAGGAACAAATATTTTTTGGCCGTCTTCTTCTAATGTCAAATCACTCTCTCACTGATTCTGTGGGTAGCACTTTACAATGCCATAGGCATGTGTATTTATCAACTTGGGAAGATGGAAACTTGGCCTGAAATTTTCATTCATATATTAACATGGGAGGCCAAGTTTCAGACTTGGACTGTCATTCTTGTATATTGGTGCTGGTATCCCCTTCTAGGCACCTAAATCCCCCCTTTGCATGCCCAAGTCTAGAGAGTGGGTCTGCAGTCTGCCCAACACATGGGATCATTCTGGGTGAAATGTGCTATACTAAGTGTCAAGGAGCGTGTGGGGGGTCAGGACCCTGCACCCCTCTTCCTGGGATTTACCGTGACTCTCAGGCAGTCAGGAAAACGGAAGGTTTATTAGATGACAGGAACACCGTCCCAAGCAGAGACTGTAGGTACAATCAGAATCCCTCAAACAAGTCCTTCTGGGGGGCAGGGAGCTTAGCCCCCAGCTTGGGGTTCCCTGCGTTTCACCACCCAGCCCAAAACTGAAACTAGAAACTCCTCCAGCAGCTCCCTCCTCCTGCTCCTCCTCTCCTTTGTTCAGTCTCCTGGCCCGAAGGTGTCACTTCTCCCACCCCCCTTCCTGGCTCAGGTTACGGCTCAGGTAGCTTCCTTCCCATCCCCAATGTAACTCCCCTGCAACATTCCCAGGTCAAATCCGCCCTGCTCTGTCACACTAAGTAAGATTTTATTACTAATACTTTGCTCTTCTATGATGCCTTTTGTCTGGCGATCTCAAAGCACTTAATGAATTTAGACTAGAACCCTGTGAGTTAGGTATGTGTCAACCTAATTTTACAGTGGAGGAAATTGAGGCATAAGGGGTGATGTGACTTACCCAAGATTATACCAGCAAGTCTATGAAAGAGCTGAATCTGCTGCTCCCAGTCCTGTGCTTTGCCATAAACCCTCGTCTTCCCTTGTGTCTTTTTTTTTTTTTTTTTTTAAACTTAACACTCACACTAATAGAATAAGGTGTTGGGGATAGTGAGTGAAAACAATCTTTGCTTATTAATGAGTAAACCAGAGAGAGGATGATTGCCCAATTACTAAGCTTGCTGGTAGCATCACCATCCTAGGCACAATTGTGATGTGAGCAAATTTCCCATCAGTGAACGTATCTAAATAAATGAATAAAAGCTTTTAATGTCAGCCTTTGCATGGAAGTACTCCCATCGCTTCCCCCCCCAGGGCAGCTTATCTCTGGTGCTTTTTGGGACTCCCTGTTTACTTACCCACACTTCCACATTGGCACAGCTATTTTTCTGGCTGAGGGGAGCTGCTTCTCTATGGGCAGTTGTCATCTTCAGCAACGTAGAACATTTGCTGTCCCCAGAGCTGAGAATGTTGTCTCTGCTTTGCTCCAAGCCCTAAAGAATCGACTCCTGGGAAGGCAGAACTTTAATTAAGGGCCTCCCATGTGGCTGTAGAAGAAGCACTTTGTGAAGGAACACTGTTTCAGGGTTATCAGCCCCATTAACGCACCCCACCTTTAACCTCCTCGTGGGCACCCTCTTAAGGTTTCAGGTGTCCTAGCAGTCACCCCTTTCAGGCAGAGACCGGTGTGTCTCTACATTCAGATCGGGGTGGGGGTTAGACTTAGTCTCTCTGCATCTCACTGTGATTTCCCTAGCAGGTCAGACTGGGGTCCAGCACCTGTAATTTACTCTTTTTCTAGGGGCTACACAAGCTACCAACCAGCCTTCACAAAGCAGATTACATTGATTCTTAGGGCAAAAGCATCACAGGGAAAACCTCTAAAAACAATGCAGGGATTTACGTGCTTACTAAACATACTCAGTAATTGCTGATCAGCCCTATGGGGTCGTGGTAGGCCAAAGGCCTTCCAACCCCTCAGTAAGAGTTGTGGGGCCCCCTCCAGGACCAAAAGTCCTATCCATTTGCTGAGTCAAACAGAAGACCCTGAGTCTGTTTAAACTCAGTGTCTTATACCAAAGTCTTGCTTTGACTCCCAGCCGCTTGAAAACAGGTAAACCAGTCCTTTCTTCTATCTGTCAGGTGGTCAAGCTTCAAAGCCAGCCTTGGGATTTTGCTCTAATCCCCCTGTGATTCCAGGAACATACAAATACACCTCATTTGTATTGTCTGCAAAGGGCTATGAATATTCTATAAAACATACTGTCTGGCCTATCTCCATATAATGGCTTTTTGAGGTTTTCAATGTAATAGACAATATGGTTCTGAAAGATATTGCAACCACATGCAGTATATGTTCGCAAGGAACTTTATCTGTGATTTCACACGTGTTGATATGAAACCAGAAGAAGCTAAATCACTGTTAGATGCTCCGGCTCTGTGACTTTGCAGGCTTCACATATTAGCGCAAAAATCTGCTCACCGGGAGAATGTCCTAGGTGTTTAGAAGTCTTCATTGGGCACTTTGCAGGTACTTCCTGGGAAATTAGTGGCAAAAAATGCAGGCAAGAATAGAGGGTTGCGTAAGGGGGATAAGCACTTGCTTCAAATGATAGAAATAGCACATGGGCTGGCTTGGTGACATGATGTTAATACTCTGCTCCGTGTATGTCTACACAGCAGCTAAGTACCCATGGCTGGCCTGTGCCAGCTGACTTGGACTCATGGGGCTCAGGCTGAAGGGCTGTTTCACTGTTGTGTAGACGCTCGGGCTAGAGCCTGGGCTCTAGGCTCCTGCAGGGCGGGAGAGTCCCAGAGCTCGGGCCCAAGCCCGGAAGTCTATACAGCAGTGAAACAGCCCCGCCGCCCGAGCCCTGTGAGTCCGAGTCACCTGGCTGTGTAGACAGACCCCCCCCGAGGCCTGGGTACAGTACAGTCCCCAATTCCACTCTAGTTCATTTACTCAGTCTGTTAGAGGCTGCATGGCCAGTCCTAAGGGGAGAGGGCCATGCCTGCTTTCTGAACAGGAATCATTTCATCTCATTAACAGCAAGTATTTCAATAAAAAGACCCCTTAAAAATCACTGCTTCAGCATGGACTGTTCAAGAGAGTTACTGTCCAGACTGTTGGTTAGTATTGCAGGCCTTGGTGTGACTGACAGCATTATCTTCTAGTGGCTAAAAGGATTTGGAAGTCATCTGGGTTCTACTTCCTGCACTGCTGTTGACTTATTGGTGTGGCCTTGGCTGTCTTGGTGCGTGCTCCCCTGTTTTAAAATGGGGTAATGATACTTGCTTTTGTAAAGTCCTGTGAGAAGCGGAGGTGAAAAATATTATTGTGTAAAGTATTATTACTTTATTGGCTATTTTAAGCAGAAGACACAATACCTGCATCGTAATTTAACTCTTATTGCAGTATGTAAAAGGCCGTAACGAGGTTGGGCCCCATTGTGCTAGAGGCTGTTCAAACCTATCACAAATGTCAGGCCATGTCCCAAAGAGTGGACCGGCTTTAAGACAAAGACACAGCAGGAGGAGGAGACGAACAAGGAAGCTGGGGTAGGGTCTGGGAGACAGGATAACAAATATAATAGGACACACGCAACTCTTAGCTGGTCAGTAGAATGATTGAAGCTTTACCCTGCCTTGTAGTTGTCAGGTTGCTGTTTACCCGAACACACTGTGGAAGAAGTGAATTTTGAGGAGGGACTTGGAGGAGAACAAGGTGATGGCTTTCTGGATTTTGCCTGGGCACTTTCACCACTCGTAAGGGGCGATGTGGGTGAAAACACAGGGCTGGTCCACACTAGGGGCGGGGATCGAAATAAGATACGCGACTTCAGCTACGAGAATAGCGTAGCTGAAGTCGAAGTATCTTATTTCGAATTTGGCGCGCTTACCTCGCGTCCTCGCAGCGTGGGATCGACGTCCGCGGCTCCCCCGTCGACTCCGCGAACTCCGCTCGCCCTGCTGGAGTTACGGAGTCGATGTGAGCGCGTTCGGGGATCGATGTATCGCGTCCAGACGAGACGCGATAGATCGATCCCCGCTACATCGATGGCTACCCGCCGATCCGGGCGGGTAGTGTGGACCTAGCCACAGAAGTGCTTATCAGAGAATTGGGCAATGGAGGCTGGTGTCATTGATGGAGCAAAGGCCGAAATTGACCTTGCAATAAGCTGGTGGGGCTAAAATGTGGAGGGCTTTGTCAGAAAAGACTGGAAGTTTGTGTTGATGCAGTGGATTAGGGAGAGCCAGTGGAGGGACTTAAAAAGAAGGGGTGATGTACTCAGAGCAATGAGCCAAGAGGAGTTTAGCAGTGGCATTTTGAATAGATAAGGAGGAGGTGAGTAGACATGCAGTATGTTGTCAGGTTTAATTGTGTGTTTATTTTAATTTTAGGAGTTTACCATTTAAGACCTTTGTTTACAGAATGCCAGCAAGTCGAAGAAGAATTAATTCACACCTGAAAAGCGGGCCTCTTAAAAGTGCCTAAAGCTGGGTGCCCAAAAATGGGGTTACCACAAATCACTTGACAATCTTGATCGCAAGTTACAAAATTGTCCTATTCGTCGTCTGAAAAATACTCAGTTTGATTCTCTTGTGTGTGATCCAAGACTTCAGCACATATTGGTTGTCATCATGAACTCAGTTTATAAATATTCTGAATTCCCTGCATGGGCAGCAGGTGTCTCCCAAGAGCTGTTCTACCAGGCACATGGGCACAACCCGTTCTTCACCACACAGGGAGCTAGCGTCTCCAGAGGCCAACTGGTACTGTTTAAGTGACCGCTGTGTGTCTGTAAACAAAAGGAAAATTCCACACGCTCCTTCCATTCTTGCGGGGATCTTTCATCCAAACAGGTTCTGGCAGAACATTTTTGTTCGTTGATCTCACTGTCGCTTTCCCCTCTCCACCAACACAAAGCATAATTGGTCATTGATAACTTCCTGCCACAACGGGAGGCTTTCAGGGCTCTGATTTAAACCGTTTACTGTATCCTGACATCTCTGTGGGGCACTAGGTACCAGCCTGCTTCTGCAGGTATCTTTTTATTTTCTGTTGCTGTGCCTCTCCCTAAATTTGACATGCAACATGGCATCTCTACCTCCACAGAACCCCTCAGTGACTAGCAAGAATAGGACCTCCGCATGGCACCTGGCATCTCTTTAAACTAAGCTACAGATCTTGTGCATGCTAAAATCTAGCTATGTGAGCTGCAAGTCCTGAGCCTGTTCTTATCCCCATTCCTGTCCTTAATCCTTTCCATGTCCTTTATCTGGCTACAGCATTTACTCTGACTCTGAACAACCAATATGATAGTGAGGAGCCCTAAATACTAGGCTACCAGGCAGGCCCTGGCTTGGCCTCTGTACTGCTGAGGATTGGATGCAGTCCTTGGATGCTTAGCAGAGGAATCTTGAGTAGGAGCAGAAGTTATTTTACCTCTCTACCAGGCACTCGTGGAACCGCTGCTGGGATACTGTGTTCAGTTCTGGTGACCACAATTCAAGAAGGAAGTTGATAAATTGGAGAGGGTTCAGAGAAGAGCCATAAGAATGATTAAAGGATTAGAAACCATGCCTTATAGTGAGATTAGAACATACGAATGGCTATACTGGGTCAGACCAAAGGTCCATCAAGCCCAGTATCCTGTCCTCGGACAGTGGCCAATGGCAGGTGCCCCAAAGGGAATGAACAGACAGGTTATCATCAAGTGATCCATGCCCTGTCACCCAGTCCCATTTTCTGGCAAACAGAGGCTAGGGAAACCATTCCTGCCCATCCTGGCTAAAAGCCATTGATGGACCTATCATCCATGAATCTATCTAGCTCCCTTTTGAACCCCATTATAGTATTGGCCTTCACAACACCCTCTGGCAAGGAGTTCCAGAGATTGACAGTGCGTTGTGTGAAAAAATACTTTCTTGTGTTTGTTTTTAACCTGCTACCTATTAATTTCATTTGGTGGCTCCTTGTTCTTGTATTTTGAGAAGGAGTAAATAACACTTCCTTATTTACTTTCTCTATACCACTTATGATTTTATAGATCTCTATCATATCCCACCTTAGTTGCCTCTTTTCCAAGCTGAAAAGTCCCAGTCTTATTAATTTCTCCTCATACGGAAGCCGTTCTATATCCCTAATAATTTTTGTTGCCCTTTTCTGAACCTTTTCCAATTCCAATATATCTTTTTTGAGATGGGGCGACCACATCTGCGTGCAGTATTCAAGATGTGGGCATACCATGGATTTATATAGAGACAACATGATATTTTCTGTCTTATTATCTATCCCTTTCTTGATGATTCCCAACATTCTGTTCACTTTTCTGATTGCCGCTGCACATTGAGTGGATGATTTCAGAGAACTATCCACAATGACTCCAAGATCTTTCTTGAGTGATAACAGCAATTTAGGCCCCATCATTGTATATGTATAGTTAGGATTATGTTTTCCAATGTGCATTACTTTGCATTTATCAACATTAAATTTAATCTGCCATTTTGTTGCCCAGTCACCCAGTTTTGTGAGATCCTTTTGTAGCTCTTCGCAGTCTGCCTGGGACTTAACTATCTTGAGTAGTTTTGTATCATCTGCAAATTTTGCCACCTCACTGTTTACCCCTTTTTCCAGATCGTTTATGAATATGTTAAATAGGACTGGGCCCAGTACAGATCCCTGGGGGACACCACTATTTACCTCTCTCCATTCTGAAAACTGACCATTTATTCCTACCCTTTGTTTCCTATCTTTTAACCAGTTACCAATCCATGAGAGAACCTTCCCTCTTATCCCATGACTGCTTATTTTGCTTAAGAGCCTTTGGTGAGGGACCTTGTCAAAGGCTTTCTGAAAATTTAAATACACTATATCCACTGGATCTCTTTTGTCCGCATGCTTGTTGACCCCCTCAAAGTATCCTAGTAGATTGGTGAGGCATGATTTCCCTTTACAAAAAACATGTTGACTATTTCCCAGCAAATTATGTTCATCTCTGTGTCTGACAATTTTGTTCTTTACGATAGTTTCAACCAATTTGCCCGGTACTGAAGTGAGGCTTACTGGCCTCTAGTTGCCAGGGTCACCTCTGGAGCCCTTTTTCAAAACTGGCGTCACATGAGCTATCCGCCGTCATTTGGCGCACAGGCTGATTTAAATGGTAGGTTACAGATGACAGTTAGTAGTCCTGCAATTTCACTTTTGAGTTCCTTCAGAACTCTTGGGTGAATACCATCAGGTCCTGGAGACTTATTACTGTTTAGTTTATCAATTTGTTCTCAAACCACCTCTAATGACACCTCTATTTGGGACAGTTCCTCAGATCTGTCACCCAAAAAGAATGGCTCAGGTTTGGGAATCTCCCTCACCACCTCAACAGTGAAGGCGGATGCAAAGAATTCATTTAGTTTCTCCGCAATGGCCTTATTGTCTTTGAGTGCTCCTTTAGCATCTCGATCGTCCAGTGGCCCCACTGTTTTTTTAGCAGGCTTTCTGCTTCTGATGTATTTAAAAAATTTTTTGCTATTACTTTTGGAATCTTTGGCTAGCTGTTCTTCAAATTCTTTTTTGGTCTTTCAATTATATTTTTACACTTCATTTGCCAGAGTTTATGCTCTTTCCTATTTTCTTCGTTAGGATTTATCTTCCACTTTTTAAAGGATGCCTTTTTGCCTCTCACTGCTTCTTTTACTTTGTTGTTTAACCACGGCGGCTCTTTTTTGCTTCTCTTACTATGTTTTTTAAATTGGCGTATACATTTAAGTTGAGCCTCTATTATGGTGTCTTTAAAAAGTTTCCACGCAGCTTGCAGGGATTTTACCTTTGGTACTGTAGCTTTTAATTTGTTTCACTAACCTCCTCATTTTGAGGCGATTCAAGGAGCTCAATCTATTTAGCTTAACGAAGAGAAGCTTAAGGGGTGACTTGATCACAGTCTGAGAGTACCTACACGAGGAACAAATATTCAATCATAGGCTCTTGTGTCAAGCAGAGAAAGGTCTAGCAAAATCCAGTGACTGGTAGTTGAAACTAGATAAAATCAGACTGGAAATAAGGTGTACATTTTGACAATGAGGGTAACTAACCACTGGAACAATATACCAAGGGTTGTGGTGGATTCTCCATCACTGACCATTTTTAAATCAAAATTGGATGTTTTTCTAAAAGTTCTGCTCTGGGAATTATTGTGGGGAAGGTCTCTGGCCTGTGTTATACAGGAGGTCAGACTAGATGATCACAGTGGTCCCTTCTGGCCTTGGAATCTAGGAAAACCTCGTGAGCTAGAGCTCAGGACTTGAATAGCATCTTGCATGCCCATGCGTGCACCCTGAAACCACTACGAATCTAGTCCTGCCTCTGCCCTTCCACATTGGAGGATTAAAGACCAACGTATTCTTGCATGAAGATAAAAAACATTTATTTATAAACTATGGCTTCTGTTGTCTTAGAAAGCAATGGCTTGAGTAGCCTGCTTATCAACTCCAGAATTGTAGGTGCTAAGCCCCTCTGAAAATCAGGAATCAAAGCCCTTGCGTGTTTACGGCTTATATCTGTTTTGTACTCAGTGGAGACGAGTGAGCTGTCTGCAGAGAACATTTGAAGTAGCTGGACTGCGGCATGGGACGGAGGTCAGCGGTTGTATTGCTAAACCTGAGCTTGGCCTTTATGCATGGTGGTGCAGATCAGGAGCTGGTTACCGTGGCGTGCCCTCGGGCTCGTTGTGGGAAGGTGTAAACCAGGGGTCGGCAACCTTTTCAGAAGTGGTGTGCCGAGTCTTCATTTATTCACTCTGATTTAAGGTTTCGCGTGCCAGTAATACATTTTAACATTTTTAGAAGGTCTCTTTCTATAAGTCTATAATATATAACTAAACTATTGTTGTATGTAAAGTAAATAAGGTTTTTAACATGTTTAATAAGCTTCATTTAAAATTAAATTAAAATGCAGAACCCCCCAGACCAGTGGCCAGGGCCCGGGCAGCGTGAGTGCCACTGAAAATCAGCTCGTGTGCCGCCTTCGGCACGCGTGCCATAGGTTGCCTACCCCTGGTGTAAACAGTGGCCGTGTTTGTGACAATTTTAAGATACCTTTTTACATAGTGCTTTACGCGCTTCTTAGCCCTGTTTCCTGAGCTGTGGCACCTCCGCCGTTCCAGATGCTGACCTCTGTTAGAAAGGCAGCATCAGTCTCCTCTTTGGTTTGTCAGCAAAGGAAGGGCTGATCTCACACTGGCTTTTGGAGGTATTTACACCTCAGCCCACTCTTGTGCTGAGCCCCCTGCTTTAGCAGTTTTTTAAAATGGTAACACGTCAGCCGCCGTGTTCTATCAATTTATTGCCTTTCCCCTTCGAAAATACCTTCAACTTCCTAGTAACTCGGCTCTGTGGCACTTGCAGCGTCTGCCACGTGCCGATGTTTCCTAAACCTGTGCAGGTTCAGATCTAAAGTAACATCCGTGGGTTGCTGGAGGCTAATCGGATGTGCTTGCCCTGGAGAGCCAATAGAGGAGTGGGCGCCAACTACTGGCAAGTTCAGTGAACTGCTGGTCCTCTGATGTTTCACATGCAGTTGGGCGTTGTTGCTCTTTTTTGTAAGTTATTTCTTAATGGGAGTTGTCCCTTGTTTGACTTGAAAAAGCCTTACATTTTTATTAGACCTAATCTCTGAGCACAGTGGGTCAAGGCCCAGGCTGGATAAGCCATGTTTCATCTTAAGCGCTGGAGTATGATCAAGGCTTCCACAGGAAGAGGGCATATTGAACAATCTCTGCAAATGGTTCTGATGTGAAAGATGTGGAGATGATCTCAGAATAGGAGAATGGATTTGCTTAATGATTTATGTTTTCCCTAGGCAATTAGTGCTGCTGCTGTAGGACAATTATTGTTAAAAGTCCCATCACACGCTATTAAACATATTTTCCCCTTGGGCTTCAAGTAAATCTGTAAACAAGTCCTATAGCAGAGTCTTAACAAAGATAAAAACAACTTGACTTTTCTTTTTCAAGTACATGATACTGTGTTTAGCTATCAGATCTGAAATGACTTCACAGTTAAGGGTTTGCTTGATGCCAAAAAAATTAATGAGCAAAGGAAAGTTTTAACACATCATCAGTATGCAGCAGAGAATTGTGGTTCTCAGATTGGTTCATGTGCCATGTATTCCTAATTAATTTTTTTAGTGCTTGAAAGGTGGTTGAATTAACAAATTAACTTTCCCTGAGATCACAACCCTTTGGTCAAATGGATACTTGAGTTCAGGGCTGGCTCCAGGCACCAGCATAGCAAGCAGGTGCCTGGGGCGGCCAATGAAGAGGGGGGCGGCACGTCCGGTGGCAATTCGGCGGCGGGGCCGTCACTCCCTCTCGGAGCGCGGGACCTGCCGCCGAATTGCCGCCATAGAATGAAGTGGCGGTAGCGCTGCCGCCGATCGCGATCGCGGCTTCTTCCNTCTCCCCCCCCCCCCCCCCCCCATGCTTGGGGCGGCAAAAACGCTAGAGCCGGCCCTGCTTGAGTTGCATATTTTATACCTCTGAAAGGCTGGGTGTGAACAGTAGCATGCATATATAACAAATCCCTGAAAATAATTGTTCATGGAGCTAACTCTGCCACAGGTTTGGGCAGGTGTCTGTGTGTATTTGGCCTTTATGCTGGTGACACTGACATGGCCACAGTGAAATAGAATAAAATGTGTAGCTGACATTAGATTTTTTGAAAGCATCAACCTTTAGCGCTCTAACTTAAAGTGATTAACAGGTTTTTGGGGGTTTTTTTAAGCATAAACTTGTGATCCGGGAAACTTTTAACAGCAAGGCTAATTAGTCACTGCAACAATCTATGAAAGAAGGTGGTACATTCTCTATCACTTGAAATCTTTACATCAGGGTTGGGTGTCTCTTTCTAAAAGAGATGCTCTGGTTCAGCCACAAGTTATTAGGCTTGATGCAGAAATTACAGGGTGAAATTTATGGCCTGTTAGGCAGGAGGTCACATAAAATGATTACAGTGGTTCCTTCTATCCTTTAAAATCTATGATCCCTTTTCTCCCATTTGTAGTGAGTTTTAGACTTTTGTTATGGGTTACAACATAAATTCAGACAGGTGGAATTATCTTAACAAATATTTCTGCACAAAAAGCAGCCTTGATACAGGGTAGGGAGAAACTCAGTGCTTTAAGCCAGAAATAAGGTAATGGTTATCAGAAAAGGTGGCATCACCATTAGCGAGAGTGCTAAAATCTTGCTCTGACTTCAAGATGACCTGCGACATTGTAAAGTGCATGTTGTAATAGTTGTTTAAGTAGTGAAAATTTGCACTAGTAGCCAAAGCTGAGAGAAGACTTGCTCCAGTTTGAAATAATGCAGTAGCCTTTGTCACTGTAATACAGAGGTGGGCAAACTACGGCCCGCGGGACCGTCCTGCCCGGCCCCCGAGCTCCTGGCCCGGAAGGCTAGCCCCCGGCCCCTCCCCTGCTGTCCCCCCTCCCCTGCAGCCTCAGCTCGCTCCGCGGCCGGCGCAATGCTCTGGGCGGCCGGGCTGTGAGCTCCTGGGGCAGCGCAGATGCAGAGCCCGGCCTGACCCGGTCTCTGAGCTGTGTGGTGACGGTGGCGGCGTGACCCGGCTCCAGCCACCGGTGCTCCAGGCAGCGCGGTAAGGGGGCAGGGAGCAGGGGTGGCTGGATAGAGGGCAGGGGAGTTTGGGGTGGTGGTCAGGGGGCAGGGGTATGGATAGGGGTCGGGGGGGGTGGAACGGGGTTGAATGGGAGCAGGGGTCCTGGGGGGGCAGTCAGGAAGGAGGGGGGGTTGGATGAGGCGGCAGAGGTTCTGGGGGCAGTCGGGACAGGGAGAAGAGGTGGTTGTATGGGGCAGGGGTCCCGGGGGGGCCGTCAGGAATGAGAGGAGGGGTTGGATGGGGCAGGAGTTCCGGGGGGGGCAGATAGGAGGTGGGGGCCGGGCCACGACCGCCTCCCCTAACCGGCCCTCCATACAATTTATGAAACCCGATGCAGCCCTCAGGCCAAAAAGTTTGCCCGCCCCTGCTGTAATAAATGACCATTGTTCATGCACTGTAAGGAAAAGTGCCTCCTAGTTTCTTTTATTTTAAGGATTTCTTGGCTTTTTGTTAAGGAGATAGATAGGGAGTTGCATTTAGAGCATGAGGAGACTTGGGGATGTGAAAGAGCTCCCTCGTTATGGTTCACTTTTAAATTAGAATGCAGTACTGTGGTGGTACTTATCTTTGTCTCTCATATAACTATAGGCGTGGTAAGTCATCTCTTGGTCATAGTGTTCAGCAATTTTCTTGCAATATTGCACTCCAAAGTGTTTCTTGGTTGCTTGGAGGGATGGGGAAAGATCACAGTGAAGTCTTCATTTCTGTAGCAAGAGGGCCAGTCTTTGCTCAGCAAGTCCCTTCTATCAGGTTGAGTAGTGCACAGAGTGCTCCTCCGATAAGTGCTCCACTGTGCGTGAAATCAGGTGCGGGGGGAGAGATGCTTTGATGAGACTAGAGAGCAAGAGGTAGGGTCTCAGGAAAGTTGTGGGTTATCATGGCCGTAGCTGGTGTTATGTACTTGGATGACAGTTGTATATTTGCATGTCATGTTTAGGAGCATAGCAGTAGCAGCCTCGCTACTTGGAACATACAAAAAGAGACTGGGGAAGGTACTGGAGAGTACAGTGTAGGGCCCAGTTTTGCAGTGGCTGAGTTGACGGAAGAGAGAGGCTATATAACTTGATATGGCTTCTATCCAACTTAGAGCCTCACAAAGATGGGGCAATTAATTAAATCTTTTTCTCAAGGGTTTCATGTTACTGGGATAAATTCTCAAAGTAAACTGTATACTGGGAAATCTTTCTCTCAGGATAATAAGCATCTGTAGCTAGTAAAGCCAAAAATGGCATTGGCTTGAAAGTTTTGGATTTTACGGCTTCATTTTTTAAATGCATGAATCCTTAAGGGAGGCTTTGTCAAAGTAAAATATTATTGTAAAGCAGCACGGAGGCATGAATAAACCCTGAAATGTTTTGAAGGTCAGGGTGTTGATTGCAGGATAGCACAGAAAGCAAGTGGATGGCTCAGTGGTGTGTGTACTTCGATGCTGTAGTGTATCTGTCTGCTTTCCCCTCATCCTGCTCTTTTTGCTGATGATCCTGGGCTACAAATCCTCTCTCCTTGCTGATATTTACGTGCTACGTAATATCAAAGCGGTTTATAAAATATTTATTGTAGCTGATGGAAAACAGCATTTAAATTTATGATTTCTGACCTTTTTTCATTTAAGAGGGACTGTCAAAATAAAAATCATATTTTAAATTTCATTTCCTGCTTTACCACCTCACTTTTTTAACTGGTAAGAATTTTTACAATCTCTTTATTTTTCACGACCTCTCGTTCACTCTGCTCTTCGCTCAGCTTAGGAATGGTCTGTAGAGTCAATTTCATTTTTACGTTCTCATACATTAGAACAGATATCAACCTTTCCAGACTATTGTACCCCTTTGAATCTGATTTGTCTCATGTACCCCACCTCACTTAAAAATTACTTGCTTGCAAAATCAGACATAAAAATACAAGTTTCTCCAGGTTGAGAAACACTAATCTAGATGAGTTGAGTACCCCCTGGAAGACTTCTGCATACCCTCAGGGGTACCCTGGTTGAGAACCACTGCATTAGAACAATGCTGTGGGATTTGAAAATACTTCAGGAGAATTATGAAATGCAAAAAAGATCTATAAATGTAACAATTGTAGTTAGGTGGTCTGAATCTGGACTTAAAGTGCTAAAAGTATGATTCTAATGAACAACTCCTTTAGTTGGCAGCTGTAGTAGACTTTTATTTTCTTGTGGGAACCACTAGAGGGGGCAAAGACTCACACTCTGTTCTGTGTATTGCAAAGAATACAGTAAAACCTCAGAGTTATGAGCCTCTCAGGAATGGACGTTGTTCGTAACTCTGAACAAAACGTGATGGTGGTTCTTTCAAAAGTTTACAACTGAACATTGACTTAATACAGCTTTGAAACTTTACTATGCAGAAGAAAAATGCTGCTTTTAACCATCTTAATTTAAATGAAACAAGCACAGAAAAAGTTTCCTTACCTTATCCAATCTTTTTTAAAACTTTTCCTTTATTTTTTTAGTAGTTTACGTTTAACATGGTATTGTACTGTATTTGCTTTTTTTGGTCTCTGCTGTTGCCGGATTGCATATTTACAGTTCCAAATGAGGTGTGTGGTTGACAGGTCAATTCGTAACTCCTGAGGTTCTATTGTACTTCAATTATTTTAGAAATTTGGGCCTAAATTACCTGACAAATATATTTTCAGCTAGTGGAATGCATGTAGCTTATACTAAACTCATCCTAGTAGGGACGTATTAATGAGACATCATGAATGATTTCTTAGGTTTTGGTATTTTTTTATAAAGAGCCTCAACATCTTGGCAATTGAGGGCTGGTTTCAAATTAAAAAATAAAAAACGAAACCCAAACACTTGATTTGCTCACTCAAGATTTAGAAAATCTTTTCTAAGGCTCATGTAGCCTTCTTTTGTGCAAAAGGCAGATGGCAACTTTTCTGGCTAATTGAATACAGACCTAAGTGACATTCTCTCGTCATCTGAACCGGTTATGTTCTTGACACGTTAATCAGGAAGGGGAAATATTTGGAGAAGCTAATTTACCCAATTGTTAAATTTTGCGTAGAAAAGGTTAACAGGGTTTTATTTACCCTTCCACCTATTTTATCTTTATTTGCCTGTTAAAAGGGACCTTTTTTTCTTAAAAACAAACAAAAGCTTAATAGCAACAGAAATGCCTTCATGACTTAGGGAAAAATGGAAATTAAAGCTGTTTGGATTTAAAAATTCCGTGAGTGTTTGCAGTCCTCGCTTTATGCTGGTACAGGAGAACCCAAAGCTGAAAACGATTAGAAACTAGTGAAACCGACTAGTCTATTTTCATTAACCAAAGCAGAGTGTCTTACAGAATGTAAACAGCATTCATCATGAAAGTGATCTAGGACTTTACAAATTTGTCAGGTTTAATAATCAGAGTTCATGTTAGTAACGCAAGGAAACTTGTTCCAAAAATTGGATTTTTAAGACAATGGGTAAAATTTTCAGAAGTGCTATGTGATTTAGGAGCCTGACTCTCATTGAAAGTCAATGGGATTTAGGTCCCTAAGTAGAGCTGGGTGACATTTTTCAACTGAATTTTTTTTGGCAAAAAATGCAGATTCAGGTCAATGGAAACATTTCCCGAATTTGTGTAGTTTTTGGTGAATTGTTTTACTTGAAAACCACTTAAATAAAAAAAGTTTCATATTTACATTTTCAAAATGAAACTTTTGACTCTCATTTCTAAATCACCTTTCATTTTATTTTAGGGAAAGAGATGAAAACAAAACATTTCCGGTCAAATTAAGCATTTCATCCAACTGAAAAAATTTTTTTTTTACTTTTTGATTCACCAGAAATTTTGAAAAAAATTCTGTTTTGAGTCAACCCACATCTAATTTTTTTCCCTGATTCTTTTTGGAATTGCCTGCGAACTGAAAAATCTGTCATCTGCACAGCTGTTCTCACAAGTGCTTAAGGTCTGAGCTACATTTGGAAATTCTATCAATAAAACGGTTTCCGTTAACGATAAGGTGCGTGGTGGTGGGTTTTTTTTAAACCAAAATGGTTATATCAGGTTATGCTCTAGGTGTGGACGCAGTTATATTAGCTTATGCTAATAGCGCTTATTCCTCTTTCTGTACAGGAGTGAACTATACTGGTATAAGCAATTTTATTTTGGTATAACTGAATCCACACTGGGGACATTTTGATGTGTAGACAAAACCTTTGCAAATGGGACTTAAGCTCCTTAGTCTCTTATGGGCTTTTGAAAATGTTGTGTCTTCAACTCCTAATTGGAGGCTGGAATGCTAAGACTGTACAAGTGGACTGATGTGTTGGGTTTAAACCTGAGCTAGG
This sequence comes from Platysternon megacephalum, assembly GCA_003942145.1. Lineage (NCBI taxonomy): Eukaryota > Metazoa > Chordata > Testudines > Platysternidae > Platysternon > Platysternon megacephalum. The sequence goes on along the minus strand of QXTE01000125.1, from coordinate 1,432,054 downwards.
TGGCTCAGCAGTCTAGACCTGTTTTTATCCCACTGAGACCTGAAACTGTTTCTTCATGGAGTAACACTCTCCTTTATATTTTAGAGCCTAAAAATATTCTCTCTAGTAGGAGTCATTCCATGTCTTTTAAATCTTTTAGAACTGCTAAATCCTAGCATGCATAATGGGAAGGGGAAAAACACATGGTCGTGTCTGGTATGCTCTTTTTTTTTTTAATTCCAGCAAGTGTTCAGAATTTGTGAAACAACTTATGTAAGATTGTAAATATGAAATTTCATTATTCAATAACAAAACAAAATGAGAGGCAATGGATTTCTTTATAATGCATGAAATTAGCAGAGGGTTTTTTTATTAGGTAATTTAAAAATGGACTGTTCAGAAAAGGAAGTTTCATGGTAAAGCCAGGAGAAAATACTGAGATACTTGAACCATGAAATGAAATTGTTTGGTGAAGAATTAATAACTTTTATTATGGCAGAGAAACTTGCTGTTGGATATTTACTAGAGAATATTATACCTGCGTATTTTGCAAAATAAGTCATTTGTTATGCACTGTTTAGTGACTTTATGAGAAATGAACCTCGCTCTTGTAAAATAAAAGTATCCTCCATATTTCTAGAAGTGTGTGTATGTAAACATGATTCCTTATAGGACAAAGAGCTTTCCATTTAAAGGGACACTGTTCTTTTTGTTTTTAAATATCTGGGAAGGATTCACATACAAAGATGTTGGGGGGCCTCAAAAATTTCTAGATAGATGGGGCTTGCAATTTAGTCAATTAAAAAAATAAAATAAAAGCAGATTCAAAAGTAGATAATAGTTCCTGTGATTAGTTTCCTATTTTTAAAAAAATGTCTCTGTCTGCCTTGCTGCTGTTCGGAAGACCCTTACAAACTGAGGAGAAACTGAATATATAGAGAAACCTCAAAAGTGGCTATCTAGAAAGTGCTGTCAAATGCAAAAGTAAACACTGTAAAGAGAGAATTTTTCTACTTTCAGTTAGTCAGTGGTGGTTACTTGTATAACAATAGTAGTTTAAAAAATTCAGACAGAAGTATGTTTTAATCAGAATGATCAAGAAGATTTATACAGTAAGGTCATTTTATGGTGGTATTAAATACACCTCTTAGGTATCGGGTATGTTGGTACTTCTGTGTCCATTTTGCATGGCAAGGATCAGGTACTCCTGTAGCAATTTCTGGTGGACAGAGAGATACCTTCTGCAGTTTCGTATTGCAAGTTTCCATGTTGTTCAAAGTTCCATCAAAAAATTTGCTGCCCTTAGATTATTTTACTTTCATTGCTGATGTTACATACAATATACAGCATAAAAATAAATTTGTAAACCACTACCAGCTTCTGCTGACTTACGGTTTTTATGTACAAGCTCCTGAAGTTGACTTTTCCATTGTAGTAAGGAAATAGTTAAAAAAAAAAAATACTGCCTCCCCTGATAAACTCCATGGAAAACATGCCAGTTTTGCTAACATACAAAGTTGTATTAACAACTCTAAAGCTAGCTTTCTAATACACAGAATGTTGTACGGTTTCATGTTAAAGATTTGTTTAATACATTTTTGTATGGAATTTTTTTATTTTGGAACCATTTGGAAGTTGCAGCTAATGCAGAATGCTGTAGCTCACTTAAGTGGAGTTCATAGTCGGAGCGCGCTAGACTTGGGCTCTGTGAACTTTACTGACTGCCAATAAACTTCTGAACAGAATTCAGGATACTGAGTTCTAACCTATAAAGCCCTAAATGGCATGGCACTTGGTTGCCTGAGACCCCTCTTTCCTCATAGTATACCTCCACAAGTGAGATCAGCAGAGCTGCTGAAGCTGCTGGGAGGGCAGTCTCTATTTTTGGGGGTAGAGGGTGTTCCTTGAGTTTAATGTAATTTTAAATGAAGCTTCTTAAACATTTTGAAACCTTATTTACTTTACATACAACAATAGTTTAGTTATATATTATAGACTTCTAGAAAGAGACCTTCTAAAAAGGTTAAAATGTATTACTGGCATGCGGAACCTTAAATTAGAGTGAATAAATGAAGACTCGGCACACCACTTCTGAAAGGTTGCCGACCCCTGGTTTAGAACCTACTCCCCCCACTTTGTCTGCAAGATCCCAGATTTGTTAACTGCTGAGCATGCTGCAAAGCTCATAATTTCTCCCTCTTTAAGGCTGTTGAGGAGGATGTGAGTGGAGGTGGATATTTTTATGAGCAGTCCTTTTGTCTCTGTTTATGTTGTAATTTTTGACTTATGGGATATGCAACCAGAGCAGTAGATAAGCATCTGTAGATATATTTTAAAAATTAGAAGAAATAAACAGTATTTTATTTACAAGCATACAGTTCTGAAGGAACCGTTCTGTCCCATGTCAGTGTGTATATTAACTCAGTTTTAAGGAGTTTTCATCTTTTGCCTTGTAACTTAAAAAGACAATTCAACTACCAAATCTGAGTTTCTGTAACAAAGAAAAAAATCAAGCAAACTGGGAATTGCATAACTTAATATTCTATTTTGTACCTGGGACCTATAGGAGTTTCCAGATACTTGGTTTAGCATGACATGGCCCATATTCTATAAGAATTAAGAGAACTGCAGCCCAAACACTGATTATTTTTTTGGGTACTTGTGTAGATTTCAGACCTTAAGGGTTAAATGGATTTTTTTAAACATTTTTTATTAAACAAAGAGTGTAGCTTTCATCCAAAAAAGGGCTTGAGTTTTGCTGGTGAGTGATTAACTGCATTATAAACGTTTATAAATCATTTTTGTTTATGCAGATACATATATATACTAGAAGTGGAGAATTGCAAAGCTTTCTCACTTGGAAGTGTAGCTAAAAGGAAATGTGCAATGACAGCAAAAGGATTATTTTCCAAACAAGTTTATTCTACTTCATGCTGATGCTAGCAGCTGGAATGTCTATCCATCTGATTTTTCTGCGCCCTGCACAGTGTAATATTTAGCTGCTGTATAACAAATTACTTACCCTCCAACAATAACTTGCAGCAGTTCCTTCATATCAGAGCGCCTCTTACTAATGGAGGTAATTTGTTTTAGTTCTTCTGTAGTCTTCTAGATATTGTTGCTAAAATGAGGACTCTTCTGTCCAGTATATTACTTTTTTTTTAATTCCCTGTCCCCATCTTCCTCTTCATATCCTCCCCCCCGCTCATAACCACACTTTTTGGGTATGTCTGCCATGCAGCTCGACACCTGCGGCTGGCCCACGCCAGCTGACTCTGGCTCGCGGGGCTCGGGCTAAAGGGCTGTTTAATTGCGGTGTAGATGTTCGGGCTCAGGCTGCAGCCCATACTCTGGGACCTCCGCACCTCACAGGATCCTAGAGCCTGGGCTCCAGCCCAAGACCAGATCTCTATACCACAATGAAAACAGCCCCTTAGCCCAAGCCCCGCAAGCCCGAGTCAGTTGGCATGGGCCAACCACGGGTTTTTAATTTCAGTGAAGACCTACCCTGTTGTGAATTGTCCTCTCCCCAAGATGTTTGTCTCGACATAGAAGCTCTTCTCTAGCTAGCCTGGTTTTCCTTTCTGGATTTTGAGGTTAAAATCTAGTCTTACAGAATCTCTTCCTGGATATGGATTGTGACATGACTGAGGTATCCTTGCTCAATGTCTAAATTGGGTAACTGGGACAGGCTGATAGGAGTTTCTATTGATGTACATAGACCTTGGCAATTAAATTTAAATGACTACTTGCTGGATGAAGAGGGTTTGGTGAAATACATGTTTGCTTGGGTGAGGCAGTTGCTCATGAAAGCCTCTTCAGGGGTTGTTTTCTGCTGTTACTCTCACAGAATTCATCCTCTGGGACGGACTAGGACACAAACTGGATTTTGACTTGGGATTCTTATTACAGACTGTCAACTCTACCAAAGTTGTTGCTGAGGCAGCCGATGAGCTAAATTACCTTTCACTCCTTCAGGGTGCTCCATCCTAGGCCACAGTTGAGTTGGTTGGTGGAGTGAGAGGAGAAACTTCTATTACTGCTGCCTGTGCTTTTGCTGTATCCTTTCATTGCCAATACTGCTTTTCCTTCCCAAGATAGGGTATATGTGAATAAATAAACCACTTGCTTTGCTTAGGCATCCAGTAGCTTTCATCAGAAGCACATTAGAGAGCTGGTTTTTTTTGTTTTTTTTTAAATCTAGAACAGTTCCTGAAGAAAGGGTGAGGGATTTTACCNGCCACAGGATTCTTTGCTGCTTTTACAGATCCAGACTAAGACGGCTACCCCTCTGATACTTACCTGATACACACGTTCAGCATGAGGATGGATGGAATTGTCTGCCATATGACCGTTTTTTATGACTTGCTAATTTGTATGAACCCATGCTCTGCTCCTCAGAAATGTAGTCTCTTGGCACTATTACGGTGCTAGACAATCCAAAGTGAACTGCGTGCTGGGTTAGTTTGTCGTCTTAAATATTCCCCCTTCACGAAGGTTGATATTTCTTTGATTGCAAATCGTTCTAGCGCATTAACTGGTCTGCTGTGATCAGACCACCTATGAATTTGACCCAAAGAGGAGCTCTGTCTACCTCGAAAGCTGTCTCTTTCACCAGCAGAAGGTGGCCCAATAAAAGACATTACCTCACTTACCTTGTGTCTCTAATATCCTGCGACCAACACAGCTACCAGAACACTGCAAATATGAATCTGAACACACTTATACTCCAGTGTGGTTTCAGAGCATCCTCCTTATAAGTTGGGTGATAATGTGCAGTATTTTCCATTAGGTATATACCTGAAGTTGGTTGAATATTTTTGTTGCCCTTCAAAATATTTTTAAAAGAAAAATTTAGTTTAAGATAATGCAGATCGAATTGAGGCTTTCGATTATCAGTTGTTCTCTCTTAAAGTTTGGCTGCTATTCACAGCTGTAACAACCCATTACTACTGGGCTTTCTGATGACAGAGGTATCAAGCAGAAATTTTGACTAGTAGAAAAGGATTCCAATGTTTGATTATTTTTTTCAATGCTTAATGAGGTGCGGGGGGAGAGGAAAAATGTAATATAACTACCAACGAAACACGTTTTTAATCCCTTTCCTGGAATTCTCTGGCATTGTTACTTCAGGTTCTCTTTTATGTAAAATGTATTGGGAAGGACATGTTATCTTTAGTGCTTTCCATTCTGTAGATAAACAAATAATTTTGCTGCATAGGCTTTATTAGCTTTAAAAAGGAGCTTTAAAAGCTTAAAGAAGGGGGGGGGGGGCTTTGTGCTGAAGCTGATACAGATTATAAATGAAAACTGTGAAAAGATAAGTGACTGCAGACTGTAAGAATTAAAATAGCTTTGGGAAATATGATTTCCTTCCCAAGAAGAAACAGTGATGTAATCATCTGGAACTGTCAGAAGTTTTTGAGCCCCCGGATCTGCAGTAGCCATTGCGTTAGATTTTTACAGCTTGTTGGGAGAGATGAAGGGACTCCCTTTCCTTTAGCAGCACATATTTGTAGATTTGTGTCATAGATGACTGTGTTGCAAAGACTGCAGAAAGTTGTTAGATGTAAATTCTTTCCGATTCTTTAATTCTAATTAAGAATCTGTAATTCTTTCTAATTCAGTTGAGGTGCATTAACGTACAGGTCTAGCTGATGTGGAAATGTCCTGCTTGGTCCTTTGTTGGCATCAGCTTTGGGAGCCGTAGTGTAGGTAGGTTACTGGCTGCTGACACCATTTTAAACTCCACGTCATCTGAACCTGATCAGAACAGCGTCACGTTGGTAAGATCCGAGGGGCCTGTTCCTGCACCCATTGAAGTCGATGGCAACACTCCCACTGGCTTGAAAGGGTGTAGGAATGAGCCCTTAAAACACCACCAAGTTGTCCAATTTCATTAGCGCTCCCAGTGTTACTTACTCTGAAGGAGCTAAACTGGCATTATGCCAAAAAAATAAAAATCCCACCATTGCTATCTTCCCTTGTCTAGGCAAGGTTCAGTCATTCAAGCAGGATGCTGGAATTCAGGAGGGTTTGGGGTTTTCTTTCATACTCTGTCACTGACTCACTCTGTTTTTAAGAAAGTCACTTGCTCTCAGCTCCCTAATTTCCTGTTCCTACGAAAGTGACTTCATCCCTATTTTAAAGGGTGTTGCCATCCTCTGATGACAGTTGCTGTATAAATACAAAGTAACATTATTGTTCTCTCCTTTTGATAAATTAAGGCATTAAAGGTCTAAGTGCCTTGAGTTTCACCCTGCTTTATTTCCCTGGTAATACATTTTCATACGTTTGTGAGTGCATTATCATCATTAATGCACACTGGTGTACCCTGGGGTATGAGGTTGAAAGCAATAACTGCATCAAAGCTGAAGGAAGAGGCTGTGGTTAGATCACGTTCCAGAGAGAGTAAAGACCGCTTTACTAGTTTTAGGTTTCATAGTTCCCTATACCTGTTTGATCTTAATTTAAGAACGCGTCTTCTTCCCGCTCTTTAAAACAAAAACAAAACAAAAAAAACAGGATAGAATCTGAAGATACCTGTAGCTGGTCAGGGCTGAAGTTATCAGCATTATTAATTACTCTTAGTTTGGTTACCAAGTTACTGTTATCTGCTCTCTTGGTACAAATCATTTTAAAACATGCTTTCTTAGCAGACCACAGTTTCGCAAACTTTATCTGCGGAGGTGAAGGCTGAAGCCACCAAAATACTGGATTTTCAGGAAACCCTAATCATCGTTAGACAGTTGGTAAATCTTGTTTGTTTTTATGGCAATATTGTAAAATAAATATTTACATAAAAGATGAGTGACAGAGTTACAAATTAGCTTGCATAACTTGTTTAACATTCTGAAAATATTTTAGGCATTCTGAGAGCATAAATGTTCAGGATAGATGGCCGAGTAAGTGTTGAATCTTGATTCTACTCCTCTTCTCCGCCCATTGAAAAGAACCCTGCCTGATCTAGTAGTTGGAACTGATCAATGTTGATTTCAATTATATCATTCGATGTCAGCTTGTCCCAAGGCCATCTGACACCAGTTAAGGCAATGAAATTCCTGATGGGCAAATTTTAGCAAAAATCTAGAATCAGTTTGGTAGATCTTGTGTATTCAGACTGAAATCTTGGCTTCATGAAGCCAGTGGGAGATCTCCATCGCCTTCATGGAGGCTAGGATTTCATGCATAGGGTTTAAAAGGATCCCCATCAGCACACCTTCCAGTGTATGTGGCAAAAGGCTTTTCTATCTTTTCATTTGGTGACTGTGTAAATATTGGGCCAGGGAAGGGGATTGAATTCATTAACAGTGAGCAAAAAAGAGAATTTGACCTATTAAATCAGTTATAACTGAGGTAACTGTAAGAGACATTCTCAGATTCTTGACCTCCTGTTGCTCACATAAAGTAGAAAAGTGCCATGCCATCCTTCTTACTCAAATAAATGCCTCAGCTTTTCTTCCGGTAAAATAAACTAACAGCTCAATGTTCATGAGTAACCTGAAAATAACAAGCCCATGTGTGAGAGCCGCAGAGGGGAAAAAGAATTCAATAAGGTAAGAGATTTTCCCCTATGCAGAAAACAACACATGGGGGTGATTTCAGCATGTGGAATTTCCATCATTGTACTGGCAAGGACAGGGTTGCTCCCTGGAGAATGGGCAAGGGAAAATTTCTCTCTGATACCAGTGGATTTTCCTATGGCACCCTTTTTCCCCACAGCACAGTAGGAGTGAGTAGGAAACCAAGTGTGAGTTACTGCTGTTGGAACGGTGTCACCTCATAGTTTGATACACGGAATCAACAGCATATCCAATAAAAAGCTGTACTGATCCCTTGTGTGTTCTCCTAAAGTCATATGTTCTGTATACTCTACACATGTTTAAATCAAAACTTTGGCATTTCAACAAGCATGTGTGCACTTGGTTGTTTCATCCCTTCTGTCTTGGGCAGAATACCAGCCTATATGAGTCCTGTCTGCTTTAAGCATAAGATCAAGGAGAGCATTAAAGTAGTGTTTATATACAAGTGTGTCTTCATAGAAATGTACTTTGAAAAGGCTGGAGATAATGGAAAACTAAAGTCACACACTCGAGAGTTGCCTTAGTTTCTTTTATTTATACCCCTCCGCTTCTAAACTACAGTGCTCTGATATTCACTATTTATAACTGAATGAAATTGCTATTACTTCAGTGGGATATTTGTGTTTAAATTGGTAAAGTAGAGGAGATCCTAGATAAAGGAACCATAGTTTTAGAGGAGATGAATTAATATAATATAACTTCAGTAAGATTTTGCTTGTTATAAATAACAGAAGACAATAATATTTATATCCTCATATAGCATATTTACGTACAATACGTAGTTGTATAATTAGTTGTGGACATGGTTTTCATTCCATTATACATAGCTCACTTGTTCTTCTGTTTTATCAACTTCATTCTCTGTGAGCAGCAATGTGTCCAATAGAATGGCTGACGATGACTGGATTGGTGAGCTGTGAAGCCTCATTGGGCTCTGGTACATAACGGGACTAATCCCATTTCGCATCCCATGCATCATAAAGAGTTTGGAGTTTTCTGCCATTGAATTTCTGAAGGAGATCCTGCTAGAGCATTTCCGAAGGGCCTTCATCGGCTTTGCGGTCCGATAATTGCAGGTGATGTACCTGCCGAATGCCTCCCTGAATGTCTTGTTGAAGAGCGTGTAGACTAGAGGGTTCACCCCTGAGGATACGTATCCTATCCAAACAAATATCTCCATGAGCCTTTGAATAACTTCCTGGCTACAGGAGTCACACAGAACTGAAGTTATGTTTGTTATAAAGAATGGGCACCACATCAACAAGAAAAGAAAAAATACAATCCCCAGGACTTTTGAGGCCCTTTGTTCATTGCTGATGGTCTGCACAGACTTCTTTCCAGCAGTGGACATTCTGCGTATGAATATCTCTTCATTTGTGCTGGGCATAACCTTGTCCTTTCTGGAGCCATCTAACATGGCCACCTTTTCAGGTGATGAGCCGGGTGTTACATCCCGTTGGAATACCGTAGACACGGTAGACCAAGTTAGGCGCTGAGGTGGCTTGTTGATCAAGTAGGCCTTCTTACGAAGCACTTGTATGGTCAGAAAGTAAGTGACTACCATGATTGCAAGCGGAACAAAGAATGCAGCTAGCGACCCGTATAGGATGAAGTCACGAAAACGATCGGGTGTCAGGACACATGTGATGTTTGTGGAGCTGCCGTCTCCATCCGCTATACCTCTGATCGGGATTGGAATGGCAATGCCTACAGAAGAAAAACAGAAATAGTTCAGCTTGTTATCATCTTCAATCTCTCACTTGGTTTTGCAGCTTCAGAGTGCCTAAGGGAGCATGATTTGAGAGAGCTACAGTGAGCAAATGAGCAAGCAGTGTCTGTAGTTAAGAATATTAGCTGGAGATCTGGGTAAATAGAACTTTAATAAATTCAGCAAGCTGGATATTAAAAGCTTGCCTTCTTTAAGTGAGGGTGACCCCAAAACGAAAACAATTCAGGAATCAGGGTAGACCTTAATATTAAATTAAACTCTGGAACAGTTGCAATACTGAAGAAACATTTTTCCTTCTATCTCCTACCCTTCCTGAATGTAATTTTTGGGGTTTCTGAAGACCTGATCCAGAAAATAGACACAATTTGACTCTATTTCATCTTGAAGCACATCAAGTGATCAGACTCAGTCAGCCAGCAGCCTTTCACCCGAGTTGATTCTCTTGAATATACAAGTGGTTAAAGAGATGCCATGTGTGCTCAGTATAGATTTGTTGTTTAAAGTCTCTTGGCTATTTAGAGTCTTTAAACGAAGCTTTGTTGTTTTAACTGTTTTTAAAAAAACATACCTCCGAGGGCTTGTCTTAAATGTACTTTCTATAACTGAAATTACAGACAGTATTTCTATTGGTAAAGGTCTGTCTGATGACAAAAACAGGTTCCTGTCTGTCTGATGAAGGTTGTTCATGCTACTTATTCCAACACCTTTCAGTAGATCTGGGGATTTACTGTACTTCTGCGTTCCCCAGTCGTCTTAGTGGTGTCGGTCGAAAGCCGTGAAATGACCTAGCCTTCAGTCACTTGATCCCTTCCTTAATAACAGACACACCTTTGGAAACAGCAAAGATTTAAAACAAAGACTGAATCAAATTAACCTTTGAGGCAAGAAGCCATGGCTCAGCTGTTGAGTACTTTTTATGATAGATAAGAAGAAAGGAAGAAGTACAGTGCTGATTAATACAAGTAAATCAGATATTAAAAGGTCAGCTTCTAAGTATCTTGCCTCCACAGGAATTTCCTTTCTCATGTTAAAATAGAGAAATCTTTTCTCCAGTCATCAAAGTACTCCTCTAAATGTATTCATATTGGGAGTTCCTGTTAGGGGTACATACATAGGTCAAGAGCATAGATATGAATTCTTTTCACCTATGCTGTGTCAGTAGCCTAAGTTACCCAGAGAAAACTGTTTATGCTCTTGGCAGGGTATTGTTTGTTCTGTGTGGCATTATTTGCTTTTCTAGCACTGCTTCTGTATCTTACTGCCATTGCAAATGAGTTATTTGGATTAAATGCTTTAGCTTCTCTGATCTCTGAATCTGATGATGTCTGAAATTTCATTTTGTGCACAAAATTATTAAAGATGGGCAATATGCCATATACAAAGAGTTCAGAAAACACTTAGAAGTGTAATATAAACCACGGGTTCTCAACCTTTTACTTTCTGAGGCCCCCCGACATGCTATAAAAACTCCACAGTCCACCTGTGCCACAACATCTAGTTTTCTGCATATAAAAGCCAGGGCCGGCATTAAGGGGTAGCAAGCAGGGCAATTGCCCGGGCCCCCAAATCACAGGGGGCACCGAGAAGCTAAGTTTCTCAGGCTCCAGGTTTCAGCCCCGGGTGGCAGGGCTCCAGGTTTCAGCCCCATGCTGTGGGGCTTCAGCTTTCTGCCCTTGGGCCCCAGCAAGTCTAACGCTGGTCCTGTTTGGCGACCCCCCTTAAACCTGCTCGCGGCCCCCCAGGGGGCCCCAGACCTCTGGTTGAGAACCACTGATATAAACCATTACATTTTGCACTTCACTTATAAATTGATTTTTTTTTTAACACTTTGACTTTTTGTATCTTGGCAGCACACCTTAATTTCTGAAATGAATGTTACTGGCACAGCTCACTTATTTGAATCAGTGATTGAAAGATGAAATTTTGACCTAGTTATCCCTCTCTCTGTACAGCATTAAAACAAAATTCTCAACCCTATGGTCCAGTTTTTTCCTCTTTGGGTAGTTTTAAGTGAGGCAGCAATTTCAACAGCAGCTGATTCAGGGCTTCAAATCAAATCTGTTACTGATAGGCATCAAATTGACGGCACTGGAACCTAAAGTCTCGCATCTCTAGAAAAGATACAACACAAGCAGCTGCAATGCAGTCCACCCCATGCTGCCCCTTAGTGTGTTGCATCCTTCTATGGGTGGAAAAAAATCTTTGAACTTCATTCCTATTCAGTCCTTAACCTCTCCAATAAGTCTGCCAGCTAGTACCTGTTACAGGGATTTTGTGACACAGCCACCTGCTCACTAGGAAATGGACCGAGATCAGCTCAGTTGATATAGGCTGCCATCCGCTAGTACTTTGCCATTTGCAGTCTTGCCCCAGTTTTGAACTCATGATTTAGCCGTGAAAGGGTTTCTCTCCCCTTCCCCGTCTCAGAAGCCCCACGTACCTATTGAAATGAGCCAGACCACAGTTATTTTGATGAGAGCCGTAGCCCGAGAGTTGTATTGACTGGCCTGGATTGGCTTTTTTATGGCAATATAACGGTCCAGTGAGATGGCGCAGAGATGCATAATGGATGCTGTGGAAAAGAGGACATCAAGAAATAGCCAGACAGGGCACAAGTCAGGTGGAAGCGGCCATGCGTTATCTGAAAGAGAACAGGAAAGCTATTAGGTTCATTTCTAATGTCCTTTGAGTGGTCAGTGTGCATTTTTTCCTTCATACATGTCATAGAAGTGTCTTAATAAACTCTCTTTGGAACAATACCTCACTCCATACCTGCCCTCAGACCTTTCTCTCCTCTCCTTTCTTCCTTCCCTTGTTTTTCTCTTTAGCTAATCCATCATGCGNCGGTTTCCCCCCCCCCCCCCCCCGGCCAAATTCCCCTGCGGAAAATGGTAGAACTAATGCTTGCTGCCATCACATTGATGTCTTGTATATTATATCCCTTTCCCACCCCATCCAACCCCCCCTCTCCTTCCTGACTGCCCACCCTCTCCCCCCCGGGACCCCTGCCCCCATTCAACCACCCCTGTTCCCTGCCCTCTGAACGCCCCACCCCCTATCCACCCCCCTGCCCCCTGACCACCACCCCGAACTCTGCTGCCCTTTTACCGCGCTGCCTGGAGCACCGGTGGTTGGCGGCGCTACAGCTGCGCCACCCAGAGCACCGGGTCAGGCCGCGGCTCTGCAGCTGCGCCGGCGGCGCAGTGAGCTGAGGTTGGGGGCGGGGGGCTAACTTCCCAGGCCAGGAGCTCAGGGGCCGGGCAGGAGGGTCCTGCGGGCTGGATGTGGCCCACGGGCCGTAGTTTCCCACCTCTGGTCTACAGCTTTGTACAGTGCCTAGCCCAATAGGGTGCCCTGATCTTGGTTGGTCCCCAGATACTGTTGTAATAAGCATGATTAATAACAAACCATGTTGATTGTATTTCATGTGTACCACCTCCATAAAGTCCACTGGATTAGAGGTATATTTAACAAAGGAGAAAATAAGCAGTGACTTGTCTATCATAGCAATGCAGAGGCATGGCTTAAGTTCCAGGATTGGGGATGTCTTGAACAGTCTTTCTAGTGCATACAGTTTTGTAATGAAAGGGTTTGTTGTGTCACTGCATCACATCTGTGACGGCTCAGCAGTACTCTGCCATCAGTGAGTGGATACCTATTTTTATTCAAAAGAAATTGCCTGATTCCCCTTCACATCATTTTCAAGAGCAATAATTCAGGCTTCTACCACAGTCTTAAAAGTTGTAATTTTTGACTAGGGCTAATCTGCTTTAATGTTATCTGTGTAACAAGTAAAATAGTCCATCAGCTGCTTTCTGTTCAGGATTGGGACATTCACTTTGTATTGTTTTCACCGTCCAAAGGGTTGGTATTTGAGAGCTGTGTCTTCCCCAGTGAAGATCTCATAAATATTTACTCTGCTGAACATCAGCGAATGGATGTTAATTAAGCTCTGTTGAGGTTTTTCATAAACTAATCAATCTCCCTTACAAGTGATTTGTGTCCCAAGCCACGGCTGTTGGGTGGCTGTTGAGTTTAAAAGGCGCATTAGTGTTCTGTATGGGTATGAACATATTGATTTGTAGGTGCAGTTAAGGTACTACCAATAAATTATCAGCTCTTTGTAGAATGATGGGTTTTTGTGCGCTAACAAGTCAGATTTGTTTTAAACCTATTTAGTTTTGAACCCCCTGCTGTGAATAAACAAGGACTGACTGTCCTGAGAACGTTAAAGGAACTCATCTAGTAACTGAGTCCGTTATTTTATCAATAGTGCAGTGTTGCAGCAGTTTAAGATTTGAAGCTTGATTTCACGCTGTGACTATTGTGGTGAAATGACATGGTGGTGCAGTGCAGTGACTTTGCGTTTCAAGCAAGGGAGAATGGGAAAATTGCATTGAAACAGGCTAAATTACGCTGGTCTGCCCTGATGTATATGTTGAGTCTTAGCCATCTGGACAAGGAGAGAAATGGATGGAGACTGAGAATATGACTGCACCTCTCCTAAAGCAGCGAGCTCCAGGTGATAGCGTAACGGAAAAAGCATAACGGATAGCACCTCAGGCATAACAGAAAAAGATTAACTACTTTTGAATAAACTAACCACGAGTCTTGATATTCAGTTGCATGATTCCTGAGTATCAGGCAGAGTGGAAACTTAGTTACAGAAAATAATTTAAAGTTGATTAATGAAGTAGGGTGCAGATATATGGAAAAATACATTATTAGAGCATTCAACACACAAACATTCACTTTTATCTTTCTGTGTACATTTCATTAGGCCGTAAGAGGTATCATTTTTTTTAGCCTCAAAAGCCTGTAATGTTGTCATTCAACCAACTATGTAAGTCAGCATGCCAGAAAAAATAAGTAGTTAAAACAACCAATTAATTTGGTATGTTTGGAATGTTGAGCTTCTCTCTAAAAAGGCAAGAACTGTTCTATAGCTTAAATAAGTGAAGTTAGCACAGCTCTGAGGATGAGGTGTGAACTGCAAACGTGTACATTTTGCATACTAAAGGATGTTCAGTTGGCATTAATAGCTGAATTTCAAATGAATGATTCAGTGTTTCCTATCAAAAGTCCTTATATAGTACTCCTTAGATGGTATCTCTTAGATGGTAGCCTTGCAGAGAGGGGACATGTGCATTGCAGTAAAATGGAGCTGTCCTTTCCTTGTTCTGAACTCAAGTTTTTTGTATGCAATGAAGCCTTGTATAATTTTACAAGATCTGCAACGCTTTTAGTAATTGCTGACCACAATGTAAATGTAGAAACCTTTTTCTGTTTATATTTTTCTTTGAAACAGGGAGGAGAGGAGTAGCAGCCTTTCATATTATGAACTTGTGTAAGATACGGTTTTTCCATCAAAAATTACTCCCGAGCCTTTGAATACAGTAGTTGATGAGAAACAAGGGATATAGTCACCCTAAATCTTCGTTTGAAACAAAATTACAATTTTAACACGGTCGTTTCTGTAGCTCTGTATTAAGAATTGCTCAATATGATCATGGTTCTCAACCTTTCCAGACTACTGAACCACTTTCATGAGTCTGATTTGTCTTGCATACCCCGTTTCACCTCACTTAAAAACTACTTCCTTACAAAATCAGACATAGAACTACAAAAGTGTCACAGCACATTATTACTGAAATATTGCTTACTTTCTCATTTTGTCCGTACGAAATTTTAGTTTGTACTGACTTCACTAGTGCTTTTTATGGAGCCTGTTGTAAAAGTAGGCAAATATCTAGATGAGTTGATGTACCCCCTGGAAGACCTCTGCGTACCCCAAGGGGTAAGTATGGTCCTGATTGAGAACCCCTGTGCTAGGTTAATAATTTGGCATCTCTTGCTGTATTCCCGAATCTTGTTGACTTCTTTGTAAATTCGTGTGATAAAAGATAAATGCTATGACATGAGTGTTTGAGTACTACTCAGTGAGTACCTCTCAAATGAGAGTTTGGCTATGCTCTCTTTGGCTACGTCTACACTACCCGCCGAAATCGGCGGGTAGCCATCGAACTATCGGGGATCGAATTATCGCGTCTTGTCTGGACGCGATAAATCGACCCCCGAACGCGCTACTTCGAACTCCGGTACTCCTGCAGGGCGAGCGGAGGTACCGGAGTCGACGTGGGAGCCGCGAACGTCGATCGCGCGCGTTAAGCGCGCCAAATTCGAACTAAGATACTTCGACTTCAGGTACGCTATTCGCGTAGCTGAAGTCGCGTATCTTAGTTCGATCCCTGCCCCTAGTGTGGACCAGCCCTTTGCTTTGCTGGTCTTGTTACTCTGGGTACTAATGTTGCTTCCCAATCTGGCACTGCCAAGAGGGCCCTTTCAGTTACCTGATCCGGCCATCACTGAAATCAGTGGCCACGGGTTCTATCCTCTGTATCTTGTAACATTAGATACATACAAACATGATTCTCTGCCGTTTTGGGGCAAATTGCCCTTTATAGAATCCTGGCCAGGACTGGCAGATGTGTAAGACGAAGGTCTTGAAGAAAAATATTTGTTAAAAATACATCTCTGCCTTCCAAAAATATATTTAATAGTTGTGTTTTCATGATCTCCACATCTTCCGGTACATAGTAGAGTTTTCTATCTGTGAATTGTCATTTCAGATATTTCTGAAACTTGGGGATTGGGAGGGGAAACATAGTAGAGACAGCCTTCCTCAAATGCTTGTACAGCAGTTTTTGATCCTTGAACATTATAGGAACCTGTTGGATAAACGTATTGTCCCTGTGTGTAAATATTCATAAAATCTGGTTTGAAAGTAAAACTCCAATACATGAAATAATGGAGCAGGGAGGCAAAGTTTTTAACAGTTTGGGTTTATTTTGGGAGGGATAGCTCAGTGGTTTGAGCATTGGCCTGCTAAACCCAGGGTTGTGAGTTCAATCCTTGAGGGGGCCATTTAGGGATTGCTAGTGAAGGCAGGGGGCTGGACTCAATGACCTTTCAGGGTCCCTTCCAGTTCTATGAGATAGGTATATTTCCATATATTATTATTATATTAAATAGTGATTTTTCCCATCGCAAATGTCTGTTTTGTCTGGGGCAAATAATTAGCCATGTGTTTAAAACTTATTCTGTAATGCTGCCTCTTGGTAATAGGAATGTTGATTTATTTTATTTTTTTTAAAGGTATGTAGATTTGTAAATGTCCCAATTACTTGTGTTTTTCTTAATAAAATATTCCTGATTTGGAGCTCCAATGTTGGATTTTTTTTGGTTTGTCTTGAGTAAACGATGGGTTTTTACAGACCATTTCTGGCTTTGATTTACTGAAATGAGGAGGAAAGCTTTATAGGGAATATCAGTTTTCAAGGTAATCTTTAAAACTAGATACAGTATAGAGGAGCTGCTCCTGGTTTAAGCCAGTGAAACATTCTTTGAATGCTTATGATTAGAAGGCACTAATTATGTATTCATGTAAGTGAGATTAAGGAAGTCCTTCACATAAGTGTTGGAAACTATTATTTTCACCTTTGTTGTAATGTGCTCTATATTCTATTGAAATTTGTTGCCTGTAAGGGATTTCATTATGAATCATTTTGTTGATGTAAGGTTTTTTATTGAGGTGGAAGTTTATGACTTTTTTTCATATTCATGTAAGCTCAGGCTTTATTTTACAAGTTACTGCGTGTGTAGCCTCTCAAGTAGGGTTTATCCTGATTACAATACTTGATGACGGGGCCTTCATTGGCTTTTGTATTCAGCGTGCATGGTTACATTCAATTTTCTTGATCAATACAACTAAAATTGTAGTCGGGGAGAAGTTATTTACCAAAGTACCTTTATTTTATAGTTAACTAAAGATGCTTTTTATTAAAATTGTCCTGAAACTTTTTTAGTTTCCTTCAGTCTTGCAGATTTTGAAAATAGTCAGCCATCCATGAAGTTGGTCTGATTTCTTCTGGTGGTATTTCTAGAGCCTTTTCACAATTGTTTACTTTCTATCTTCACTATAGTCCCATAAATGAATGAAAGGTGAATGATTTGCAATGTAATCTAACTATAACTGGCACGAGAGAGCTTGAGATTCCCAGTTTTCTTGGGTGATGGACATTATAATAGTTTGCTGCTCAGAAAATCAACATGACCTTTTATTTTATTTAAAGATTATATATTTCTAGGGCACAAAATATCGACACTAGGAATACTGTGTGTTGTTTTTTTTTAAGGAAAATCACTATTTACTCTCAACCAGCTCTCTCCCTAAAATCTCAGGTACTGAGCTTCCAGCCTCAAACTTCATAGAAAAGAGAAGGATCTTTACACAACAAATCCTGCATCTTGCCAGGGGTTAGATTAGATTACACTTGTGGTCTCTTGCTACCCTATGATTCTCTTATCCCCCCTCCCACAAGTACTTGTTGATTCCATTTGTACAAGGCGTCCTTGTGGCACCTTAGAGACTAACAAATTTATTAGGGCATAAGCTTTCGTGGGCTATAACCACTGGTTTCAAATATTATTAATGGAGACAACACAAGGCTAATTTTCAGAGCACACTTCAATTTACTAACATGCTAACCTGTTAATGAAAGCAGTGCAAACAGTTTAGCTGTTAATAAAAACAATGAACAGTTCACACATTCTGACATTTTAAAGCTTTTTTTTAAATTAAAGCCACCATATGCATTCAATCAGTGTTGAAATACGGTTCAGTCACTCACTCTGAAGTTTATATTATTTCATTTAAGAACACCACTATAGTAGTGAAGTTGTTACAGGTCAAATGTGGAAAATGAGCCTCGATTACTGGAACAGTTAAGTTTATTAGTGTTAACTTTTGTAAGTATTTGCTGAGTGGAGTCAGTCTTTGTAGTGGATTTTAAGTTTAAACATACTGTTGCATGTTACCAGCAAAGGTTAAAGTGATTGATGCTGCTGGATTTAAATAGTTCACACCTTTCCCCACATATCTGCCATATAATTAGATACCAGTGACAAATCAGAGACAAAATATTTGTATTCTGTATCAATAGCTGGCACATGCTTATTTCACTATTATGAAAATGTTCTTGTCTGAAAACATGGGAAGGGTAGATTTTAATTGGCTGCCTCTGTCAGTGATTATTCTCTGTTGTTCAAATAGTTATCTGGTTAACAAACCTTAGATACTGTAGTCTTGTTATGTGCTTAATCATCTTGTTCCAGTCCAACAACCCCTAACATTTTGCTCCTGTTCTGAACTTTCTATAAACACCTCAGCATCTTCCACCAGCTGCTGAGGAGGCAAAATGTTTTTCTATTTGGCTGCCAAGGAGACATCTTATAGAAGTAATTTCAATGTTTAGCATTGGTCAGTTATGTGAAACGCCTGCCATGGCCTTACCACACCTATTTAATTATTTTTAATTTTACTTTTTTCTTTAAAACTTCCTGCAACGTGAAAGATGCTTTTGTTGAATTCTAAATTAAGATTCCTAGCATGTTTTAACCTTGGTCACAACAGCTTTAGCTCCGGATTAATTGAGAGATTAAGTAGCAATAAAAGAAAAAGTAGGAAAATTAGAAAGGCAAAATCGGTTATTGGGAGACTAGTGAAATTCAGAAAGATCAAGTTTAGCTTCTCATTGTATTGGCTGCTATT
The DNA here is from genome assembly GCA_003942145.1 of Platysternon megacephalum. NCBI lineage: Eukaryota > Metazoa > Chordata > Testudines > Platysternidae > Platysternon > Platysternon megacephalum. The sequence goes on along the minus strand of QXTE01000125.1, from coordinate 1,413,153 downwards.
CAGATTTGGCTGGTTATTTATGATGATTTATTAATAATTTTCTGATTCTTTAAGGTGTCATCTTTCAGCCTGTATTTCTTACACTGTCTTCTGTTCTGTAAATGAGGTATTGGGAAAGGGGCTTAGTCTTATTTGAGCGGGGGTTTTTTTTTGGTTTTTTTTTAAGGAAAACTGAACATTTTATATTAAGATCTCGAAGTTTGTGTACATTTTGACACAGATTTTTCCCCTTCCCAATTAGAAAATTGTATCCTAGTTATGCTTAGTCATTTTCTAGAAACTGTTGCTTGAAAAGAACATGCCCCTTATCCTTACTGTGTTGACTGTTCTGTAGTCAGTTTGACATCTCCATATATTGAGTAACACTTTATATAGAGAAACTAACCGTGAGGCATTTTTATGACTTGAAAGAAATTGTCAGCAAATTGACAGCAGTCGTTTGTGGAGAGGTAGGTCTGCTGATTGCCTCTATGCATTTAATACTTTAAATTTGTGTCTGCTATCCCCAGGGCAACCCTTCGAGATTTAATATAAAAACACAGAACTCCTGCTGTCTGGCATTAGTTATGGGTCAGTGGTACACTTTACCTCCAAGGTTGAGTTACCAGCATGGGGGTGGGGTTTACTTGAAAAATAGACAGACTATCGCTGTAGCTCTTATACATCCGAATATATGCCAAATAGATGATTAAAAAAAATTACAACTAAAAAAAAATGTTTAAGCAACTTTTAAACAACAACAAAAGAGAAACCATTCAGAAAATTTCCGATAAAGTTGTTACCAAATTGGGTATAAATACAACATTTTAAATATTAGGTCCCTGAAAATATGAATATGTTTTTGTTAGTCATTATGGAATAAACAAGAAAATGTCAAACTCCAGTGTATAATCTCATCAAAATCTGTTTTATTCCTCATGAGTCAAAGTAAATGGCAACCTGGATCTCCTACATCAGGTGCACAGATGGCCTGATATTGGACTAGCTGGACAGATGGACCATCTCTCTTTGGAGTGCATTATGAATTTTCCCTAGGGCAGTTGAAAAATCAGTTTTCCTGCAAGTGACACCTTAGAATTGTTTCCATCAGTGATCCTAGAGATTGCCTGAAACGTGCACCTGGGTTATATAAATGATACCGAAAATTGTCCTCATTGAGTGGTACCAACTCCTTGTGATGTGGTGAAAAGCTATTCAGTCCAATGAAACTATCCCAAACTGCTTAGCACTTTCGAGAGAGAAAATTTCTATTATGAATATAATATCTAACGAGCGGATGTTCAAGTTTGCACTGCCAATAATAATTCACCCTATACCTTTTTTCCAGAGTGTGGTATCTGTAGTTGCTCCTCAGAGGTGTAAAATTCTTTGGAGTTGTTAGTTTCTCTGATAAAGGGTGGGAGGCAAGGGAAAGGATGTTCATAGTAGATTTGTTTAAGCTTGTGTCTTGAAAAAATGTATCTTATGATTAGAGGTAGGGGGAATTGAGAAGTGTTTAGCCAGATGGTGCCCACAGAAAATAACATTATCACAATTAAGCGGGGGAAGTAAACAAGCAGTTGTCCTATTTAAAGTATAGTTAGCATATTTGCTCCACTTATGGAAGCTTGATGGCAGGAACAAAGTGAAATACTTACCAAATAGTATGATGATAAGGGCAATCGGCATCACAAACAATCCAACCAGCAAGTCTGCCACCGCCAAGGACATTAGGAAATAATTTGTGGCATATTGCAACTTTTTCTCCAGGGACACAGCTAGTATAACAAGTATATTCCCCCCGATGGTGGGGATTATAACCATTAGGATCAGCAGAGCTGCCCACCGTGGTCTATTCCCCTGTTCGTCATTCAGGTAGTTCTGTTTGAATTCCCCTGTTACTGAGAGCTGTGTCAAAGATCCATTGCCAGATCCATACCCGTTTAAGGGATAGGACATCTTTGTTCCCAGCAGGATGTATTCAGGAATTGTGTTTTGCTCAGACATTTTGTAAGGTATAGCAGCTGGCTGTTCCTCTCTGGTCCGGTACGATCCTGAAGAAAGGCCAGCATGGTCAGTAAGGTAAACCGGTCATCTGATGCTGTGATATGCTGCACCCATGCCAGAGCGTTGGATCTAAACTTGTATTCCGTTCCTTTCTGGATGCACGTACCTCTTAAAAATGAAAGTATTGACTCTGGCTGGCAGGGTCAAGTGGTCTGATTACTCTTGTAGAAAAGCTTAGGTTTCAGAAGGGTTTATGAGAGAATTCAATGGCTGTGAGAAGTCGACAGTTTTTAGCTTCTTGTGTCTTCCTACAGCAGGAAATATGGTGTGTGAACTTGCATGCCGAAAGGTTCCCCCTACATACAAAATATGTAGATTGCATCATTTTTTATTTACAAAGTGCAAAAAACTGATGCTTATACTGTGTATGTACAACTCCTCCTCTGAGTGTCTAGTCTACATTAGCATGCATGTAGGCAGAGTACAGTACCTATATTTTTCCTGTTAAGAATCCTGTTTCCCCAAGGAGCTATCATCCCCCAGAACATGGTTGTGAATGATATAGAAGATTTCTTTAACGGCTACAGTCCCTCGTTTATCAGATGAAGGTCGGAGCGCAGCTAACAGTAAAACACTCATGACTACATCTCAAGAGAGAGTCATAGACAATTATGGAACTCAAACATCTTAAAGTTATCCATTATTTAAATGGGAAGGACAAGTAAAATCCTCACTGTTTGGAGCTCACTTTCTTTAAGGCTTGAGCAAGACTTTAACTAAATTACGCAGCCTCCCCTAGCTCTAAACTCTGCTGAAGTCTTAACACTTGCTTTTCCCTCTTACAAGCAGACACTTTAAATAGCCATATGTTTAAATATTTTCTAGATTTGGTTTGTTGTAGGTTTTCTGTGAAGAAAGCCTTACCTTAGATTTCTCTTGGATTTTGTTTCCCTGAGGGTTTGAGAGGGATAAATTTCTTCTGCAGTTTGATCTTCTTTTTCATCACATGCTGGATTTCAGCACATAATTTTTTAACGTCACTTTCTAGAAGACAAGTTTTTTATTCCTCTTGGGATATGCTTAAAATAAAAACCTTTGTCCATACCTTCCCATTTGTTTTTAAACGTCAAGATTGAACTTCTTCTGTTTTAAAGTCAAGTTCTTCATGTATGTATTTTCTCCAACTGGTATTGAATGGAGGGGGAAAATAATTCTTGCCACATTGTTTAAAAAAAAAAAAAAAAGTAAGTTCTTGTTTTTCCGCTTCTCCTATTCTTTTGGGGATCTGACTTGCATGCTTAATGCATGTCTCTTGAGTGTTTCACAGCTCTTCTCCTACATCTCATTCTGTGTGCAGTTTTCTCTGCGTTCGTTCGTTAGCAAAGCTTGCTGTCTGCTGCTATCGTTGTTTGTTGATTGACTCATTCCAGTGCATCCAGCTCCAGTGATTGAAAACAAGGAAATAAATGAGTGCGCTTTTTTACAGCTGGAAAAGAGCCAAGGAAGGTTATTTCCTTTTTATTTACTCAGTGCTCCAGACCTATAGTGTACATTCCTTGTCCCTGTGTCTGGATGTGCAGATGCAGTGTATGACCACACTTCACACTACAGTATACAACTGTATTCAAAGTAGTTCTCGTTCGTGTTCTCTCTCTTTCTTTCTTTCTCTCTTTCTTTCTCAACACGAGCACAGTTAACCCTGGAAAGTTCAGAGTTAGTGTAAACTCTTCAGTTAGTTTGTCAGACTTTGAAGTGTTTTGTTATTTTAGAAAAGTGTGTTCGAACATATCCTTTTAAATGCATGCACTGTCACTTTAAGCCTTCCTAGATACAGCCGCTTTTTATTACTTAGGGTATTTTCTATTCTTACCTTCCAACACAGTTGAAAGTTGCTAACTTGATCATACACCCCATCTGTAAAACAGAAATTGAATTTACTTCTGAGGACAGCCACATGGCAAGTGTGTAATAATCAGACATAGGTGAGGTCATAGATTCCTACAGTTTAAGGCTGAAGGGACCATTAGATCATTTAGACTGACTTGTATATCACAGACCATTAAATTTTGTGAATTGCTTATACTCATTGGGCTTTGTCAGGACCAGGTCCCCAGTGAATCATGATTCATTCCGTATTAATCTAAAAAAATTGCATCCACTTCCTGGAATCCACATAGGTGAAGAGATAAATCTGCTGTAAATAATTTTTGGAAATAATTTAATTAATATATATGACATTTTTTGGACCTGAACAGCAACCTCTTAAGATTAACAGTGCACATTACAGATAAAGTAGTTTAGGATATCTTTATGTCAAAGTTTTTTTTTCCAATTTAGTACTTGCTGGTTAATAGGAGAACAGTAAAATATTCATACTTGTATTTTAACCATTTCATGGTCCTATAGCCCAGTTAATAGAATCTGTTTGTAGTATATCTTTCCTCCATGTTAATTCTGTCCATTAATATTTTATGACAGTGATTGTTATATAGTACTAATAATATGCTCATATTTTGTACTAATTTCACATGGATGAATGGAGACTTAAATTACATTGATAACATGATAGCTTGTTCCTCCCACTTGGAACTAGATTAGGCCTGGGCTAGTAATATGTGAATGGTTAAAGAGACGATCGTACCAGCACTTGCATCTATTTATATTGATGAAAAAAACCCTCTGTTCCCACTTTGCTCTGTAAGCTTTTAATTTAACATGGAATTGTTTCCTATTGTGGACCGTCAATATATTTTTTAACTGCAGTGAACAATTCATTTTAAGGATCCTCTATTTTCCCCCCTAGCAGATGGGATGGAGAGTCACAAATAACATCCAGTATTCCAACGCCTTAATACAGTTGCCTACGTTATGAAAAATAAATGCTAGAGAATTACTTCCATTTTTTCTGACACATCTACATGGCACACACACCTTATATCTGTGTAGAATAGAATTTCCAGCAAAATGTATGCCCCTTATTTTATATAAGGGAACTAGGACAGAAGATCTCCTGTTATCTTAATCCCTAGGGGTCTCATAGGGTCTGAGTCATTTTATTTTCTCCAAAAAATTTTTAGAAAATGAAAAGTCCGGGTGCAGTAACCACCCCCTCCATCTAACCATCATGTTCCCTCTTGAAGTATCAGAAAAATAAACAATATCACGCACATGAAAATAAAACTGAAATTAATACAAAGAGATAAAATATCACTCTCTAGTGACCATTTTTATCCAGTTTTCTCAAGGCTTCAACTAGGCCTTTGGTTTTATGCCTGCATGTAACTGCAGGTCTGATTTTTGTAGTGAAAATAATCGGGGCATTTTTCAGCCCACAGATCTCTATCTGGTTTGCAGGCCTCAAGTGGAGATTAAATGCTATAAAATGCACCTGCATTTATTTGTAGGCACAAAATGGAGGCTGTTTCTGAAAATCCAGTCCTATTTGTTAGATATTCTGATTTGTTGAGCTACTTGAAGGGTAAGAGTAGCTAGAGAAAGTGGGTGAGAGAAATGAAGGAAGAGAGGATGAATAGTAGAAGACACTTCCATGTGCTAAGGCCAAATTGTGCTGTGCCAGCACTAGTAAACTTCATAGCCATAAATCATCACCCTGAGAGGAGTGTGATGAAAATGAATGAGTCTTGTCTACCCTTCAGCTTCAGTTCCACCATTGCTAGCTTCAGTGGAGCTCTTCTGGGGTGATTTATGGTTATGAAATGTGCTAGTATAGACAAAGCCATGCTGTAGGCAAGGAACACGTCACGTAGGGTGTAGTATTGGTGTCCTTTTGTAGACAGGAAAAATAACTTTTTGGTGGCCCAGTCACAAGGTCTTTTCTCTCTCTGCTGACTTTTCTGATGTATACATCTGGATTGAGGTCACCCACACCTTTTATACTGACCACCAGACAGTAGATGTTAAAGCATTTTGCTTGCCACTGACCTGGGCTTAATTCAAACCAGTGACATCAGTTGTATATACTCCTTTGTGACTCTTATTCAGCAATACAAGGTACTCCCCCCATCTATTCCAGGACCTCATTAGCTCAGCATGTTATCTCCATTTTCCAAGCCCCTGCTCAGCTTTTATTTTTATTTTATTTTAAATTTTGAAAAACGTCTTTGTTGAAGCCATGCCCAAACTCCCATTGATTTCAGTGGTGCCTGGCTTGCACCCATTGTGAAAATGTAGATAACTCTTGTGTTCCTCCATGGTTGAGACTTGACTGAACTATTTTTTCCTTTGCAAGAGAGTTTGGAAATATGACAATATGATGATGAAACTGTTGCTAGTGTCTGAATCACTAACCCCCCCCCCCCCCCCCCCCCCCCAAAATAAAAATTCCGGAAAAGTATCCAAGTACATTAAAAGATACCTTAGGGGTGAAATTAATCTCATTGACTTCAGTGTGACTACTTGTGTGGGTATAGGAAGTCCAGGACTTGGCCTCACATGTTCAGATTCAAGAAACAGAAGTAAAACCTCTGGAGGAAAAATACAAACTAGCTCTCTTAAAAACTGTGGTGGATGTAGTCACATAAGTTATTCATATAGGCCTATATTGGATCTGCGTCATTATTTTCAAAGGGGTTTATTATTTTTCATTTGTCACATTTCTAAATTTTCTTTCACAGCATGTTCGGAACTAACCTTAAATCATTTCAAGGGGGAAAATGTCTGAGTGACAAAAGCGTAACTCTGTCAACCTAAATTCTCTGTTTCCTCTTGTGAAGGGACTCGCTGTCTCCAGGTGGCTTTAAATAAATCACTTGTTCTGGAAATTTCCATTATGAATCCTACATGTCTGCGAAACATCTATTTTGACTTGTGCAGCGAGGGCTGTTTCTTGCTGAAGTGAAAATGAAGTGTTTGTACTCTTTTGGAGTGCCTCACTTGTGATTATAGTCGGATGTTGTACCATACAAATGACTCTTGCTGCCTAGCTGTGAGAATGGGCTCACTTGAGAGCCTGCTGAGACACACTTTTCTTCAGTCCTGTGTTGTGCACCAAAAAACGTGTCTTTGTATCTTAAGGAAGTAGTGGCAACTACTATACACTGTGATTGGCTCTGTGTGTGTGTGTGTGTCTTTCTCTCACTCTCAGTGAAAAGGAGTGATTTTTACACACAGCCTATGGGGAAATAAGCTTTCCTTGGTAGGCCCATTGGTACAAAAAAGTGTTAATATAGTGGTGTAGAGGCCTGGTATAATGGATATTCTTAATAGTCTGTGGATCTCTGATTCCAGTTGGCTAGAAAGCTGAACTCCTTGTGTGATGGTTTTTGGATTTGTACCTGCCCAGGTTTGAATGGCTGTCCAAGAAGCATTTCCTTCTGCAAGTTCCATTAGGTAACAGCAGAGACTCACTAACTGAATACTTGCTACTTTTGGCTAGCCTTCCTCCCCTGGTAGTTTGCCCCAGTTTGGTGCCTAACTCTTTCTCTTAAAACTTTAACTCACATTTGCCCAGGGAGAGGGGAAACCTATATTACAACATATACGGTTTTTTTAAAGAGCTGCTATCATTTCTACATATGCTTGATAATTACAACCACAAAGTTAAGCTAAGGGCATAATTCTAGAAGGTTCTGAGTGCCTCAATTTCTGTTGAGTCCTTTGGTGGTTGGGGGCACTCTGAACTCTGGAGATTCAAGCCATTAGACCTAGCATAGTATAGGATAGCAAAGAAAGCCAGGAGATAAGGGAAGGACCAAGGGGAGAAGTGAAATATCCTGAGATATTATGCTTTAGCTGTGTACAGTCTTATATTTTTCATTTTTGTCCTTTAGATCTAGTCATTTTCCAATCTTTAAAATACACCTCTACCCCAATAGAACGCTGTCCTCGGGAGCCAAAAAATCTTACCGCGTTATAGGTGAAACCGCATTATGTCGAACTTGCTTTGATCCTCTGGAGTGTGCAGCCCCGCCCCCCTCGAGCGCTGCTTTACCGCGTTATATCTGAATTCGTGTTATATCAGGTCGCGTTATATTGGGGTAGAGGTGTATAACTGACAATTTGAGGGACTAACAGAGCAGGACTGATTCTGTGTTAATTTCATCTACTTGCATACTTCCCCCTCATCTAGTCTTGGCTGATCCTACTCATGTTCCTCACAGCCTTCTCTAGAATTAACTCTCCTAAATAATTTAACACCTCATTGTTCACTCTTTTCCAGATCATTGATACTATTTTATTGAATTATTCCCTCTCCACATTAGATAAACTTGCACAAGTGAAACTACAGCTATGTCATCAAACTGGTGCGAACTCCTAATGTAGATGTGATGCAGTAATGTAAAGAAGAGCTTCCCTGGGGGCAGGGCCGGCGCAACCCATTAGGCGACCTACGCGGTCGCCTAGGGCACTAACATTTGGGGGGTGCCGGCACCCCGGTTGTCGTTGGTATTTTGGGGGCGGGACCTTCCGCCGCCTCTGTCGAGGGCGGCATTTTGGGGGCGGGACCTTCTGCCGCCTAGGGCAGCGAAAAAGCTGGCGGCGCTCCTGCCTGGGGGTGACCAACTGCTAAATCTCCCAGAAGTTCCCTCTGTCTAGCTGGCACTACATATACAACTGGAAGTATTTTAGAGAAAGCTGCTGCAGGGAATGAAGCTGGATTGGGCACAGTTTGGATTAGGTTTTTCCAGACATGGGAATGGAGTGACAAAAAAGGTTTGGAGTTTCTCGAGAGAGGAGCTGATGAGCAGAATTAGAAACTGCCTGCCAAACATAACCAAACTGCGTAACATCCTGTTGCATTCTCTCTCTCCCTTCCCCATAGTCTGTTTTCTCTTCAGTTGCATGCTCTTTGGGGTAGAGACTGTCTTGTCTTGTCCGTAAAGAGCCATTGATACTTCTCTCTGTAGAAAAGACTCCAAATCTTGTGATTAGATGACAATTTTTCCGCTTTGTGAAGTCATTATTGCTGAAGTCATTATAACTTTTTCTGTGTCATCTATCATGGCAGTATCAGCGTGCCAAGATATTCACTGTATGGAAATAGTTCCATATTGTATGATTTATTAAGGTCCAATAGTTGGGGAAAAGTCATAAATATTTGGAACTTTCTGAAAAATATGCAGGGAGAATTAATTAAGAAGTTCTTAAAAGTATATTTGGCATTGTTCTTTAATTTTCAAGAGTCTCATTTTTCTCTAAATTGTAAAATCCTTAAATATTTAGAGCAGGGGTCGGCAACCTACGGCACGCGTGCCAAACATGGCACGCGAGCCGATTTTGGGTGGCACGCCGCTGCCTGCCAGGCCCAGCCCCACTCGGCCCCCCCGCCCAACGCTCTCCCCTGCGGGGGCAGGAGGCAGAAGGTTGGTCCTGCGGCAGCCAAGCTTCCCCTCCCCCGCTTCTTCCCCCAGCGTGGTGCCTTCCTGTCCCTCCTCCTTCCCCTCCCTCCGGGGGAAGGTGGGCGGAGCCGAGCCGCAGCGTGCTCGCTGCTCCGTAGAGGAGGCAGAGAAGAGGTAGGGACGGGGCCTTGGGGAAGCGGGTGGAACAGGGCATATCCCTTCCAGCCCCTGCCGTGAACCCCCCCCACACCCAGCCTTCTACCCTGCACCTCCACACACACCCAGCCCTCTGCCCTGAACCCCCCCCAACACCCAGCCTTCTGCCCTGTACCCCCACACACACCCAGCCCTCTGCACTGTACCCCCCCACACTCCCCCCTCTTCCCCCACCCCCGCACCCCCCCCCCACCCCCCCCCCCCCCCCCCACCCCCCCCCCACCCCCCCCCCGCC
>QXTE01000125.1:1304016-1403194 GCA_003942145.1 Platysternon megacephalum | reverse complement strand
GACCCCTGAATCCCCCCACACACCCAGCCCTCTGCCGTGACCCCCCTACACGTCCAGCCTTCTGCCCTGCACCCCCACAGCCCTCATCCCTGCTCCCCCCTCCCCCCCCAGGTCTGGGGTCCCAGCTGCCAGCCCCATGCCAGCTGGCGTCCCGGCCGCAGGCCGCGCTCAGCCCGCTGCAGGCCTAGGTGAACAGAACCCCAGGCTGGCAGCTTAAGATCAGCATTTTAATTTAATTTTAAATGAAGCTTCTTAAACATTTTGAAAACCTTGTTTACTTTACATACAACAATAGTTTAGTTATATAATATAGACTTATAGCGAGAGACAGTCTAAAAAACGTTAAAATGTATTACCGGCACGCGAAACCTTAAATTAAAGTGAATAAATGACGACTCGGCACACCACTTCTGAAAGGTTGCCCTACCCCTGATTTAGTCTCTTTAAAAAAAAATGCTTGCGTAACTTCAGTGGTGGTTCAAACACTTCCATTTTTAGTTCTTACCACACACATGATGTGATGGTTTACTTTCAGCAGCCTTATGTACATATTGCTTACCTTCTATGTATATTAACAGTTTATTAATTAAGTGTTGCTGAAATGTACAGAGGAAGTAAAGTCAATCTCTGTCCTAAAGAGTGCACAGTGTACAAAACAGACATAGAAGACGGGAGGCACTGAAATGCTGTTACCCTGGAAAATGAGTATGATATAAGAACCTGAGCAGACTAGACACTGGGAGACCCCAGCAGAGGAACTAAGTTTGTTTTAATGTAGTGTCTATTATCTTACTGCTTATACACTTCCTGCAAGAAGGAGTTTATAGGAGGAATGTGATGAGAAGAGGGTGCATACACCAAAGAATATCCCAATGAGATCCTTCTAGACAAAGTCCACTAAGCTGCATTCTGCAGTAGTTGGGACTGTAAGTGATCTTCAAGGGAAGCCCCAAATAAAATGCCTTATATTATACCAGCATACGTGTTACAAAAAATTGGGTCAAGAGGGGCAAGGGAAGGAAACTTCTGATAACTTTGGAGATCAGGGGAAGCCATTCATGACTATCACTGAAACGTGACCATCCATGTTCAGCTGATCAAGATGTCTTTGTACTCAGACCACCCTGTGTTCTGACTGGTTGAATCCTCTGCAAGGGCTTTATTACAACCTTACCATATATCAATTTTCTGCTTTTACTATATGAAGTTTTGCATTGTGAATTTAGGAAAAGCTCCCTTCCTACTCTCGTCCCTGGGAGTGGTGAGGAATACCACATTTTTCGCTCCTCTGAATAATGTTTTTGGGCACATTCAATGCCATGCTTAGTTGCTAAATGATTTATCTGTTTCCAGGAGACTAGCATCTCTAGGAACTAATGAGATAATAGTTCAAATGGACCAGGCCCTTTGGATGATAAAGTTAGAGCCTGTTCTGTGCTGTCTCTGTTCTGGCCCCATGTTTCAGTAAAGACTCAAAATCCTTAGCTGCATGAACTGTTTGTTTTGCTTTAGAGGTTTTCAGAGGAACTAACCGGTGAGTAAAACTAATAAAATATCAGCCATTTTGTTCTGTCTTAAATCTTTTTTTTTAAAAGGTTTTGTTTATTGCTCGTAACATGAGCCAGTTTGAGACGTGGAGACTGAAGTCTTTTATCTACAGAATAGATACCAAAGCAGTAAAATCTTTCCTGACTGTGTCTTCTGGAAATTTGTCTCCACCCTACCCTAGTGGGGTCAGCTGCTTGACTGGGCCCATTCAGTTTCTGGCCTTTCTACTAAGATAGTCAACAAAGAGGCGCCAGTTGTGTTGGTGTGTTTTGGCATATGGACACTGGTTCACCAAGATCTGAGCTTCATTTTCCACATAGGAGCCATTGAGCCGCCATTAGATGGTAATAAGCCCAAGCCATAGATTCATAACTGGTGTTCTAGAGCTGGAAGGTTCTGTACTGCAGTACTTATTCTTTGAGTCCACTTGGCAGGTGACACAGGAACAATTTTCAACTATCTGCCATGACCCAAATAAGATTTCAGTGATTTCCTTTTTACTAATGGTGTAAAGCAGCATAAGGAAGTTAACTCTTGTAGGAGAAACGCTAAGCCCTGGATTTAGGCCTAGAGAGGTAAAGAGCTTTCCGGTTCACTTTAAAATACTTGTGTAATTTTTTTCCTATAGGGATTTGGTAGGGATAGAGACTGAAGTCTGTGGGAAAGTTTGTGATGTGCAGTGCTTAATTTGTGCCAGGGCTTGGCGATTCAGAGCCCTGGCCCCTTTGGCCTTGCCACATCAGCTATGAAAGTAAAAAAAAATTGCTTATTTTTCATTACAAATTACGCAAAGGAGGTGTGGCTCCATATGAAAATATAAGTTGCTGGCATTGAAAGCTGTCTTGTGTTCGGTTCATGGGGGAAACTTCATAAGAAAACTGTATCAGAGGTTGACAGAGATGCTAGCATGGCCAGATTCTGTATTGATGAAGTGAAAAGCTTTGGACTGCAGAAGAAATGTGTTATGCTGCACTGAAGTCTTAGTTTGCATTTAACGGCTGTGTCCTTGAGTACGCATGCATTTAAGAGGGCTCCATGGTTTTATTAAATGGTTTTACTTGATAAGGTATGTATTAATTCAGCAGATTTGTTCCAATAGTGGGCAAGGATGTGGCTTCCTTTGGGATGTTGATTCTTTTAACTGGTTTGTTAGAGCAACATCTGCTAGTGCTGTTAAAGTGACCATTTTTTTAAATGGTCAGGCTATACAAGACACAACTTTAATTTGTTTTAAAAAAAAGGTTTCTGACATTTGCTTGTGCAAAAGCCATGTTCATATTTGTTAGAAACAAAAGGAAGGAACCCAAATAATTCAATTTAAGAATAAATATTTAATGTCTTTCTAAAATATATGTTCTAGTTTAATCACACATTACGGGGCTCAGTGCAGGAATTACTGGGTGAAATTCAATGTATGGCCTGTGTTGTGCTGGAGATCAGATTATATGATCATAATGGTCCCTTCTGGCCTTAAAATCTATCAAGTATATCTGTTTTCAGATTTTTCCCCTCTAAAAGCTGTAGTGCAAAATTGAATCCTCATTGAGATTTCTACCCACTGAATCTCAAGATCTTATCCTGGCGTGTCATGTTTACTTCCATGTGTAAGATTTAGACTTGATACAGGTCTGGTTGTTACTTGTTAGTCTTTTAGATTTTCAGCTGATCACTTTGCAAAACGGCGTGTTGTTTTGTAAATGGCACTAAACATGGCCACCATTTTGTCCCAAATCAAAATGAGCCTGAGTCTTTATGATAAACCTTAGAACAGTGGTCCCCAAACTTTTTACCTTGCGCCGCCCCCCCCTTACCCCTGTCCGCACCCCCACCCTACCCCCTGGAGCCGGGGCTGGCAGCATGCCTGTGGCTCCGGGAGGGGAGGGACGCAGACAGGGATCAAGGGGCCGAGGCTGGGGCCATAGCTGGGGGCGGCGGCGGGAGTAGAGCGTTGGCCGGGGGCCTCGGCCTGCAACCGGGGCCAGGAGCAGAGTTGGGTAGCGGTTCTTCCCCACCCCTTGTGGGGGCTGGCCCAGGCCTCAGCCATGCCCCCAGAACATCCATCCATGCTCCCCTAGGGGGGTGCACGCCCCACCGTTTGACTGTTGTAAGCCTGTTACCCACCGAGAGACTGACAAGTGTTATTCATTAAACACTGATGCTAAAATCTGTCCTCCAACATCACAGTGCTCTTCTTTTGTCAAAGAGTTTTATAGAACCTTGTTTCATAGATTAGCTCATCAGTTCATCCTCCTGTCTCCAGGCTTCCACCTTTTAGCTCTTCAGAGGGTGGGAAAACGTGATAGAGACGCTACTGTGGAGCAAACTGGGTTATTGAAAAGAAATGAACGAGGAATACTTGTGGCACCTTAGAGACTAACAAATTTATTTGGGCATAAGCTTTTGTTGGCTAAAACCCACTTCATCAGATGCATACAGTAGAAAATACAGTAGGAAGATGTATATACACAGAGAACATGAAAAAATGGGTGTTGCCATACCAACTATAACAGACTCATCAATTAAGGTGGACTATTATCAGCAGGAGAAAAAAACTTTTGTAGTGATAATCAGGATGGCCCATTTCCAACAGTTGACAAGAAGGCGTGAGTAACAGTAGGGGAAAAAAATTAGCATGGGGAAATAGTTTTTACTTTGTGTAATGACCCATCCACTCCCAGTCTTTATTCAAGCCTAATTTAATGGTGTCCAGTTTGCAAATTAATTCCAATTCTGCAGTTTCTCGTTGGAGTCTGTTTTTGAAGTTTTTTTGTTGGAGTATTGCGACTTTTAGGTCTGTAATTGAGTGACCAGGAAGGTTGAAGTGTTCTCCAACTGGTTTTTGAATGTTATAATTCTTGACGTCTGATTTGTGTCCATTTATTCTTTTGCGTAGAGACTGTCCGGTTTGGCCAATGTACTTGGCAGAGGGGCATTGCTGGCACATGATGGCATATACCACATTGGTAGATGTGCAGGTGAACCGAGCCTCTGATGGTGTGGCTGATACCTAATCACATCAGCAGAGTAGATATGCATGCAAATAATTCACAATTTGATTCTGTGAGGAAGCTGGTCTGTATTGAGAGCTCCAGTTACTAAGAGAGAATACTTTCCCCGTGCATGTCTAGTAATGAGACTCAGTTTATCCAAAGAGTAAATATTTGTATCAGTTTAATTGCTAATATTTTTTCCTTACTCAGACAGGTACATTTAGCTTTGCACATTTCAAGTGTCTGGAAAATATCATCAGACTTCATTACTGACTGTTTCACATTTTGTTTTCCAAAAGTGCGTCGACATACGACCACCCATGATAGCATTTGACTACTTTAATAATGCGCTATAGATAAAAGCATTCCAAACAATTGTCAGAAATCATCTTAATTGTTGTAGATCTGTCTGAGAGTTCTATAATAAATTGGTTTAAAGTAATCCCAAATTTTTAGTAGCAGGCTATCCTAGAACATCTAGCTCTGAGGCATTTGTCATTAAACTTGGGTTCAGAAAACTAGGTTTCACAGCATGATTAATGCATGTGGCTATTGATGCTAGCAAAATGTATAATCATATCTTTGCCCAAAGATGTTTTTCTATACTTTGGCTTGCAGTCTGCCTGTTGAACTTTTGTTGAAGTAAAGCAAACACAAAGGTGTTAATAACGTTAGTCCACCAGCCTAAATGTTCTGCACAGCTGAATGCTTAGGCTCATTTATTAAAGGATTTGTCATTCCCTGTCTCCACAACAGGTCATTTTTTAAAGACACTGTCAGTGTTTGAGCTGTTATTTGAGCTAGAAGATAAGTCATTTTGTGTGGTGTTATAATTTATATAGTCCTCACACCTACTGCTAGCTTGCAAGGAAGGATCCAGCGCTGTTCGCTTAACTGACCCTGAGCTCTTCCTCCTTCTATTTACATTCTTAGTCAAGGTTGCATCTTGGAGACAGCGAGCTCCCAGCCTGGCTTGACAGAAACAAACTTGAGTCATTCTCCTTTTGTTGGCTTTTCTTCTCAACCGTTGTCATTGCTTTTCCAAAAGAGCTGGACTGGATCATCTCTGTGCTGTCTATAGGTTTCAGCGAGGGAGTCTTGGAAGCAGAATGGGATATTGCTGGAAGGGGAAGTGATCTATGTGGCTATGTAGAGGGGGCGTGCACTTGCTCAGAATTCATGGCTTTCCCTCTGAATTATGAGAGCCAACCATCTTATCCCCATACAACCACTTGCTGCCATTACTGTTGGATGGTTGAGAGGCCTGTCAAGATGAACTGCTTCAGCAGCATTAAAAGCAGAAATGGCAGGCAACAGCAGATGTTAGTTGGCAGTGGGAGGCAACAGAGGGGGTGGATAAGGGAGTTTCAATGAAGATAGCAATGAGGGATTAGTTGAGATTAGGTCCTGCTTTGAGCAGGGGGTGGGACTAGATACCTCCTGAGGTCCCTTCCAACCCTGATATTCTATGATTCTATGAGGGCTATTGGGAGAATTTGTGAGGGGAAGGTTAGCAGCACAGAATAGCGGAGTAGAAGCTGTTTGGGTGTCTGTAGACAGTGGATTTGGAACCTGGTCCCGTAGTTATTTAACACTGGTCAGTGAAGTCAGTCCTATACAGAACAGAGGAAGACACGGTCGCCACTCCCAGACGTTAGGTGTACATTAAAATAAAAAAACAAATGTTGAATTGTAAATTGTCCTTTTGTTCTGGCAGCTCACCTGGCTCATTGTTTGACCTGGATGTCTTGATGGAATGCTGACCTTTTAATTACTCTAGATGTCATGTATTACTTGTGTGCAAACATTAATCCTCGCAAATCCCCCATGAGGTAGTTTTCTATCCCCATTTTTCCAGAGAGGAAGCTGTTGCAGAAAGATGAAGTGAGTAGCCGAAGGTCACACACTGAGTCAAAACCAAAAACTAGAACCCAGGAGTTCCTGGCTCACCTCCTGGTCAAATTATATGATACTGCTGCCTCTTAATATAAACTGGGTTAAGTTGCGTGGTATTAAATCTGGGTTTAAAATTACAGGCATCCATACAAAGAGCAGTCGAGAATGGAAGGTATCGTGAGATGTGCCTAGATAGTACAGTGATGGGCACTATAGAAATATCTAGATGGATGCAGTGACTGAACTGGGACCCAAAGTTTCCCTTTCCTCTCTTTCAGGAACACGTATGTGCTAACTGCTCTCAGTATATTGCCATTATCACTAGCGTTGTCAAGCAGGCTCTATTTAAAAGATTAGCCTTGACAAATGTGAGTGCAGTTTGTAGTGCTCCTGAGTTCTGAACTTTGGTTGTGAAGAGTACGCTGTCTCCTTTTGAATGGAGAGAGTTCACTTCGGTAGGCTCACTTTGAAGAACTTCTGCTTTTCTACGCCTGAACTGTTAAAACAGGCAGTTCACAGTACTTTGAAGAGTTGTATATGTCTCTCAGATTAATTGAATAATAAAATAGGATCTGTAAATACAGGAGAGAAATTAATATCCCCACAACTGAGAGTGGCTTGCGTGCTGCTTCGCAGGTATTAAATGTTCACAGTCCTTTCATTGCCACAAGCTCTGGGTTAGAAATTCCACTACTGTAGTGAATTGACAGGCCTAGCCGACTGCTGGCATATTTGAAATGGGCTGGGTCTGTACCATTTTTAGTCTATAGGTGTCAACTGACTGAGACAAAGTACTGAATGGATTATGGATTCTGCACTTCTCTCGCCGAGAAGCAATCTTGTGCCACTGGTGTGTGGGCTTGAGGGACAAAGAGGACTTCTGTCTAACCCCAGCACTCTAATCATTTTAAAGAAACACTATCAGTTATCTATAAACCTTTACCGACGGGACTTGTGTGTGTCATCTGCTGTGCACAATAGAGCACTTTACAGAGGGAAGTTCATAGGGCATGGCTGTCCTTATCTAGCACAGCAGTATAGTTTAATCAGAAAGGCACCGTGTGCAAATTATGTGCAAGGAGGATTTATTTTTTCAGTATAGTCAAGTAACCCCTAAGTTCTCAAACGCTATAATAATCCGAGCTATTCATTTTGTCTTTCCCTAGGACTCCTGAACAGTGTCCCAGTGTAGTTTCTTTGCTGTCAGAAAGCTACAACCCACATGTGCGTTATGGTGCTGCCATGGCTCTGGGCATCTGCTGTGCTGGCACAGGAAATAAGGTAAGGACAAAAAGCCAATGATAGCTACTCCAAGGCTCTTTCTGCTGTCTTTCCTTCTACAGATACGTTCATGAAAAGTATCGCAGAAATAGAGCGTTATTTCGCACACGTGGTCTTCCAGCCAGTTGGAGTGTGTCCGCATTTACTCCGATTCTGTGCTTTATTGCATTGAGCGAAGCAATCTTTTTTTCTGGTTGTAGGAAGAGCAAGTAGATGAGGCAGAACAAAATACATTTGTTCACAATTTCCACCCTCTTAGAGTTTGTCTATAGTAAAGGGTTTTTTAACTCTAGTCCATTGCCAATTAACTTGTTGGGTTGCATGTTTGTACATGTCTGGATATGTCACAATCATTTGTTCCAAGACACAAACATTTGTGGTTTACCCCAGAGTTTGACCTTTTTTGGCGTCCATTTTTTATTTTTTAGCATTGAGGGGGAAAAACAAAATCGTGTGTATTATCCTGACACTCTTTTCCATGTTTCATAATCGGCACGATAGCCACATAGCAAAGTCAAATCGCAAAAATGAAGCTTCTTCGAACATTTTGCACTTTAAATGCTAGTACATTGAGGGTTCTTTTTCTTAGGGGAGCAAGTACTATGTATAGTGTTTAGCTGTCACAGTAGGTGGGGAATAGTTAGGAAATAAAACTTTATTTACTGCTACTAATTTTTAACTGATCAGATTAGCAGATTTCAGTCTGGTGGGGTACAAGGTTTTTCTGATGGATCATAAAGGTCAAGAGCTTCATCTGTGGTTTCCAGTTTTATCCTCATCTCCACACTACCACCACCCCTACCCCCACTTCCCAGCCTTTACTAAAAATCCATTCCTAGGTTCTTATCTGTTCTTGCACACTCATGAATTACAACACCTATTTGAAGTGCACACAGTTATGACATTCTCTGTCTGCACTCATAAGCTGACTTGCATGTAGCCTGAAAGCAAATTGGAAGCCATATTTTCTTCCAAGTTACTGTTTTCAAATGGAATATGGCATTGAGGAACTAATGTTCATTGACATGCTGCATCTGAAAAGTTAATTTAATGGAAATGCTCTTAGTCATACAATCCACATCTGTTTTATTTCCAGATAATTTGTATGATCCAGATAATAGAACCTGTCTGGCCGAGGTTCTGTGCTTTATTTTTATTTCTTAAATAAAGATCTGAAGCATCTGTTTATGTTACAATGTGTCTTCTGGGGCTTATATCAGCATGTTTTAAAGGCTAAGTTAATGCATCGTAACTTGAGAGATTGGAAATGAAGTTAAGCTTTTTGTTAGGCTGAAGGGCACTTCCATCATGCATATTCTATAAATAGTATTGAACACATACAATGTTACTGTGAGGCACAAATGAATATATGTAAGAAGACACAGCACAGCCTTTTAAAAATAAACTGTATGGATTCGGAAAGTTCACATGGCAAAAAGTAGGTCTGATGTTGCAATGTAATACCTAGAAATGGTTCTTGGCATTAGTATTCTGGTTAAAGTCAAGTTGATTTTGTGAGGTTTTCTGATGTATTCCTAGGAAATGTCGACATTGGTGGGGACATTGCCAACACAAGAGATAGTTAAAACAGGATGGGATCCAGTTTACAATCAGAAGATTGTAGTGCAGTAATTAAGTTGTAAAGTAATTTGATGTTTACCGTAGAGCAGGGTGGAGTCCTAGGAATGTTTATGAACAAACTAGGTATTACTAACAGCTATTTGCATTCTGTGTTTCTGCATTCACCTGGATGAATTCTTTTTTGAAAGACATCCCCAAAATATTGCAGAATGCCCCATAGATGCCTCTGTGGGATCTATCCCTAGAGACCTATGGACGTACAAATACTTACGACACTTTTTTTTTCTGTTTAGTTTTACTCTTGCTCTTGAAGAGCTCTATTGAAAATATAATTTTGATTTGTAGTAACTGTTTTTAGTAAGCAATTAGAAGAGTATTTTAAAGGATGACTTACAAAGTGGCTGAGCTCCTGTGGATAGAGATTAAAGGTGTATATGGTGCTCAGTTTTCCAACATACCAAATTGACACCTACTTTACAGAAAGGAACAAGAGCTCTGGGTATCCATAAGCTGCATACATACAATAGATTGTCTCTTCTGGACAGTTCTTGTTTCTTTACGTAATCCACGTGCAATGCTGAAATACTTGTTGATACATGCTTTTGAGCTTCGTGACGCATCTGTTGTATGTCATGTTGGCTTTACACTAGTAACTGTCAAAGAATTTTCTGACCTCAAACCATGGAATCTAAAGAAAGCAATTATAAGTTCTGAAGCAGCATATTGGTCTTCAAAACATAGATCCACTATATGTGTATATCTGTGGAGATAGCACCACTTGTATTAGAAGCGAGATATGTTCTTACTTTTTTAGAATTAAAAGCTTTGTGGACTTTTATTAGCACAGGACTGGGAGTTAGGAGACCTACGTTGTATTACTGGCTCTGCTATTGACTCACTGTATAACCTTGGGCAAATCATTTGACACCTCTGTGCCTGTTACGCCTTGGGTAAAATGAAGGTAACATTTACTTACCTTTGTGCTCATTAGAAGGGAAGCAGTGTATAAGTGAGGTGAGAGCAAGATATATAAGTACAAAGTATGATATTTTGATCATTATTATCAATAATTCTAACCTGCCAAATACTTTTCACATTTCTGCTTGCAACAAATACAGATTTTGGTCGTTCTGGCATTCAGCAAATTCCTCTAACTCCTCTAGCTTTGAGCAAAAGTCCACTAGCGTAAGTGCACATTTCTGTAAAAATTTGCCCAGATATCACAGTGATGGGCAAAATATAAATAATATAGTAAACTATACCTCATTGCCACCTTGCTGATGGGCCTAATTCAATAACCCTTCATTAGACTGACTGAAACCTGCTGTTTGAAAAGTAATAAGCTTAATTTGTGTATTTGTTTTTTAGGAAGCAATTAATTTGCTTGAGCCAATGACAAATGATCCTGTGAACTACGTGCGTCAAGGAGCTCTGATTGCATCTGCCCTTATCATGATTCAACAGACTGAGATCACCTGTCCAAAGGTGAGTGATGGGTTATGCATCAGCTGGTATGGTGAGAAATGGCCTAGGGTGGTGGTGATGTTTCAGAGACCAGGTGTGCTAGGCCCTGTACGTACCCGTAGTAAGAGAGGGTCTGTGCCTTGAAGAGCTCGATTGCAAGAGCGAAATTTAGAATAGTGCACACTGTGCACTTTTGAATGGGAGATGGACACTGGCACCGGTCAGGTAAACTGTCACTGTTTTAGCTGTTGGTGTTATATAAATAAATCTACATTTGCTCAAAAAAATTGGAAACCCTGGATAAGGGGATGAAAGCGAGATTGGAATTGCTAACGGACACACGCCTAGCATGTGTGAACATATTTTCTTCTCTTCTTTACTACAGAGATTCTTGTTATGTATTATATGTTAGATTTAGTACTGGGCAACATTTGATGTACCTGCTATCAGGGGAAGTCCTGTTACCTTGCATAGTTGTAGCTCTGCTTCTGCTGTGGCTTGTCCTTCAGTTTTGCTTGGGACGATTTTGCTGTCCTAAGAAGTTGCAGCAACTAAAGAGTGAACTCATTTTTTCAAAAACGAGTTTTCTCACTGTGAAGGCAAATGGGTTAATATGCACTATTAGTTTTTAAAACTAGATTGCTTGTGAATATGACAGGTAATATTATACAAACTGCTGCGTAGACTAATAAGTTCCACATTAGCAGAATCAGACACTGACAACTTGGAGCTCCCACATTTGATCAGCCCAGAGAGGTACTGATGCAGCAGGCCGTTGCTGGTTATACTATATACTGCTAAAACAGCACTGCCTTGTGCATGGTAACTTTCAATGGCATTGTTTTGCAGTGTAGTTTAACTTTTGAAAAAATCATCCTTTTATTGTCCTTTTTTTTTTAATTGCACTTAGTTGTTGAGAAAGCAGAAAGTTTTTTCCGGTAGAAACACACGTTTAACGGTGGGGTCAGGGAGAATAACTAGTTCCAAGGGAAATTCCACAAAGACAAGGGTTTTTTTATATTTTCAAGCACTTGTGTGAGTCTGCTGGGGATTGTGTAGATTTTGCTGGTAGACATCACTAGTGTCCTAACACTGTTACAAAAAACACTTGGGTTTCATTTGGAAGAGACTGAAGGTGCTTTATATCACTATTAAAATTCTGTTAGATTATTCAGTGAAAAATAAAGTTCTAGCAAATCCCCTCAGTCTCTGAGACCAAATAATATGAAGTAAATGTTTCTCTACTATGGAAATAAACTCAGGAAAGGAAAAGTTTAGATAGGATAAAGCAATCTCTAACTCTAGTGGAAGAATGCTCTAGAAAAGGTCAGGGTTCTAACTTGGGGACTTAAGAGACCTGCTCTGCCATAGACTTCTTGTGTGATCTTGGGCAAATCATACAGCCTCTGTGTGCCTCAGTTCCCCATCTGAGGATGATAATGCTTTCCTACCTCGCAGAATATTGTGAGGATAAATACATTAAATATTGTGCAGCACTCAGATACTGTGGTGATAGGGGCCAGATAATTACCTCAGAGAGATTCTGCATATGAACTACCTACTGAGTCCATTTGTAATGCTATCAAGTTTTGAGCGGTGTTATGCAAAAGACTTCGGTGAGTATCCAAAGAAAAGTGCAGCCAGGGAAATAACTTGCAAAATTAGATGTTTTTTAGGGTTGATGAAAACTGGGAGACTTCTTTACCTAAATGGGACTGAAAACTCAGACTGTAGAGGTGCATACCCAGATGCTCTTCCCAAGGTTAACAAAACACAGTTGGCTAGGCAGATGTAGGATGAGAGGCATAAAATTGGGGTTGAGTGGTTTATAAAACAAGCAGGGGTACCATGTGACCGTTATATTTTTAAAAAGTGAAGTTCTATTTTACAAGCCATTGATGAATTTTCAGTTACATACTTTAGATGTAGATGGTAATTTAATTGGCCATGCATAGAGGGTGTAGTGGGGCGGCTGCCCCACTCCACGAGAAAAAGGGCTGGAACAGGCCAGAGAGGCTGCGCAGACCAGCAGCCAATCAGCAAAGGCCTGTGGAGAGCCAATCAGGGCAAAGAAAGAGGCAGCCAATCAGGGCCGGGCTAGGCCCTATATAAAGGCTGCCTAGCAAAGGAGAGGGCAGTCTCTTCCTGACTAGCAAGGGAGGAGTACTGGCTCCTGAGGGAAGGAGGTAGCACCTTGGACAGAGCAGTGCTGGGCAGGCTCGGGGGAGCAGAGGAGAGCTCCGACCCAGTTACCTGCCAGGCTGCGGCCCCTGCTAAAAAGGGTCGAGAAGGTGCACAGGGCCAAAGGGGAAGTGGCCCAGGGAAGATAGGTGGACAAGACGGGAGAGAAGGAGGGCACAGAGAGACTGCCGCTAGAGAGTCCCTGGGTCGGGACCCAGAATAGCGTGTGGGCCTGGGTCCCCCCCTTGCACTGCACCCGGCCACAGAGGAGTGTGGCCGAGACAGACTGCAACTTGCCCTGAGGTGAGGGGCTAGACTTTGGGGTTATGGTTGGCCACTGAGGCAGGTGCAAGCCAAAGGACTGCAGTTAGGTCCCCTCCCCCCCGGAAGGGGGTGAGAATGGAGTAGTGGGCGCTGCCGGAGGGCAGTGTTCTGAAGCGGACGCCGCTGAGCAGGGAACAACGCGGGTCCCAAACCAGCAGAGCAGACAACGGGCGAGACACCATGCGCAGAGGGCGCTCCACAGCTGACAAAAGCTAATTCCCGAGCAACCAGCAGGAGGCGCCAGCGGTGATGAGTCCTGACCCTGTTACAGAGGGGTAGGGGATGCAAGCAGGACCAAGACACTTGAAAATAACAAGTGCTCCCTGAAATCATCATCTAACTTATAAACAAAACCCAAAGTGGATCAGCTTCACCCTTCTTCAAGGAAGAAGTTCAGCCAAAGGTCCCGGCAGCCCTTGCTGCTAATCAGACAACTATTCTAGGAGTGCAACCAAAGTTGGCCTTCATGAAAGATTAAGGTGGTTTCTCCTTATGAAACCACTGAATGACATTTAAAGGAACATTTCCTGACATGTAATAAATTGTGGAATGGCCTCCTAAAGGAAATGAGTGGAAGTCTTACATATTATAGGAAACTATCCTGCATTGCCAGGGAGGTGGATTAGATGTCCTAATTTTTCATATCTCTAATTTTTATGGTTCTAGGGTAATGGGAATAATAATTCTCTGTAGTTTATCCGGATGCACTGGGGTTACATTGTCAATTAAGAATTTATTATTCTTGGAAAACTTCTTCAGTGCGGTTTACTAGTCTGAAGAGAGATTCTTTTGATCAGATGTTAAAGATCAGAGTTCAAAGGGTGGCACCAGCCTTTGGACTATTGTGGTGCATTTTATTTTGTTTAGATTCTTATACTGCACTCATAGTTAAAGTGTGAGAGCACCCCCATTTCTACTCAAGCAGCTAAACATATGCCAGATGTTTGGGTAGGGTTTGCAGAGGTGGACTCGATTGAGTTGTCAAGAACCTAAAAATAAGGTCTTTTGTTAACTGTTGTGAGATGGAGATTTAATACATATGACATACTCTAAAACTTTTCTGCCAGTATCAGAAAGAGCCCTTCTGACTACATTTAAAAAAAAACAACTTGAAATATTTCATGGGAGAAGATAGGAATAATTTCCCAACCAGCTGTGATTGTAAGGTTTGGGCTAGAATATTATTAGTAATAAACCAATGTGACTACTATTTGAGTAGCTGTGATTTTACTTTTTTTACGAGATTTAGATGTAGACTTGTACATACGGAGAAAGAGATGCATAGATCTTATGAATGAATGACAATGTGGTTCATAATAGGATATACAGTTAATCTGATGGGTGAACGATTAATCAGCTGAATTTTGCCTTAATGTCTCACAAGTCTGATTTATGAAGAGCATGCATCCTAGTGAAAGACGAGTTGCTGTGTTGGTCTATTAGGTAGATTTAAGTGCAGGGGTAATGAAAGTGAATGTTGGCTTTAGCTTTGCTAGATTGTAGAGCCAGGGTAACTTGCAGCATGGAAAAACTACTCTCATAGTAGCTTTCTGAAAATAAGTTGTTGGTTGCTCCTAAAGGCCAATGAAATTCAAGGATGGGAAGGAGCTGAGAGACACAGGCCTGGGCTTGATTTTTTTTTAAATTTGTGTAGTTAATTCTCAGAGCTTCTGAAGTTCTGGGAGGAGACAGCCCAACAATATACCATTTTGTATAAAGTCTAAGAGCTGAAAAACGTGTGTGTGTGTGTGGCTCCCACTGTAGGTGTGCATTCAAGACCAGAGTGTTTTTGAATAGCAGTGCCTATCAGGGTGCTCCCATATCCTAGGACATAAGGGCAGGGCAGCTGTGACCCTCCCTCAGTTCACTCATAGCTAGGCTGACCAGGTAGCAAGTGTGAAAAATCAGGGTGGGGAGTAATAGGTGCCTTGTAGTGGACCCTCGCTCACCCCAGAGGAGGGAGGCCACTCCGTCTGGTCCTGTTTGACCAGAACCAGAGTTCACAGGACAGTCCAGAGCCCACAAGAGGGCTGGGGGACACACAGTCCCTGTCAGGCGTTAGCCTGATCTGGCCGACTCAAGCTGCTGGCCCTTAAACCGAGTCTATAAGTGGGCTGGGGCCTGGGCTTGAGGAGGCTCAAGCAGGCCGTAACAAAACAGTATCGGGGTGGGCTTTAGCCTGGGCGGGGCTCAGGCAGCCAGCAAACAAGCAGTCTATACGCAGGCTGGGGCGTGAGCTTGTGAAGGCTCAGTCGGCCAGCAACAAACAGTCTTAAGGGCTGGCTCCTGCCTGGGAGGGGCTCAGGCAGCCAGCAAACAGTCTATGGGTGTGCTGGGGCCTGGGCTTGAAGCGGCTCAGGCAGCCAGTAAACAATACAGTTTTAAAGCGGGCTGGGGCCTGGGCTTCTGGAGGTTCAGGCAACCTGCAACAAGCAGTCTCAAAGCAGCTGGCTTTAGCCTGGGCGGGGCTCAGGCAGCCAGCAAATAATCCAGTCTTAAAGCGGGTTGGGGCCTGGGCTCCTGGAGGCTCAGGCAGCCAGCAAACAATGCAGTTTCAGGTGGGTGCCTGGGGAGGGTGGCACCTTCTCCACAGCAGGAACTTCCCAGTGCCAGGCAGGAGTTGGCCCCCCAGGGTGGGGGCAGGGGGACACGGGCCCACCCTACTCCACCACGTCCCAGCCCAGGGCCCTAGCCGGGGTAGGATCGGCTGCCCCTGCATCGGCGGGGATCCAGCCGCAACACGCCGACTCAGCCACCCCCGGCCTTGCAGCCGGCGGCACTGTGGCTGTCCCTGGGCTACTTCCGGCCTCCCCAGGGGTTGGTACCTCTGGCCTCCAGGCCTCGCCTGGCTCCTCGGGGTACACGGCCGCGGGCACTCCGGGCCAGTCCTCGTCAGCGTCCAGGGCTCGGGCACAGCCAGGCGTAGGTTCCCCTCTGGGCCGCTGCAGAACAGGCGGAGCGTCCTCCTCCTCCGCAGGTTCTGCCTCGACAGGCTGCAGGGCCTGCCTTTTTATACTTCCAGCCACACCCCGGTACTTCTGGTGAGGGGGGCGGGGCGACCTAGGCTCCGCCCTCCAAGGGAGTGTAGTGGACCCTCACTCACCCCGGAGGAGGGAGGCCACTCCGCCTCACTACACACTTATATAAGACCAAGCCCTGAATATCGGGACTGTCCCTATTAAAATCGGGACATCTGGTCATCCTACTCATAGCGCTTATGGCAGCAAGACGGAACATGGCAAGCATCCGACCCACTAGTTCTTAGCTCGTTCTAAACTTTTTCAAAACCTTCCACAGTCTTCCAAACCACTTCTGATCTATGACCTCCATGAACTGATCCAATCTGTTTGGACCAAACTCTATTGGTCAGACCCTGCCCCCGCCCCTGTTTCTCTGTACAGGGCTCCTTGTGTCAGACTGAAAATCTGTGGTTTCAAGCTTAGGCCACTGCAGAATGGACAGATCCCCCTGAAGAGAGACAGTATGTCTCTCTCTTGCCAGGGGGAATTGCATATTCCAAGCAGATGCTTGGTATGCTTGTCCTCTTCTGGAATGCATTAGATGTGAGGCTGACACTCCATCTTCTGGGTCAGTCCTTGAAGTTTTTGTCAGACCCAAGGAAATGGACTCCAGAATCCTACTAGTGGACAAGCCAGGATTGTTCAGTGTCTTGTTGAGCAGATAGGCAATGCCTAAAATTAGCATGGAGAAAAGATCTGGCACAGACATTGGCTCCAGCATTGAAACCAGCATCGCCACCTCTGGTATGGAAATCACGCCCCAAGAGGGCTGCTCTGACCACCAGTGCAGAAGCTCAAGAAGGATATCCATGCCTTTCTGTAAGGCCAACACTGCAGAGCCTTCAGAAGGGAGTACACCAATCCCCACGCAGTGTTGAGAATTGGTGAGAGGGGGCCGATGAGGACCAACCATTATCAGTACACGGTTCTACACTTTGGACTCTCCATGGCACCAAGCGTGTTCACAAAATGCCTGGCAGCAGTGGCCACAATTTAAGAAGACAAGGAATCCACATCTACCCATACCTGGCTGAAAAGGGGAAGTCCCAACAGGAGACTGTGACAGCCTTGCAATCCTTTTCCTGTTCTCTCAACTAGGTCTTCTGGTGAACTATGAAAAACCATTTCCTCACATTATCACAGATGATAAAGTTTATAAGAGCTTTAATCAACTAAAGATCGGCAAGAGTCTACCTGGCAGAGGACAGGTTCCAGTCCCTCCAGTGAGTGGTAAAAGACCTGTGGGCTAGTTCAACAACAGTAAGTAGGTGCCTGTGACATTTAGGCCACATGTCGGCATGCACATACATGATGCTGCTTGCCAGACTTCACCTACAACCCTTACAACTGTGGCTCCCCTGGCAGATGTCTCATGAACAGGAGGATCAGTCTTGCTTCAAGTCCCATGAGAGCTCACTTGGTGGCTAGACTCAGTAATTGAGAAAGGGGTGCCATTCTCTGTTCTCTTCACAACAGTGACTCTTATCACGGATGCATCAAGAAGAGGCTGGGGCACCCACCTGACCCATCTGCAAATGCAAGGCACGTGGTCTTGAGACAACCTGAAACTTCACAAGTACATCCTGGAGTCAAGGACTATCAGATTGGCCTGTATAACGTTCCTACTGTTCCACACGAAGGTGGTCTCAGGATTCCACCTAAGCCAATTGATTATTTTAACAGTCTTCTTTCTGAAGCTGCGCTCACTGGGAGGAAAGCAGCTTTTGACACCTGCAAAGCTTTGTTCTATTAGTTTAACAGAAACAAACTTTCAGGCTGTCTCCCTGCCTCTCTCTGGCCATGTCATGGACATAAAGAGGTCAGGCTATCTTGTTACAGAGACTCTCACTGCGTGAACCACTTACCATTTCCACCTGCTGTTGTTTGGCTGGTGAGTCTCTTCCTGTGAAGAGGGGGGGAGGGATAGCTCAGTGGTTTGAGCACTGGCCTGCTAAACCCAGGGTTGTGAGTTCAATCCTTGAGGGGGCCACTTAGGAATCTGGGGCAAAATTGGTCCTGCTAGTGAAGGCAGGGGGGTGGACTCGATGACCCTTCGGGGTCCCTTCCAGCTCTATGAGATAGGTATATCTCTATATATTATATTATTATATTATTTATTAAGGCACACTCTACCAGTGCACTGGCAGCATCTTCCACCTGTTTCAAAAATGTGCCAGTCTCTGAGAGCCTCAAGGCAGCCATGTGGAGCAGTCCACTTCTTTTGTTAAACATTATGCACTTGACATGGCAGCCTGGTTAGATGTCCAGTTTGGGAGAGCAGTACTTCAGTCACTGTTTGACACAGCTGAAACTCCTCTCTCTGGCTCTCCAGGGAGGACACCTACAGTCAAATCCACGATGACACATACTTGAAGAAGAAAGAATGGTTACTTAACTTGCAGTAACTGTGGTTCTTTGAGATATTGTACTCAGTGTACATCCCACAGCCCACCTTCTGTCCCTGCTTTCGCAGTCCTCAGCAACTTGGGTTTGAATTGAGGGAACTGAAGGAAAGTCATGGCCGTTCCATCCTTTATGCCTTCATATGGGAGCATGAGGCAGCACAGGGTGCATGCCCACCCCAACAAACACCGCTATTTTAAAAAAACAACCTCCAGTCATATGCCTCTACAGTAGGTTCCACACTGATTACAGCCTCTCAAAGAACCCCATTTCTAGAGAGTTAGGTAACCATTCTCTATTAAAAAATACATTTCCAGCAGCAGCCCTGGGTAAAATGAACTTTGAGAATGAATGGTTCTGGAAGTAGTTGCTGTCAACTACTAAGCAGAGTCTTGCTTGAATGGCATCATGGTTATTTCACAAGCCTTGTTTGTTAAATGAATTTATCTGACTGGTTAATTATCCCCTGTTGTTTGGAACTTAATGATTGTTATAAATTATATTTTCCCTCATCTCCCTCTGAGTGCTGCTTACAAACAATATTTTGTTAGTCTTGAAGTTTTAAGCCGTCAACATATCTCAAAAGCAATCATCATTTTGTACTCTTAGTAGAATGGAGCAAATCAGATTTTTAAAAAAAAATGTTTAACCAAAAATTCTAGGGCTGTGTATCCGAACATTACGGAGCTCCACTTCTGTTTGTATCATTGCATGAAACCCACTTTTTCACTTACCCATGAGATTAGATTAAATTCTGTTTTGGAGGTTGAGAGTGCTATAGTTTATAGCCATATCTGTACAATTTGTAGTTTGTCTCCTTTAATGTTTGATGTGCTGTTAGTTTTATGACCCATTCCATCTCTTGGGGAGGAAGCAAATCTATCACCTAAACACATGCATAAAGCTGTCTCTAATAACCCCAACAACAAACTCTTAGATGATCACTGTTTCTGTCTCTGCATGGGACAGAGTCCTCTTTGAGTGGGAGGGGAGGCTGCCTAATGGAAATATAAATTATGAAAGCATCATGTGCATTCTTCTGGCAAGTGGACTTCAGTAGTTTAAATTAAATAAAATCTTGGCTTTGTTGGACTTCTCTGGAAGTTACAAACTACGTAGCAAACATTGTGCAAAACTTGAATTTTTCCTCCTCACTGGGTGCAGCCCTGGGAGAAGATGCTTTTTTAAACTCTGCTGTTACGTGTAAGTGTAAAGACCCAAACTAGCTATATACCAGCACAGCACAGAACTCCACTTCTCTGTTTATGTCTTGCATGAAACCCACCTTCTCACTTAACCAGGAAGGCAGCAGGAATGGCTTACTTTGTGAAACACAACCTTAAACTATAGATACAATGAGAACATTGCAATACGGATATGTGACGACTTCATTATATGTGTTAGTAACCTGCAAGGCTGGTTAGGAAAGCAAAGGGGGAGAAACACTACCTGTCTGACATGTTAAATCTGATTTACTTTGGGTTAGCTTCGGTATCTTCACCGAATCAGACAGGACAGAGTTCAGGTGAAATCGAGAGCTCCAACTTTGGCTTGTTGCATCTTATTCTGACAACTCCTAGCCCTGCTACCAGAACTTCCAGTCCTAATGCCGACGCTTCCAGATCTGTCTGCGGACCAGTGCTGGGCTCTTCCTCTAGATCCAAAATCTCTGAGCCTTGAAGTCTCATGTTGGCATTTTGTTGAACTCTGACTTGAACATATATATATGGTGCAGAAAATCTTTCTGAGGAGGCGTAATTAATAATAATAAACCCCCCAGCATGGAAAACCTGTGCTTAAAGTAAAAACTTCCCATTGCAGGTCTCTTGCAACAGCATTGTTCCGTGACACAAGTCCTCCAATCCTGGACTGTTACCCTGGCCCCTGTTATGGACCATTTGGCAATCAGATCTGCTTACGAGCCTCTAATAGAAGGATCTTCAGTGTTTGCACATTCTATTGTGAAGAAATTTTTGAAAGCACTAAATATGTATTTTCACCTATTAGTGAGTTGCCGCCGTTTTGTGACTTAAATCCTAATACTCATGACATTAATAAAATCGCCATTTGAACCTTTGAGAGGATGCTCTCTGTATCCTCTATCCCTCAGATCCGTGTTCCGTGCAGTGATGACCTCAGCCAGGAGAGTCTGTGAGATCCAAGTCTTGAGGGCCAACCCTCTTTTATACAGAGATCCATAAGGGGAAGATGGCTTTATGCAGCATGCTAAATAGCTGACTAAAGTGATTTCTAATTTCCATTTTAACCAATCCATTAATCTCCACATATTCTTCCCTAAACTTCACTTAGCACCAGAAGAGGCTAGGTTGAATAGCTTAGATGTTATGCTCTTAGCTTTTATTTAGATAGGGCAAAGCCCATATGAAAATTACCTAGATTAGATTTAGTTTATGTTGTGGATAAATCTGAGGGGGATGGAAAGCAGTGGCATAACGTCTGTGATCGTGGATTTTCTGATGGATAAAACTTTGTGTGCTGATTCGCAAAGCACCAATCACCATTGTAAGGTATCAAGGTTCTTCATCATACACAAGCATTATGATCACCTACTTTGCAGGTGTCCCTGTGTCTGAACGTCTTAAAACACATACTTCACCTTGTCTAAAGCAACTTCCCTAGAAAGTCTGATGAATAGTTACAGAGAGATGCATTTCCACTACCCAATATTCTATTTGTACCTTTATGAAGTGTTCCTTTAGATTTGACAGCTAGGTCTGATTCCCAATGCTGGAGAACAATTAACTAGCATTAACAAATCTGTAAAGGAGGGAAGTACAAGAACAACTAATTGATCTCCCCAGCTGTGGGATCTGTAGTGACACCTACTCAAAGGAGAAAGGTGTATATATACACAGTAACTTCAGCTCTTCAAGCAATAAACTTGTATTGATCCACCCACTCCCCATTTTCAAAACCTTACTCTTTTCTGAGGTGGGTTGGAGCCACAGCTCCCTAAATAATCTTGACCTTGAATGTTTGGTTGGTTTTGTGAGGGGGATTGTGCACATTGCACCAATTGGCTACAGCTGTCTTCAATGTGCTGCTGCTGCTCATGACTAAGCACTCCCTTCTTCATAGTAAACAATCTTGCAAAGTCTGTTTATTATGTATGATGATCATTAAGCATGGGGGGGGGTGTGTGTGGAGGAGTTGATTTTCATGCATTTTAAAAAAATGTATTTACCAGAAAGTTGCAAATGAACCATTTCATCTAGTCTTGCATCAAACAAAAAATGTCAGAGTTCTGTGTTTGTTCTTGTGTTCAAAGCATGTTTCCTCAGGTTTGTGAGCCTGGGTTATTTCATCAGCATTTCCGATAAAGCTTGTTGATAGTTTAGCTTTCAGTGAAATGATGGCCTATAGTTTGGGCCTTTTTTAATTATCAAGATGGTAAATCGTTGTATATTATTACCAGAGATTAAATGAGTCACTGCTCAAATGTTTTGGGTTACTTCCAGGAGAACACGAAATAAATTTTGAGCAGACTTTTCTAAATACTATAAAACTTGAAAGTGCCGAGAAATACTACGGGGGTGAGAAACAAGGCTCCCTGGGCTTCATATCACAGTTTACAAAAATTATGTAATAACTGTCATGTGCTGCTCATTGTGAAATCTGAGAACATGATTTGAATTGAAAACAAGGAACAGCTTAAAGTAAATTGCCCTCAATAGCCAGCACCTACCTACCTCACTGTACTGCTCCAGCCCATCACGAGAGAAACCTCACCAGCAGGAGTCAGTCAGTCCTTGACTAAACAGATGTATCTTGCACTGCGCTATAAAGGTCAGCCAACTCTTGACCTTGTAGATCTACAGCTGGGAACCTCTGACTGAAAACACCCTGATGGAGTCCTGCGGTCACGTGTTCATATCTAGGAACTGCCAGCAAAAATGCCTCAACCCATATACTACTGAGGATGACCATGCACATAAACTGTCGGATCAGCTCTTGGATAAATAATTTGGGTAAATATCACCCATAGTATTTACCCATGGCCAGAATGGCTCCTGCAGTGGTAGTCAGTCTTGCATTTCAGATAGTAAACAGCATAACAACTTGATCTGTAATAGTTTCATTCTAGCTATTAGACATTATTAATTAACAGCTGCTCTGTGACCATTCCACACAGGCCGTATTGTTTCATGTGGAGGTCTGGTATAAGTGGCCTGATAAAGTTAGTGATAGCAAGATGACTTTTATTCTAGTTTGGTTCCTTGCACTCCTCATGCCATGGCTAACCCTGCCGGACCGGCACTGCTCCTCTGATGACATTGCTCACAGGTTCTTGGTTCAGGCTTGGTGTTAATGCATTTGATTCGTATGTTCTAGTTAATTAAAAGAAGTGTATTTAACGTGTGTGAGTGTCAGCAGCATAAACCATCTACAGATAGTTTGTGACTAGGGTTTGCTGGGCTTTGATGCACAGCCGGAAGCGAATAACTTCCTGCCCCTGCCCCAAGATCTGCCTCTCATTTCCCAAACCAGGCCTTTCTGGCCTGTACACAGAGGCACTTCACTGTCAGACTTCAGACGCCAGTGTGAACATTAGCAGTTCTGCTGAATGTCTCTTTGCTTCATCCAGGATCTGTTTCTCTGAAGATTTGATTACTGTGTAAATTCCAGATTACAGCCCACGTGGCTAGCAATTTTGCAGAGCTTTGTAGCAGCTGTCAGTTTTATAAATAATCTGAACCCAAAAAACAGGGCCCAGAGCCACAGGAATGAGGTGACAATACTGCATACGAGAGGCAATCTAATACTCAAACTAGTCTCTTCAGCATACTGTTCTGCTCCGTTTTCTGTAGTTCTGTATATGTCCCTGTTTGTTTGAGATAGCACTGAAAGAGGCCAAAACCAGTGCTTGCTGCTTCCTTTTGAAAACATTTGTTCACTTTGTCCCACTGAATGCCATCAAAGCCATATTTCTTATCATTGAAAACCAAGGGTAGATTCCAAAGGAGACAGCTGTTAAGACCCACACTACCTCAGTTCCTGTGACTAGGAAGAACAATTAGAAATATTACGCTAAATGCAAATGGATGTCTTTTTGCAGGGCACAAGAGATCTGGCATAATAAACGTGAGTCAAAGCATTTATATTTAAAAAAAAAAAAAAAGATTTCTAAGCCCTGGTACAAGATTTTACATTTATAAAACTCATGATAGCATAACAAAAATAAATAAAACATAAAATAGAGGGAATTTTTTTGGTCCAAGGTATCTTAAATACTGAGAGTACATTGTGTGTATAGGTCTGTCTCATCTTACGCTGGGGTTACGTTCCGCGGTCAGCGCGTAAAGCGAAAACCGCGTATAGTCAAAATTCCATTGAGTGTAATGGCGGGCGGAATCGCCCGCACTACAGGAACAGTATTTAAATTTATTTTTCTCTTTTTTTTTGTTTTTGCCGACCGCGTAAAGCTGAATTTGCGCATGTTAAATGCGTGTAAGATGCGACAGACCTGTATGTGTTTAATGTATATATAAATTTTTACATTGCTTCCTTGTTTTAGCAGTCACAGCTTTAAGGAAACTTAGGTCCTTTTATGTTTTTTTTAAAAACAATTCTCAGTATGAGGGGGAATTGGCCGAGGAAGAATCTTATTAACAAGAACTTGGCTTGATTTACTGTTCTCTTGGAAAGAGTGAATAACAAGAGTAATTGCATCCTACTGAAGTCTCTACCTTCTATCCTTCTTGAGAAATGTTTTGTTGTTCAGCTGCATTGCCCTTTGTGTAAAGATGGCTGATCTGTCACTCCTCGGTTATGAGTGTAATGTGTGTTGAGAACAAAAGAAAAGTAGTGATCGCTGTTACATCTGCGTAGAACAAATGGTGGTTACAAATATGAATGGGTGTGTCCTTCACCATGATGATGGTCTAGAGCAGGGGTTCTCAACCTTTTTCTTTCTGAGGCCCACCTAACATGCTATAAAATCTCCACGGCCCACCGGTGCCACAATAACTGGTTTTCTGCATATAAAAGCCAGGGCTGGCGTTAGCGGGTAGCAAGCTGGGCAGTTGCCTGGGGCCCCTTGCCAGAGGGAGCCCTGCAAAGCTACATTGCTCAGGCTTTGGCTTCAGCCCCGGGTGGTGGGATTTCGGCTTTCTGCCTTAGACCCAAGTGAGTCTCATGCTGGTCCTGCTTGGCGGACCCCCTGAAACCTGCTCATGGCCCCCTAGGGGGCCCCGGACCTCTTGTTGAGAACCACTGGTCTAAAGCAGTGGTTCTCACCTGGGGGTACACAAAGATCAACCCCGGGTATATCAACCCAGTTCTACAACAGGCACTACATAAAAAGCACTACTGAAGTCAGTACAAACTAAAATTTCATACAAAGACTTGTTTATACTGCTGTATATACTACACACTGAAATGTAAGTACAATATTTATATTCCAATTGATTTATTTTATAATTAGATGGTAAAAATGAGCAAGTAAGCAAATTTTTTCAGTGCTAGTGTGCTGTGACACTTTTTTGTATTTTTATGTCTGATTTTGTAAGCAAGCAGTTTTTAAGTGAGGTGAAACTTGCCGGGGGCGGGGCTATGCAAGACAAATCAGACTCCTGAAAGGAGGACAGTCGTCTGGAAAGATTGAGAGCCACTGGTCTAGAGCTCCTCCAGATTAAATGCAGTGACTTCTAAAGGTAGGCTGATTGCTATTATAACCAGAATTATTTGTCAGAAGGGCAAGGAAAGAGGATGGGGTACAGTGCACTTTTCCTTTAAGGCAGCTGTGATTCAGACAGCATAATACGTTTTTTCTGTCTGAGAAAAACCTTTTTGCATGGAACACTACACTGGCTAAAGCACAGTTTCTAAACCAAAGCTTGACCCATCCACAGTCACTGACTAAACTGTCTTTAAAATGAGCTGGCCTGAACCAATTTTAAAACTAGCTCAGGTAACATGGATTTAGTTCCAGTGTAGCTGGGGCTTCTGTAGACTTTCCGAAACAGTAACTGAAAGAAAACAAATATTTGTTTGGATAGAATCCCATTTCCTTTGTAAGTATCAATGAATCAGCAGTGTTGAGAGACAGCATGTCATGTTTGGAAAGAAACCCTGGATAATTCCACAGTTTTCTAACTATAGTTTTTCCCAACAGCTTCTTAATACCTCTAGTCCAGAATTTGCACCATGAAGTGTAGTGGAGAAATCATTTGCTATCAGTTTGGAACAAGAGATTGATTCCTTTTAGCTCTGCAGTCTGATGTTTCCAGTTTCACATGGTGTTTTGAGTCTCCTGTAAACATTTTTACTATAAAGTCTAGCAATATTTTATGGTAAAATATCTCTTGTATTCCAGTCCTCTCCTGATCCTCACCCACTATGATTGTTTTCTTCCAACCTTGTTGAATCTTGGTCTAATAAAATGTAATTCCTAACACGACTTGCTGGTTTGTTGACTTCAAGACTTTTCAAACTAAGGTCAGAAGGGACCATTGTGATCATCTAAAGTCTGAGTCATGTTAATGGTCTTTCTATTGGTGGAACAATCTTTCTTTGGATATTTTTTTCTCATGGGATGCAGATGGAGAATCTAATAGTCTGAACTCAGTACTAGGAGCCAGGACCTCCTGACTTCTAATCCTACTTCTGGCACTTCATATTCTGGTCTTTATTAGACAAGGAAATAGAGATATTGATTGCAACAATTACTCTTGTCCTTGCACCATTCAGTATATCCACATAGCTGTTTTGATGCATTCCTGCCCAGTACACATTCTGCCCATGGTTTCACTAATGTATAATGGGTCTCTTGAAGAACTGTTGCTGGGAGCAAGGACATTTGATAACTTCAAAACATGAAGCAGTGCATTGTGGGATGGAGCGAGGAGGGACCGGCTGAACTAGTGCGGTTCCAGTGCTTGAGGTCTCCTGTACACACTGCGTAGAAACTACGATTGTACATTGTTCCCCAATCAGGCACACCTGAGCTGAAATCCTTGTTCCAAGTCTTACCAACAATTTGTTCTAGTAATTGTTGGTTATAAAATACCTAAGAAGGCAGCTGTGGGTGGAAGATGAGCCGTTGAATGTCGTAATTTCCATGACATGGGACATTGTGGAAAAACTCATTCCATTTCAAAAGGAAGAAAAATAGAAATTTCAAGATCTCTGCAGAATGGAAATCTGAAAAAAGTCATTTTAAATACTCATTGTTTTGTTTCCAAAATTCCAAGCTCTCAGGCTCCCAGCTCCCCATCAGCCCTGTCCTAGGCAGGGAGCCTGGAAACGCTGAGAGCCCCCAGGCTTTCCAGGCTCATGGTTCCGAGCAGGGAGTCTGGAAGACCTGGGATCTCCAGCCTTGGAGCAGTCCTCATGGCAGGGTTGCCTCAGAGCCAGGGGTCCTGGAAGTCCAGGCTCCCCAGCAGCCTGCAGAAAGCAAGGCCAGGTTTTGTCAGAACACTGCCTGTGTTTATAGGAAGTTCGTTGAAACAAATTTTTGTGGAACATTTTGGTTTCAACAAACTAGCATTTTCCATCAAAAATTGGCTTTGCTGGAAAACTCCTGACCAGCTCCAGCCACAGTATGTCTTACGAGCATGCTCAAGGCATTCCAAGCAATGGCATTCTGCTCAGCCTTTTTGCTTACTTGTGGGCATGAATACTGTGTGTCAGCAGAAATACGAGGGTCTCTTTCAAACACTCATCAATGGGGGCAAGGTCACTGATTGGTCTGGACTGTTCTCTGGAGAAGAAGGTCCTCTGGGAAAATGTTTAATAGGTATTGGGAAGTATGTTATGGCAGGAAGTGATCATCAGCTCTTGATAGAGTTATAAAACTGCGTTTAAAACATTGGAAATCTCACTGTGAATCAGCTGTTGTTTCCGGCTGCCTCCACAATAGCTTTACTGCCTTAGCAGATATATCTGCCCACTTACCTGCAGCTGTAGTGAATACCTGGAAAGAGGACTTGGGGATTACCAATAGCAAAATGAATCGTGGAGGAAGAAGCCTGCTCAAACCACCTTCTAGTCATGTCTGGGAATGGCGGGAGTCTTTTTGATGGGCCCTTTTCAGTTCCTGGGGATGGTGGGCATAGATATAGTTTGGGAGGGCCTATCACAGAAACAGGAGATGAAGGGAAACTGGTGCTACCATCAAATGTCCTGTCTACTCTGGAGATAAAAGAATCCTAGTTGTTTGACTTGCCTCTTTTTACTGTGATTGAATGTGATTGAACCCTTACAGAGGAAGGACTTCCTGTTTTCTTTGGCTAGCTTTTCTGTTACTGGTGTGAATCAATATTTTAACCTCTGGTTTTCTTTCTCCTCTTACAGGTCAGCCAGTTCAGACAGCTCTATTCCAAAGTCATTAATGATAAGCATGACGATGTTATGGCCAAGTTTGGAGCAATCCTGGCCCAGGGCATCTTGGATGCAGGTAACTTCCTTTGTATTAAAGCAGTAAAAAGTACTAAGACTTTGATCAGGGCTGCCGGAAGTGTTCTACATCTCTTGAAGCCGATGGTGAAAAAGATTTGGAAGCCTGGAGCTCTGGCTAATCTAGAGCTATTCATCATTACATGGGAGTTTCACAGATAGAGGTTTATCACAAAGGATATGATAGTTACAGGAGTATCAGAGCTTCCACAAACCCCTTGTTTTCAGGGGGTTTCACCTGACTGCAAAAACAAAACCTCTGCAACACAGTTTCACTGTAAAACTGTTCCAAACTTTAAAGGTAATCCTTTTCCAGATTTCTGCCCAAAATTTCATTTTCCTTTGAATCAATTTGTCATCCAAAGCCTTGATTTACAGTACGTAAGTGGTGTTTATATGTTGCTTCCTTTCTATTGTAAGTAGTTTCTCCACAAGTCAGTTTGGAAACCTTGTGGTATTTATCTCTCAGCTTTCTTCGGGTTCTGTGTTAAATTATTTTTTTAACCCCATTAGTGAGCATGTTTCCTCATTGTTGGGGAAAAGGTTCAGAGAAGGAAGCACAGTTAATTGTATCAGCATTATTGCAGAAAAGCCAAAGCTATTGTCATCAAAGGGCATCTGCTTCTTATGTCTGTAGCTTGCCAGTTTGGAGAATTTCATTACATGACTGCTAGTGACTAATAAGTGTTACACCATGGATTTCAACTACTAAAGCCTTTATAACCCCCGGTGCTGAACAACCAAGCCTATTAAGGAAAGATTCCATGGAGAAAAGGAAAACAAATTAAAAGATGTGCCCTTTTCTTTCCCAAGAGTGATATCAGATATTCCTCTTCTTCTTCCAGTGCTGGCTCATGTCAATTCCATTCTAGGTGTGCGCCCCCCCATGTGCACAGTCGGCGACTTTTGCCTTAGTGGTATCCGTAGGGTCGGCTGTGGCGCCCTCTGGAGTGTTGTGCTCATGCGTTGGTATATCAGACACCGCCAGCCCCACACTCTCTCAGTTCCTTCTTACTGCCCATGGGGGTCAGTCGAAGCGCCTCTTTCCCTTGCTTCGCAAGTGGTCGGCGGTTTTTTTTCCCTCCTACTTGAGCTCTGTGCTTTAGCTGTAAATAGTTTTGCATGGTATCCCTGGCCTCCATCATTCCCTCCCTAGATCCGGGAAACTGGTACGCTGCTCTCGACTTGAGAGACGCTTATTTCCTATATATCTCTATCTCCTATATATCCTTATTTCCTATATATCTCTATCTTGCCAGGACACAGATGGTTCCTTCGTTTCATGGTGGGCCAGCACCATTTCCAGTTTACGGTGCTCCTCTTTAGTCTATCCTCGGCCCTGCGGGTCTTTACAAAATGTACGGCCCCAAGAGCCACTTACCTGAGACCCCGGCATGTGATCCCATGATCTGCCCTGATGAGCCAATTGTCGGGATAAGGATAGGTCCTAGAATGGAATCGACATGAGCAAGCACCCGAAGAAGAAAAAAAACGGTTATCCACCTTTCGTAGCTGTTGTTCTTTGAGATGTGTTGCTCAGGTCCATTCCATTACCTGCCCTCCTGCCCTTTTGTCGGAGTTGCCGGCAAGAAGGAACTGAGAGGGCGTAGGGCCGGTGGTCCCTGATATACCAACGCATGAGCGCGGCACTCCAGAGGGCGCCACAGCCAACCCTACGGATACCGCTAAGGCAAAAGCCTCCAAAGACTGTGCACATGGGTGTGCATGCACCTAGAATGGAATGGGCGTGAGCAACGCATCTCAAAGAACAACCGTTACGAAAGGAAGGTAACCTTTTTTTTTTCTTCCCCTTTATCCCACAATCAAATGTGGCTTCCACCTCCCTGTCCTGTTGTACTAGGGGCCATTTCCCCCCTTGAGTCCTCTCATCCTACTTCTGAGAGCTCCATTCCCAGCACACTTGCTGCAGCTTGGTCAGAGGACAGACACGGTCCTTTATGTTTTCGGACTGTGGCTGGTAGGAGACACTGGCATCACTACAGTCACCTTCCTTCCTCTGCCTTTGCCCCTCCCCTTTATCAAACCTGAGCTCCAGCAGCCTGATTGGCACAAGACTCGAGGCTACTCCCAAACCATAGTCTCCTGTAGTGTAGCATGTTGCCATGAAGCCTCAGGCCGGATGGGTCATAGATTTTCTTTCATAGATGTGGACTTGCCTTGAACTTTATCTCTGTCAGGATCGAGTTAAAAAATTCAAGTAAAATCTTGTTCCTGTCTTATTCATTTATCATACAGCAGCTTGGAAGAGAGAGAGAAAGAGAGAGAGAGGTAGGGGTGTGTGTGTGTGTATGTGAGAGAGAAGGTGGGGGAGGGGGAAGTGTGTGAGAGAGAAAAGGTGGGGGCGGGGGGAGTGTGTGAGAGAGAAGAGGGGGGGAGAGTGTATGAAGTAATCACAGGACTGAAAGGGACCTCGGGAGGTCGTCTACTCCAGTCCCCTGCACTCATGACAGGACTAAGTATTATCTAGACCAGGGGTTCCCAATGCGGTGCCCGCGGGCGCCATTGCACCCGCCGGGGGGTGTAAATGCGCCCGCGGAGCCCTCCGGTTTTTTTTTTTTTTTTTGCTCCGCCGGCACGGCAGCGCTCGGGTTTTTTTTTTTTTGCTCCGCCGGCAGCGCTCAGGGATTTTTTTTTTTTTGGCGCCCGCCTGCAGCGCTCGTTTTTTTTTTTTTTTTTTCTTTTTTGGCGCCCGCTGGACAAAAAAGGTTGGGGACCACTGATCTAGACCATCCCTGATAGGTGTTTGTCTAATCTGCTATTAAAAGTCTCCAATGATGGAGATTCGACAACCTCCCTGGGCAATTTATTCCAGTGCTTAACCACCATGATAGGAAGTTTTTCCTAATGTCCAACCTAAACCGTCCTTGCTGCAATTTAAGCCCATTGCTTCTTGTCCTATCCTCAGAGGTTAAGAAAAACAATTTTTCTCCCTCCTCCTTGTAACAGCCTTTTATGTACTTGAAAATGGTTACCATGTCCCCCCTCAGTCTTCTCTTCTGCAGATTGAACAAACCCATTTTTTTTTTTTCAATCTTCCCTCATAGGTCATGTTTTCTAGACCTTTAATCATTTTAATTGTTCTTCTCCAGACTTTCTCTAATTTGTCCACATCTTTCCTGCAATGTGGCATCCAGAACTGGACACAGTACTCCAGTTGTGGCCTAATCAGCACGGAGTTGAGCGGAAGAATTACTTCTTGTGTCTTGCTTACAATACTCCTGCTAATACATCCCAGAATGTTTGCTTTTTTTTTGCAACAGTGTTACACCATTTACTCATATTTAGCTTGTGGTCCACTGTGAGCCCCAGAGCCATATCCTCCTCCCCCAGTAGCATGACAGCAGTCCTCTCTAGCTGGATAGCTTCCTCAGCCTTGGACGTCTCCATTTGAATACGCTCAATGCGTGTGTGAATTCAAAGGAAACCATGGGCTACAATTTTCATAACCTGCTACCTCATTCACCGGAGACTCTTCAAAAAGAACATACATTAATCCCTGCATTCCCTTTATCTTCGCTGCTCCACTAGAAATGCTTATCAGAAGCAGGGAGCGGCAGAGGCTGAAACTTGAATCACTGTTACAGGCAGAGGAGCTTAGGGTACGTCTACATTACCCGCCCGGATCGGCGGGTAGCAATCGATATATCGGGGATCGATATATCGCGTCTCGTCTGGACGCGATATATCGATCCCCGAACGCGCTCCCATCGATTCCGGAACTCCACCAGGGCGAGCAGCAGTAGCGGAGTCGACGGGGAAGCCGCGGCCGTCGATCCCGCGCCGCGACGACGGGAGGTAAGTTGAAATAAGATACTTCGACTTCAGCTACGCTATTCCTGTAGCTGAAGTTGCGTATCTTATATCGACACCCCCCCCTAGTGTGGACCAGGCCTTAGTGTCATCTGCCGTAGCTGGTGCAGTTGAACTTGTAATTCTTTATTGGAAGGAAAAGGGAAGCAATTCTATCCCAGCAACAGGGCTTTGATACAGAGGGCAGCATTTTCAGAGTGTCGAGGAGAGCTGTCAGGCTGTGGTTTTTTTTGCTCCCACAATGAAGTAGTCATTAGACTTGTGGTGTCGCATAGGGGGGTGGGGGTGCTGTTGAAGTGGAAATAAAGAACTTGGTCAGTGTTTAATTGTTAGGCCTAAGCAGCTGCATTTTGCTAGAGGCTTGCCTTGTTAGATAACATTAAAAACCCGTACACTGAAACTAAGCTTGTGTAGTCTTTTCCTCTCTTGTCCTTAGCTGACAAGGGTTCTTTCTTGTCCCTTCCCAAATTGACATACAGTATCAGAAAAAATATATATTAGTAGGTTCGAGCTCTAGGAGTCAACTTGTGATCTCTTTTAGACCTCAGAGTTTAACCTACTTTAAGAGATCCTCTGTGCTCTAAATATCTATTCTGGTTTTAAATCTTCCCCTCGCTGTGAGTGAGGAGGAAACACCAGCCAAGGTCGATAAGCCAGCATTTATGTAGTGCCTCCAAAATGCATTTTCTGCTCCGGTGGTTGGCTCACAAGCAGCCGCTAACTAAATTGCTCCTGAGTTAAAATTGACAGCACTGATAATCCTGAGGCTGCGAACACACACCCAAGTTAATTTCAGTTTCAACTAAAGAAACAAAAAACACATCTGTGTTAACTAAATGCAAAGGGGGAAAAATAGAGTTGCGTTCTAACAGGAAAATACAAACAGAAGTAAAGTACTGAGACTTTAAACAAGTCAAGTGCAGGACAGTGCACTGCCCCTTGCAGGGCCCTGTTTTAGTGTGGATTATCTTCCCCCCCTCAGTCAAGAGTGTGGTGGGGGTGAGTGGATAAGCAGTACGCCAAAGATAGTTGAATGGGTCCTTTTGTCTTTTGGATTGTGAACTCCTGGCATCAGGTACCATCTTGGTTTTATGTCCTATACTATGTAGCATAGAGCTCAGAATTGAAGCTTAAGTAATAATGAATGGGGAAGAAGTAGTTAAGGTGAGGGCAGGTGGGACTGAGCCATCAGGGATTTTTGGTGTGGTTGTGATGCTAGGAAGACATCTCGGGAGGGTGAGGTAAGAGGGTTCCTTCCGAATTACTTACGGAAGAGCTCACTTTGGATTTGTGCTTGTAAGTCCATCTCTGTATTGTTACCCCAGTAAACATAGATCTGTCTGGAAATGCTTTTCCCATTTCAAATCCTAAACTCTTTTGATTTCTTGCAATAATACATTCAGCTGCGCAGAGGGGTTCCCTCATATACTGCCAATTCAGTGCTGCTTTCAACTCCTATTAGACACGGAAAAAGCACTGCTCCTTTCCCCCGTCCTTGCCCGCATTTGTTTACAGAGTCCCAATTTAAAATCTGACCTTCCATCAGTAACTCTAGCTATTAGAAACACAAGTCATTATATACATTAATACTTTTGCCTACTAGGGAAGTGCTGTCTTGTGTGTGTTATTGCATATGCGAATCACTTCGCTGACACATGCTGACATTGACTCTGCCAGGGGCTTGGTGGTTTATTGGATGAAATATTGACCTTTCTGCTCTGGAAGTATAGCACAGGTTGTCTTCATGCTGTCGTAGGTGAAGTAAACGATGTGCCTCTGCTGCTTTAAAAAATAATCAGCATGGTAGTGTTGGGGGGAGCCTTTGGGCATTTTTTCCAGGGGCTGTGAAGTACCATCACATTGTTGTATGTTGATGTGACCCAGTGATGATGTGATGAACATCATCATATTGCACTGGGCCATGCTCTCTCTGTGTCGTCAGCAAGGGATTTGTCCCATCAGACAAACTTACAACTCGGTGGGAGGAAATCATGCAAGTTAGACCTTGTCTGCACTAAAGGGAAAAGTCCATCTAAGCTACGCAATTTGAGTTACGTGAATAGCGTAACTTAAATTGAGGTAGCTTAGATCTACTTAGGGTGGGGTCCACACTATGCAACGTCGATGGGAGAGCACCTCCCATCGACTCCCTTTACTCTTCTCGATCCCGGAGTTGACGGGAGAGCGATTGGCGGTCAATTTAGCGGACCCACTAAATCAACCACCGATGCATCAATCGCCGCAGTGTCGATCCTCTGGTAAGTGTAGACAAGCCTTTAGATGCTTGCTACTTAAGGAGTGAATTCACTGGGGTACAGGTCTGTCTCATCTTACGCGCATTTAACATGCGCGAATTCAGCTTTACGCGGTCGGCAAAAACAAAAAAAACAAAAAAGAGAAAAGTAACAATTTATGTACTGTTCCTGTAGTGCGGGCGATTCCGCCCGCCATTACACTCAATGGGATTTTGACTATACGCGGTTTTTGCTTTACGCGCTGACTGCGGAACGTAACCCCAGCGTAAGATGAGACAGACCTGTATATAACAGCATAAGCTAGTTTGTGTTCTTTACTGTTATGAGTCCATATAAAATCTAGGACAGCAGATCCGGGTTATCTAAGGGTTATAGACTGTAGGTCCAACAGACTTTGTCGGTAGCAATATAGGTTTGGGGGTGAGTCTTATGGTTATCTAAGGAGCCCTGAAGATCCTCCATGTTTAATCTCCTTTAAGGCCTCGTTAGAGACATCTTCTCTGGCCTGGAATGTATCCCTTCTGAGCCCGTTGGTGCTGCTGCTTAATCATTAAGGCAATAACTGTTGTGCAACACAAGGTCCTTCCATCTTTCCTGCTCCCCCACAAAACCGTGGCTGTGACGGTGGAGTGTGCATGTATGGAGAGCAGAGAAAATAGCATGAAAGTATCTCTGAGATCTGTCACTCAGCCAGGAAATTCCAAAGAGTGGATCATATAATTCTGCAGGTTAAAAATAAAAGGTTGGAAAATAAAATTCCAGTAGTTCGA
Source organism: Platysternon megacephalum (assembly GCA_003942145.1). NCBI lineage: Eukaryota > Metazoa > Chordata > Testudines > Platysternidae > Platysternon > Platysternon megacephalum. Next base: position 1,368,233 of record QXTE01000125.1, on the reverse strand, counting down.
CTAAAACAAGATTAAAGTTGCTTCAGCAATGTGCAGTTGGTTGCTTTTCACAGTCTATCTTATGATCATATAGACAGTAACACAGTAAAGTAAAAGCTTCAATTTACAAAGGGAGAAAAGGCTAGAAACCATGAACATGCAAGGTCTTTATTTGCAGGGACTGTGTTTGTGTGCTTGTACAGTGCCTACCACAGTGGGGTCCTGATCTCTGATTAGAGTGTCTTGCGGCTACTGCAGTACAAATAAATGATAACAATAAACCAGAAGGAGGGGAACTGCAAGAGAGCAGTGAGCGGAGCACATGAGAGGTGTTTGTAAGATGAGATGGCGTCATTCTCTTGCCTCGATAAGAATACAGCACCGCATTGTCTCCTTTCAGAAGGCAAAGGAATGAGTGTGAAATCTTGTGGTGACAACAGGCAAGCCCCAGAGAAAGTGGGTGTGCAGAGCACTGGGATGGCACAATGCAAGAATCCTAGATTTCACTTCAATTCTTTTCCTTTCTTTTTGTGTGTGTTAAACAATGGTTTTCCCATCTTGATCATGAGCAGCAGATCTGATCTTAATCAGCTAGAATATTAGCAAAAATTGATCTCGTTATCCGTTGCTTCTCAGTGCATCTCCCAAACTCTGGCAGCAGCAGCCCTGAGCAGCCCCACTACAGGTGGCTACTTATGCAGGGCAGAGGAATGCTGATCTGGGCCTGGGAATCTCAGTTATAAATTGCACTGCACTCGGAATGAGTGCTTGATTGTATTTTAACACAATTAGCCTCTCTGCACCTGGCCTCGTCAGCGGTAATGGACTTGCCTGTTGCCCTCTTCAACTCAATCTGCTGAGCCCATCAGAGGATTGAAAATCAGATTAACACTTTCACTCTCTGCCTGCAGCCCTAGCCGTCCAGTTCAGTTTCTAGCTGAATGTTTCTGCACTGCATCAACATGTTGAGTTGTTTTGGTCTCTGCTTTGCAAGTACAAAGCTAAAGACTTTGTTGTCTGACAGAGATTTAATTCTATTGCAAAGCTTGCACAAGCTTGTCTCTCTGCTGCTTAGATTGATAACCTCTAGAAATTACTGTCGAAGTTGCTGCTGTTTACATTTTTTTCTACTGGGATAAATAAAAGCATAGGCATATTTCATCTGTCGAATAGTAGCAGTTCAGGGCATGAGCCCTAGCAGTGTAAGAACAGTCCTATTAAACGAATATCGTAGAAAACCAGATGCGCAATCTGTGTTTCCTGTGATGTGTCGGTGATTTGCATGCTGAATTTGGCTGTACCACAGGTTTGGCTGTTTGCTCATGTGCTGACCCTTCCTCTTTCCATACCACAATTGAAGTGTTAATGTCTTGGTGCCCTCTTGACAAAATCACTTTGCCAGGGGCAGGGAGGGGTTGTCTCTCCACTGGTTCCATGTTGGGGCAATAGCTAGCTTCCCAAAGCACCACTGTAACTTACATTGCCACAGACAGTGGTGCATAACCTGAGACCAGAAGCTGAACTGCTAGGGGAACTGCATCCCAGAGGGTTTGCTCTTCAGGTTGAGTGTTGAGGACATTGTGGTTTAATTTCCACTGTAGCTGTCTTCGTGGTAGTTGTTTCAGAGGCAGCTCATTGAAGTGTCTGTGTTGAGCAGTGCTGAGAAGCAGACTGGAAGCCCTCTCCTAACTGACTCTGTTTGTGATTTTCCTCTTCTCCTCAGGTGGCCATAATGTAACTATCTCGCTGCAGTCAAGGACAGGACATACTCACATGCCTTCAGTGGTGGGGGTACTGGTCTTCACCCAGTTCTGGTTCTGGTTCCCCCTGTCACACTTCTTGTCGTTGGCTTACACCCCAACCTGTGTCATTGGCCTTAACAAGGACCTTAAGGTATGTGTTTCCATGGTTGATACAGTAATCTGATGAGAGATGAAATAGCTTGATGGCTGCAGTTCCATAATGTTTTCCATCATAACCACCACTCATTCGTTTTCTGCGAGTTTGTTCATGAAGGGAATCTTACTACAAACAGCACAAGGATCTGGTGTTCTGCATGGTGCTGAAGAGTATCAATAGCTGAATGTTTATGAGTTGCTGGCACAAAGAGAACAAGGCCTTTCCTAACCCTGTTCTTTTCATCACCAAGGGAATGCAGTCTGTAAGTTTTAACTTCCTGGGGTCCTTACATTGCACCAGTACCATTGTGTCTGGCCTCTGCATTAGCTTTCTGGTTTACCCCCTTGTCATTCTGAGTGCTATCAGATCATCTGCAGAGAATCTGTGGAGGTCAGCCTGGCAGAGCTTTGGGCACCATCCAAGTTTGGGAACTCTTTTTTTAAACTCTGTTCCAGTTGAGCCAGCTTCTAACAGTTATGTGGCCATCATGTCCTAGCTGCTTATTATACAACCTTGCCGCCTTTGGAGGAGATAGAGAAATCATGGATGTGGCAGTGTTACAGCTGGGGGGATATGAATACAGTCCCTATCGTTGGAAATCTCTGAAGGAGTCCAGTTGTTTGAGGAAAGAGTTCCAAAGATACATTCACTGCACTGTGCCCATTGAAACACTATACTGTGCCTTGGTAACGGTGCATTAAGACTTCTTCATGGGCGGTAATGTATGATAGGCGAGGAGATGGTTTTAGAACATATTTTGACCTTATCCACCGTAGCTAGCTAAAGTGTGCTAGAAACTGTAGCTGGAAAAGCTAATATTCATCATAGCACCTCAATTTTGTTTGAGCCTTAGTGGGTGACTGTTGGGATTTGAATCCTTCAGTCCCTGTGGGTAGAGACCTGAGTATTAAAGATTGCATCGTGTAAGCCCTTCAAAGGGTTACACTTCAAAGCTTCCCATTACAGAAAGCCTTGTGCCTCCTGGCTAAGGATGTGACTCTTCACTCTCTGGGTTTGAAAAATATGCCTGAAACGTGGAATGAGAGGAGCCAATATTTCACTCTGACACTCATGAAAGTCACTGGTAAATCAGCAGTTTGAGTTGAGTCAGAATCTAGAGTGGAGGAAGCCTGAATGTTCTGCAGTTTGTGCTGCAGCCTCCCTCTTTGTGCTGGAAACGGCCGATCGTGCACAGCAATCTTTCTCAGGCTTATTTATGTGCCTTGGAGTATTGTATTTGTTATCTGGTTTTCTCTCCTGCACTGTGTACATATCACTACAGGGAGATGAAACCTTTCAATTTCAGATTCTCTCATCAAATGGCACAAGTTTCATTAAAATATTGGTAGATTCTAAGCCCACCAAACTGTCAAACTATGTAAACTATGCCCATGAGGATTCAGAAGTGAGACTAGAAATGGGACACGCTTTCTAGATTCCTAGGTATAAAAGTAGGGAAAGGACCAATTGGTCAGCTAATTCCTCTCCCGACATTGTAGCACTTCAAGGGCTATCCTCCCCTCAGCATGCCAAGTATTTATTTGACTCTTCCGTTAACACTGAAGGGATTGGGGAACACACTTGTTGCACTGCTGACATAGTAACACTGCCCAAGTCCTGTAGTTCTTGTTTGTTGTTACAATGAAACTTGTGCTAAGATTAGGATGTAAATTCAGCTAGAACTATCTGGAGCCCAGCTCTGGTAAATATTTTCATGGCTCTGGGGGGCCGTGAGCCAGTTCCAGGATGTCCGTGGGGCTGCACAGGGCTGGAGCCACGGCCCCTAGCCCCACCACAGGGCAGAAGCCCCGAGCTCTTTCCCTCATCACCCCCAGTCTGGTAGGCGGAAAATGGAGGGGGCATGGTCGGCTTCGGGAAATACTTCAAGAGAATTTAAGCCCTGGCTAAGACCCCACGTTTATGAAGGGACAGCTCAAGGTATCGCCAAGTATTTTCCACTGTTAATTAACTACATCTCCAACTCAACCAGATATCACCCTATCCTCCTTCCCCGATCATATCCAGAGACTCGTGAGGGGCGCCTGGTCTTCACCCTCCAGAGCTCTCACTGGGGAGTCCCACATGGATCCACCTTCTCCCCCATCCTGTTCCACGCTTACGTAAAACCACCAGAGGAGATTGTGGAACAGCATAGACTGGAACACCAGCAATGCCCAGACTGTACCCAGCTCCGTCACCTTCACTCACCCACAGAGCGCTGTATCCCAGCTCTGCTGGGACCTGGCTGAGATCAGCAACTTCATCCAGGAACAGCTGAGGTGACTTTGGCAGGGGGAGAGAGAAGCACTTTGAAGAACTCACTGCCTCCCTGGCATCCTCCTCCATCAAGGGCCTCAGAGCGTCAGATTAGCCATTGGCCATGGTGAGCTCTGGGCTCCTCACCACATCTGGACTCTGAGAATCTGTCACCCCCCTGTTCTGCCATCTGCACTGGCTCCCTGTGTTATATAGGTTAAATTCAGGATTACGGTTCTTACCTTCAAAGCAGTCAGCAGGACTGGTCCAAGTTGCAGGGCTACAGCTGCTTGCCATCACCCGGCATAACGTCTGTGCCAAGGGACTGCGACTCCGGAATGCTCTCCCCTTCCATGTATGTTAGTGTTAAATGATGGCACCCTTCTGTGTGCAGCTAACGAGTGACATCTCAGTCAGTCTGAAGGGAGCTTGGTTCAAAAGGCCATTTCTGTGTAAGCTCCCCGTTGCCGTAGTATCAGAGCACCTCTCAAATACTAACAGAGGGCACCCAGGGAATTGGTGGCAGTACTGGGATTTGATCCCATATCTCTTGAATCCACATCTAGTGCCACAACCACAAGGCCATTGTTCCTCCCTAGGCTCTCTGGGGCGGTCAGCTCTAATTGTGCTCTAATTCCTTGTGATTATTTTGTAAGGTGCACAACATTTTTCATGTAAGTTGAACAACTCAATTTTACTGGCTAAAACCTTGTAGGTCATATAGCTTTCAATGCTCATTCATCTTGCCTCTTCCAACTCTTACCTGCTCTGGCACTGAAGAGGTGTGTTGGGAAGGAAAAGCAGCTTGGATACAGTGCTGGTGAGTGCAGTATAATATTTGGATGGCTAGATGGGCGGGCAGTTGAAGAAAGTTGTCTGGTTGTATCCGACTGGGGGAGTGTAATGTAATGTGAAACTTGTACTATTGTCTTGGAAGAAGATGCGTGGCCTAGTCTGCCGTGCACAGATAAAGCTGGTCCTGTTTTAGGTCTTAAGGCCAGTTTTGTGCGATAGACCAGCCGCAGCTAAACCATGACAGCATCATAACAATGAAGAGAAAGCTGGATGTACATGGTGTGCAATAAGCAGGAGAAAATGTCGTACCAGAGTTGAATTATATCATAATTGAATAACGATGTTACAGCTGAACATTTGCCACTGATGGCAGCTTCTCAGCTTCCGGAGGGGAAAAAGGGATGATTTGTGTTTATCTTTGCAAGGAGGAAAATGCAACCAAGGCAGCTATTCTGCTGTTTGGTTCTTTTCCCTTTACTTTCCTGTAACAATTCTTCCTAAAGTCTGTATTTTTTTTTAGATGCCAAAAGTCCAGTACAAATCCAACTGCAAGCCCTCAACGTTTGCGTATCCTGCCCCTCTGGAGGTACCGAAGGAAAAGGAGAAGGAAAAGGTTGGTAAGCTGATCAGCTGACTTTTATACACAGTGTGGACTCACCCACTATGAACATTAACCTTCCCTGCATTAGCCCATGGCAACGTGTTCCTTCAGGGATGAAGAAAAGATTCTCAGTTGCTAGTATCTCTGAGAGTAAATATTACGTAACTCTGGCCATGTAGCAGCGTTATTTTCCTCACTGACTTCTTTCCTTTATAATAGCAGTTGCACTCAACATACCTGGACGCTTTCTTATTGCCACATGAGCTTTGTGAAATGGGTGAGGGTGGCCATAAAGATTGGCCCATTGATTTTAATTCACTGAGTTCACCACCTTTCGATCTCTCTCATTGGTGAGTCTGGAATTCACTGTCGCATGTAATCTCTGTGCTGGGATGTGACTGGCGCCTTCCTTGACTAGCCAGATGAGCAGGAGAGCTGTTAAAGGAGTATTTACCATGTACATGTTGCTCCTTTGCACTTACCATCTTTTTGTTCTGGAGTCATACAGCACCAAGCACAGTGACATCCTGGGCTATGACGAGGGCTCTTAGGTGCAACGGTAACACAAATAATCAATAACAATCCTTGAGGGCAGGAGTCCAAAGGGACCCATTAGCTAACGCAATGCATTAAGCATTCATGGGCAGAGTCCGTGGCCCCGTGCGCTGCAAAAAGGTATATGTAGAAATGGTAACGTCCAGGTAAGAAAATTGAGCCTCAGGTGGTCGTCTTTGGCAGCATAGGTGTCCTCACACAAAGAAGGGCAGCTCGTGCGCCCGTACAACTTGATCATCATCATCCGTGGCTTGACTGTAGCAGGCAGAGCAGACCTCTGCTGCCGCTCTCTGGCAGCCGGCAGGTGTGTACTCAGGCACGTCTTGCTCATGTGTGTGGCACCCGGTGAAAACTGCTAAGCAGTTTAACAAAACCGAACACTAGAAATGAGGGGTTCTCAGATTTAGAGAACAGAAGCCTGTCGAAATTAGCCCAAATGAGAGGCTACCAAGCAGCTGGTTTTTTCCTTGGGATTGGACCGGATTGTGCATGAAGGCAAGTAATATCATAAGAAGTTTCACAGTGGCAGGTACTTCTGGACATATCCCTCCCTTTCTAAAATTCAAACCCCATAGCTGAATCTGGCCCACCCTTAGAATACCTTGATATGGCACCCTAAGACTCCACCAACACCTTAGGGGAATGGATAATCTTTCCAGGAGCAGGAACAGATGGGCAGGGCTGACAGGGCTGCCTGCTGACTCTGTGGTGGTGGTTTTGTCCAACAATGGTTGTTGAGAAGGAGAAGCTGGGGACACTCAGAGAAGTTCAGCACAATTGTTTCTTCCTCGGAAGAAATTTTTCACATCCTGGGCAGTTGCGCTATGTCTGTCCATGTGTGCCAGTGACACAGAACAGCTGTGTGATTACAGTAGCGCCGGGGTGGAGGAGTGGTGAAAAGGATTACGACATTGTCAAGAATCTCTCTTCCGGCTTGATGTTGCCTTGCCACTGAAACCATGGGAGCTAACTTCCCCATGGTCAGAATTCCTTGTCACTGCTCAAATTTAAAGAAATCCCTTAGTAGGGAAAACGAAACAGCACTGAGTAATCTCTAAATTAGGGAGCTTGCTCTCTCTTCACTTACACAATCAGATCTGGTCAGTTTCTCTAGCACCCTTTTCCCCTCCTGCGTGCCACTCTATTTGTGGGTAGTGGGTGGGTAGTGAAATTGAAAATTGGCACAGTGCTGACTCTCCTTTTGGTCTGCTTGCCTGGCTGGGAGATGAGCACTGCATACGGTGTTGAAGCCATTCTGAAAGCTTTCTTTGTTGAAATGTCCAGGTTTCTACTGCTGTGTTGTCCATCACTGCAAAAGCCAAGAAGAAGGAGAAGGAGAAGGAGAAAGAGAAAAAGGAAGAGGAGAAAATGGAAGTGGTGGGTATAAGCCATAAATACCAAAATGTCTTCCAGCGAGTTTGGTTTAGGGGGTTGTGTATCACATGAGCACTGGCTCCCGTACACACCTCTGTCCCATTGTCACCTGCATTACAGTAGCTTCTCAGCACAGTGTTAACATGATTCGTATATTGAGTAACTTATCCAGGCACAAGTTTCTTGTGGGGTGTGTGGAAGAAATGCACTAAAATTCCTATTCTTTGGTGCACCACTGGTGACTTTTAAACAATCTTTCTTACAGCAGTTGCTTGGAGGTGACTGCTCTAGGTAAGGTTCCCAAACTCATTCTAACCCCCTGTTTTCACACCCCCATTACATTCTGAAAATATTCATCTTTTTGCCTATAATTTTCATGTGTGCTGATCTATCAGAGGGGGAAAAATACTTCCTCCTTCTAAACCGTTGTTGGACTATATTCCCTATGGGGGAGAATTGCAGCTTCTGGATTTGTAGGGTGATGTCACCGCTTTGGCAGCATTTCCCAAAGTTGTGCAAATTCTGTACTCTTCAAATTCCATGGTTTTTCCATTTCCAAATACCTCCCCTCACCCTAGCACTATATAAATAATAGATGTTCAGTTAACCCATCCTTGCAGAAAACTCCTTCCAGGTAAACAGTAGCAGCTGCTGAGGTTGGGTTTCATTTTGCCTCATTCACCTTAATGAGATGTCTGTGTCAAAGTCTACTTGGGCCTCGCTGAGGTTATGAATTAGGGGCAGCTTCTTTATTCTGTCTAATTGAAAACAAAATGGCATGCGGAAAAACATCAGTGTAACATCAAGGTGACACACTTAAAATAAAATGTGCCTACAGCAACGTGAGTGTGACCACATTGTGTGCACACAATATACGGTACAACTTCTAAAGCGTTAATGGTACTACACAGCCTGAAAAGTGAATAGAAGTTATGTATATGCAACATAGATGAGTTAAAGCAGCTGTTGGGATCTTTAACTTCTGTGTTTCTTGACCCTTTCACAGCACAATTGTAACAGTAACATAGTCTTTGCATTGTATTATTCATACAGCACCATACACTAAGCAAAATGTGCCAGGCAAATGAGCTTTCCTCCAAACAGCTTTATGGTCTAAAATCACGTGAAAGTGAAGAAAGACTGCAGTGAGTCAGAAGGGCTCTGTGTATATGCGTCAGCTGTGTGGAAAGCTGACCTAGACACACTGAATTGTCTGAGAAGGAAAAGCTGCGGGACAAAGAGAGACTGCTGCCCCCTGCTGTGTTTCAGCTAACGTAGGGTCCTGGCTGCATCTCCGCTTTCCCATTTTCTAGTGCAGCTCATATGAGATTTGCCGCAGTCCTGTGGAATTTGCTGCTGTTAGTGAATCTGGTACCTGAGAGGGTGCCTTCTGCTGTAACACGAGGTGCCTGCTCTGAACCTTACATTTCGTGCCTATCACACAGCTGCTTTCTATAAGTACCTGGTTATTCTCTCGGACCTCCTCCCCTCTTGTCAAACTGTGACCAGCAGAAGGGAAAAGGTGACCCTCACTCTGAATGTTTCTATGAGGCCGCATAAATGCTTCTGTCTCAAATCGCAGCCTCTGCTGAGTCTAGGACTGAGCAGAATTGTACCTGGAACCATCTTTAAAGAGTCACCAGGACTGAGTCATTTTGGTTGAGTTGTCATGACTGCCAATGACATAGGATGTCAGTGACAGCTTTATAGCTAGGAAAATCCCACCTGTATTTGGCACCTTTTGTGTGCCGGGTTGTAACATGAAACATGATTAAGGGTACGTTTACACTACCTGCTGGATCGGCGTGTAGTGATCGATCCCGGATTGCTCTGCCGTCGATTCCTGTACTCCACCGTGGTGAGAGGACGCGAGGTAAGTCGACCTAAGATACGTCGCTATTCTCGTAGCTGAAGTTGCGTATCTTTCCCGCGCGCCCCCCCCCCCAGTGTAGACCAGGCCTAAGTAGTAACAAAAGTCCTGGGCTTTATTGAGTGGCTATTAAAAGTGAAAGTCTGAAGTTTGCTTGGCCACTGCAACCTCTTATTTAACTCTTTTGCCTCTGGAATCTGGATTGCTCTTACAATAAGGTTCTGCTCTGGGGGAATTCAGATGCCTTGGGTTTATACAAGCTTTCACTGTGCTTTGTGGTGGGGAATTAGCCTGACTGACTCCTTCATCTTAAGAGAATGTCTCTTGAGCAGGTTTTTGAGTTACTGCTCATGCTGTGTGGATCAAGTAGCGAGTTTGACCCCAGCCTCAAATGTGAGAGGATTGAAGGCTGCAGTTAAACCATGGTGTTCTTCTGTTTTGTAGGATGAGACTGAGAAGAAGGAAGAGAAAGAAAAGAAAAAGGAGCCTGAACCCAACTTCCAGCTGCTAGATAACCCAGCCAGAGTCATGCCTGCTCAGCTGAAAGTCCTCACCATGACAGAGAGCTGCCGATATCAGCCTTTTAAACCAGTAAGTGCAACCTACCGTATGCAAACCTAACACCCTGTTCTCACACTCAGAGAGTTCCCAGTGGACGTGCTTAGCGATGGGATCGTGCATGTAGACATGACAGCTCTGTGTGTTCCTGAGAACTAAAACCATAACAGCTGGTGGCTGTACTGTACTTTAGAGGCCAGATGACATATCCCCATGTCTCATTTTTGCTTCCTTATGCCCCTCTTCTCCATTGGTTTCACATGTAGTGAAACCATGTAGTTATTGGCAGGCAGAGCTACTCTAGGCCCATATACGTTCTCTTACCCTAGGCTCTCTTCAGAGATCGTGACCCAGAAACTGATGATACGCCCATTGACACCTAATAAAAACCTCATGGGGGACTTGGGAATTGAACCATCATAAGACTGTGTAATAATTTGCAGTAACTGCCAACTGAAGCCTGGATTTGTAGCTTGTAGGGTCAGCGGAGAGTTAGGGTTAGCTTACAGTTACTCTCTCTGTGTCTTGCACTCCTCCATAGGTTCTAAGGTGAAAGGGCAGATGGACTGGAGAGAGTTCCAGGGTGAGCAATAATGATAAAAGGTTTGGGGCTGAAGATTTGTGCCGAACGTTTCCGAGAAGCAGGCGTTTTCAGTCTAGCATGGTCTGCAGACTCTAAACATATGGTATAAACAGCAAGTAGGGATCGGTTATTCTCCTTCATTAAGGAAAAACAGCCAGTCAAGGGTCCTACGCTGCAGCAGGGAAAACTTTAACTTTCCCTGGAAAAAGCTGCCCTGGGGCGCTGTGGAATTGCCACCAGTGGCGCTTTGAGAAAGTAACAGATTTTTTAGATAAGGGCAATGCGGTGGATCTGATATATCTTGATTTCAGTAAGGCGTTTGATACGGTACCGCATGAAGAATTACTGCGTAAATTGGAAAGGATGGGGATCGAAATGAAATTCCGGAGGTGGATAAAGAACTGGTTAAAGGGGAGACTGCAGAGGGTCGTACTGAAAGGGGAGCTGTCGGGTTGGAGGGAGGTTACCAGTGGAGTTCCTCAGGGTTCGGTTTTGGGTCCGATGTTATTCAATCTATTCGTCGCTGACCTCGGAACCGAAAGTAGGAGTGGGCTGATAAAGTTTGCGGATGACACGAAGTTGGGAGGTATTGCCAATTCGGAGAAGGATAGGGATATCCTCCAGGGGGATTTGGATGACCTGGTAAACTGGAGTATTAGTAATAGGATGAAATTTAATAGTGAGAAGTGTAAGGTTATGCATCTAGGGATGACTAATAAGAATTATAGTTATAGGCTGGGGACGCACCTGTTGGAAGTAACGGACGAGGAGAAGGACCTCGGAGTCCTGGTCGATCGCAAGATGACTATGAGTCGGCAATGTGATGTGGCCGTCAAAAAGGCTAATGCGGTCTTGGGTTGCGTTAGGCGAGGTATTTCTAGTAGAGATAAGGAGGTGCTAGTCCCGTTATACAAGGCGCTGGTGAGACCTCATTTGGAGTACTGTGTGCAGTTCTGGTCTCCCATGTTTAAGAAGGATGAACTTAAACTGGAAAGGGTACAGAGAAGGGCCACTAGGATGATTCGAGGAATGGAAAGCCTGTCGTATGAAAGGCGACTTGAGGAGCTCGGATTGTTTTCCTTAACCAAAAGAAGGTTGAGGGGAGATATGATTGCTCTCTTTAAATATATCAGAGGGATCAATATCGGGGAGGGAGAGGAATTATTTCGGCTCAGTGCTAATGTGGATACGAGAACAAATGGATATAAATTGGCAGTTGGGAAGTTTAGGCTTGAAATTAGGCGAAGGTTTCTGACCGTCAGAGGAGTGAAATACTGGAATGGCCTGCCGAGGGACATAGTGGGGGCGAAAGACCTCTCCGGCTTTAAGACTAAGCTTGATAAGTTTATGGAAGGGATGATCTGATAGGATAACTTGATTTACTCAATAGGTCAATAATGTGCCACCTGGGAGTTAGTACCGATTTTAAATGTTGGGATATTGGGAGTCTTTTCCTAAGTGTCAGGATAGAGAATATTGGCCACATGCTCGGGGTTCAGCTGATCGCCATATTTGGGGTCGGGAAGGAATTTTCCTCCGGGGTAGATTGGCAGAGGCCCTGGAGGTTTTTCGCCTTCCTCCGAGCATGGGGCAGGGGTCGTTTGCTAGAGGATTATCTGCTGCTTGAAGTCGCCAAATCAGGATTTGGGGACTTCAACAGCTGAGTCAGGGGTGAGAGTTATTTCAGGGGTGGGTGGGTCAACTTTTGTGGCCTGCATCATGCAGGAGGTCAGACTAGATGATCATAATGGTCCCTTCTGATCTCAAGTTCTATGATTCTATGATATTCGAGAATAGCCTACAGCCCCATATATCAGGGAAGGCTCGGGAATAATGAAATCCACCCTGCCATGATGCACAGCGGACTAGTGGCAGATGGACAGGAGGCTACCTCAGTCCAGTTGATTCTTTGTAGTGGTGGGAAACGGCAGCTCATTATGATTAAGGATGGCAGTGAAAAACCTCATTCGGAGTGTAGCGTAGGGCCTCACAACACTCACGCCCCTTCTCCAGGGGTTGATGTTTCAAGCGTGGATGGTATATTTTCCCTTCCACTTGTCTCCCCCAAAGCTGCTGCTGCCATTCATGGCTGGGCCTGCAAGGGCTGCTTTCCCAGTGCTAGCGGCCTGTATTCCGCCTAGAACAGAGGGCAGTGGTCTCCATTCCAAGCCGGCATCCCTGAGGTCAGAGCTGGGAGAACTGCCATCCCACCGGCGGGCTGCAGCAGTCATGTTTTTTAGGGTTGTTCTCAGATGAGTTTAAGGGACTTGAAGCTCAGCCTAGTACATCATGCTCACTGAGTTTAGATCTTAACATAGCTCTGAAATGTCTGATAGATTTGGTGTCAATGCCGTGAAATTCATGATCACTTGTGCTGGGGTTTTATGCAGTGGGTTGTGTGCATAGATGGTGTTTTTACTGAATAGATTTATTATTCCACTGCACCTGACCTCAAAAAAGTCATGGTCTCTTGTTAACCTGCAGAGGGAATGGCATCTGATCATAGAAATGGGAGATGGAAAAGTCCTATTACTAATAACCCATGGGTTTGCCAACTAGTCTGTGAAACGCTGTGGTACACTGGAAGGCTAATGAACACATTGTCAGACTGCAAACAGACTGAGTCAAATTGTGCAAGAGATGGATGAACATGGGGCCTACTCTGTTTTGTAATCGTGTGTGAGCGTGTGCACCCTGGAAATGAATACCCTGCCGGGAAAATCGGTTCATGTTCTTAATACACTTGCATTCACTGGTATTTCATCAGCACGTGGAAGCTTTGAGAACAGCTTCTTTCACAAAGCTGGTTCTGTCCCAGCTCTTTAAGAGGAGGAGGTGGCCCAATTGACCTCCCAGCCTGGACGTAGCTGCTGCCCAGCCCCAGTACAAGCTCAGTCCTGCCCCTGAAATGTTCGTGTGTGCACAGTCATCAGCCCTACACTCAGCTGACACATGTGCAGTTGTGTGTTTTGTCCGCTCCTGGGGGAGAGAAGCCCTGTGCCTGAGGCAGCCTGGCAGTAAAGCCGTGGCTGCCCTTCAGAAGGGAAACGTGCGGTAAGAACCACGGCCGCCTGGCTTGAGGCAGCGCAGTGTGTCAGGGAGAGAGCAGTGGAGCCCTGAGGACAGCGGTGGCCCGAAGCCTCACTGAGGAGCCAAGCCACCCCGGTACAAAGCCGGTCAGTGAGCGGAGTATCCGCTCTGTCTGCGAGTGGTTTCCTGGAAGAACAGAGCAGTGTGTGTCTTGCCATGGTGGAGCGGTGGAACCAAGGTGGCTTCCCAGCATCGACACAGAAACATTAAAAACTAGCACTCTGCTGGTGGGACACCATCATAAAAAGTCACTTTGAGATGCTGATCATACCCTGGAATTCAAATGTGGGGGAGGCTCTAATTCCAGCCAGGCCCCAACACAATGTCCATGTTTCCGTACCTCCACGGGCAGCCACTGGCTTTGGCGAGTTGTAGGTTTTGTGCTTCATTCTTCTTTTGTCTTATGAGGTTCTGCTAATGGAATTCTCAGTCAATGGAAGCTGATGATCAGATTTGGCTCTGCTTCGGAGAGTCTCTGGGGAGGGGTTGAGCCAAGATCTGACTCTGTTTTGTCTTGCAAAGACTGAATCTCATGGAACAGTTGTGTGTTTTGATTTTTAAAGCCGTATGGGAAAGTGCCAGATTATAGTGACCGCATAAATCCACAGATCTAGATGTCACCTTCCTGCAAACTGAGAGATAGATAATGGAAGAGCAGAGGTAGCTTAGAATGGCTGTTTATTTCATTAACCTACAGTGCAGCCAACAGGGTGGCACCTAGACACAATAAACTCCCAGTTATAACACCGACATCAGAGGAAAAACCGGTGTTTCTAGAGAGAACCTTTCAGCCAAGGTTTGGCTGGCAGGGAGAATTGCACCATGCTCTGATGGTCAGCAAACTCTGGCTCTTATAGAGGGTGCAAGTGCTGGAAGAACAGAGCAGTGTCAGGGAGTCCTCGATCCTCAGGTGCAAACCTAGGAACCCTTATCCAAAGCGCTGCCAGTGATCTCCGTCATTGTGGTAGTACTTAGAAAGCGAGGCACTCTAAGGTAGCAAAGTCCCAAACCACAGAGGGATTTCTAGACCCAACGCCATGATGTTATCCGGAAGCATATGCTATATACATGTCCATAGAGCCATAGTCACGGTCACTTCTTCCATTCCCTTTGTTATGAGGCTAGAATGTGAATGACTGGATGCCTCTGTTCAGAGTGTTTCAGTGACACTCATAAACACACTGGCCCTAAAGCCTATGGGCTTCCAATTTGGTTCATAAACATTTGAGAAAAGCTAAAGCTTCCAAGTGCCGCATTTTAATAAATCAGTGTACAGGTCTGTCTCATCTTACGCTGGGGTTACGTTCCGCAGTCAGCGCGTAAAGCGAAAACCGCGTATAGTCAAAATCCCATTGAGTGTAATGGTGGGCAGAATCACCCGCACTACAGAAACGGTATTTAAATTGTTATTTTTCTCTTTTTTTTGTTTTGTTTTTTTCTTGTTTTTGCCGACTGCATTAAGCTGAAATCGCACATGTTAAATGCGCCTAAGATGCGACAGACCTGTATTCAACCCTTCCCTCCTGTCCCTTTGTTTTGTCTGCCCCTGGTGGTGTGACACTGGCATGTACAATGGGAGAATACTTTGCTTTCATTGTAACCGACCACGGAAAGCTGTTTTCACCCCTTGTTTTGAGTAGAGCAGGGGTAGGCAACCTATGGCACGCGTGCCAAAGGCGGCACGCGAACTGATTTTCAGTGGCACTCACACTCCCCGGGTCCTGGCCACTGGTCTGGGGGGGCTCTGCATTTTAATTTAATTTTAAATGAAGCTTCTTAAACATTTTAAAAACTTTATTTACTTTACATACAACAATAGTTTAGTTATATATTATAGACTTATAGAAAGAGATCTTCTAAAAACGTTAAAATGTATTACTGGCACGTGAAACCTTAAATTAGAGTGAATAAATGAAGACCCGGCACACCACTTCTGAATGGTTGCCGACCCCTGGAGTAGAGCATTCACACTGATGGGGTGATTGTAACCCAGGGGACTTGGGGTCCTGTTTCTGTCCTAGGTCAAGGACAATCCTACATGAGACAGAGCTGTTCTTGAATGTCTCTAGGCACTGACACGTTCTCTGCACTTGGCTTCTAGCTTTCCATTGGTGGCATCATCATTCTGAAGGACACCAGTGAGGCTATGGAGGAGCTGGTGGAACCAGTGGCAGCCCATGGCCCGAAGATTGAGGAAGAGGAGCAAGAACCTGAACCACCAGAGCCTTTTGAGTACATTGATGACTAGGATCCTGAGGTACGGTGCAGTTCTCTAGCTCCTCCATTCATGGGTAGAGTAAAAACGCCATCCAATCAAAGGACCCAGTGTTTCAATGGGGTCATTGTGTGCTTTTGTGCCGATATAAGTACATTATGCTGATTTTTTAAGAGATTGGTAGCAGTGGAAATTGAAGGCTGCTTATGTGTGTAATATATTCCAGTAGTCCAGTCTGTGGCCAGATGCAATGTAAACGCGTCTGTTGCCTGCTACTCAGCCCTCATGTGACTGGCCAGACCACCATTTTTAGACATAAGGGGCCACTGAGACTCCACACAGATATAGTCCTTGGCCAATCTTGAGTAGAGACGACCCCCCGTTGTGCAGAATTATATAACGTATATAGCGACTTTGTAATGTGGACTGGGCACCAGTTTTGCTGAGAACACCACATTCAGTTCATGTCAAATGGAGCCACAATCCCACAGGTGGGAAGTGTTTTTCTATGATTAACTGTCATCACCCACTTTCTGTTCAGTTTCACAATGGCAGTTTTAGTCGAAAGGGAGAGGCTCCCTCTCTCCGACCTTAGTCTTGTTGTCCCAGAGTTCATGTTTGTGCACAGAGAGAGAGAGACAAGCCACAATCTCAGCTTCTGTGACTGTATCCCTGAGCTAAAAAGTCCACCTATTCCAGGCATTACATTATCTGACTGCAGGCTCCTTCATAAATAACATGGGGCGTTTTGGGGAGGGAAGGGTGTGGGTGACTGAACTGACATGCTGGTTTGTTGATGAAAATCAGAATCCAGTTGCCTTGTTTCTGAATATAGGGTTAAAAATGCACATAGATTGCTGGTCAGTCAGGATAACTAGTTTCTTGCCAACAACTGAGTGTGTCACGAACACTGGAGCTTCGGTGCCAGACCCAGAGGATCTTAGATGCTTCTAGGAGCATACGCATGTGGGCTCTTTTGGGAATGGGCAGAAGATGGCCTCAGCTAATGTTTTTGCCTTTCTGGTTTCTGTCTCCAGGACCAGCTCTGCTAAAGAAGATGCTTTGTCTGATATTGGAAACACACACGAGGAAATTCCTATGGAGACCTGCCATTCAATGCATGCAGCATCACCTCTGCGCTGCCCTAACGCAGATGGTCTGCGGTTTGAGTGCAGAAGAGATATATGCTATTTAGTGTACTCTTTCACAAAACGTTGTTTTCAAATGAATATATTAAAACCTCTTGATGGAAAACTTGCTTTTGTTTTGATGTCCCAGTTTATCTAAAGGAGGGGAAGCTTTGTCAGCCTCCCAACACTTGAATGTACAGGCTCTGAGTCATCCTCTGACTCCATGTTCTTCCTATATTAGGTGGGTTTCCCAGCTGTATCCAGTGCTGCTGGCAGGCCTTAATCTATGGTAGAATAGAACAATAGGGATGCCTTTTAAAAATGACCCATGCACATTGTTCCTTTTTTTTAATGCTTGTTTAGGCCAAGTGATGCCAATAAATCCAGACTGATTCAGCCCTTGCTCTAATCTGACAGACTGATTTTGTTTTCCCTGCAGCCCAGCATCTGCCCAGAGGCATTTGCAAGGTTGACCCTCATTGATTTAAGAACAGCAATAATCTTTACACTGGTCATCCAGGTACAGTCATAGAATCATAGAACTTAAGATCAGAAGGGACCATTATGATCATCTAGTCTGACCTCCTGCATGATGCAGGCCACAAGAGTTGACCCACCCACTCCTGAAATAACTCTCACCCTTGACTCAGCTGTTGAAGTCCCCAAATCTTGATTTAACGACTTCAAGCAGCAGATAATCCTCTAGCAAGCGACCCCTGCCCCATGCTGCGGAGGAAGGCGAAAAACCTCCAGGGCCTCTGCCAATCTACCCTGGAGGAAAATTCCTTCCCGACCCCAAATATGGCGATCAGCTGAACCCCGAGCATGCGGGCAAGATTCTCCATCCAGACACTCAGGAAAAAGACTTTCAATATCCCAACATTTACCATCGGTACTAACTACCAGCGGTGGCACATTATTGACCTATTGTGTAAATCAAGTTATCCTATCAAACCATTCCCTCCATAAACTTATCAAGCTTAATCTTAAAGCCGGAGAGGTCTTTCGCCCCCACTATTTCCCTCGGTAGGCCGTTCCAGTATTTCACTCCTCTGACGGTTAGAAACCTTCGCCTAATTTCAAGCCTAAACTTCCCAACTGCCAATTTATATCCATTTGTTCTCGTATCCACATTAGCACTGAGCCGAAATAATTCCTCTCCCTCCCTGATATTGATCCCTCTGATATATTTAAAGAGAGCAATCATATCTCCCCTCAACCTTCTTTTGGTTAAGGAAAACAAACCGAGCTCCTCAAGTCTCCTTTCATACGACAGGCTTTCCATTCCTCGGATCATCCTAGTGGCCCTTCTCTGTACCCTTTCCAGTTTAAATTCATCCTTCTTAAACATGGGAGACCAGAACTGCACACAGTACTCCAAATGAGGTCTCACCAGCGCCTTGTATAACGGGACTAGCACCTCCTTATCTCTACTAGAAATACCTCGCCTAATGCATCCCAAGACCGCATTAGCCTTTTTAACGGCCACATCACATTGCCGACTCATAGTCATCCTGCGATCAACCAGGACTCCGAGGTCCTTCTCCTCTTCCGTTACTTCCAACCGGTGCGTCCCCAGCTTATAACTAAAATTCTTGTTAGACATCCCTAGATGCATAACCTTACACTTCTCACTATTAAATTTCATCCTATTACTAATGCTCCAGTTTACAAGGTCATCCAAATCTCCCTGGAGGATATCCCTATCTCTGCTGGTCTGCCTGGTGTGCTACGAAAGTGCTGTGCACCCGAGTTGGAAAAAGAAAATTAGTAGCTTCAAAATGCACTTCTTTTCGTTTACACCCCAGCAAACTACCCCTTAATTCTTTTCTCCCAATATGGAAATGTAGCTGGTTTAGTCAGTAGGCTAAAAGTGCATTCTGGAATTAGACAGGGTGAATCCAGACATGCAAGTTCTTACGCTGAAAAGTGAATCATTAGCCAAGGACAAATTTATGGCTGGGAGCATGGAATTTGCCTGAGTCAGAAAGAATGAATGCAACTCTTCCATTCACTGTTTAAACTGCTGGGCATCACCTCTTGTGCCTATGATGCTTTGGGTTGCATCACAGTCAAGCCAGAGAACCTCAGATGTGGCCAACTGTAAAACAGCCTCTTGTCTAAGGTGCGTCACTTTGAAACAACCAGCCCTTAATCCTGACAAGTTTTTTATTAAGTGTATCACATCCAAGAAAGAATATTGTCCCAAGTGAACTTAATGAGCAAATCATGTGCATCATAGCTAGGTCTGTAAAATATTCAAGACCAACCTTCCATGTATATAGTTTATTCCAGCAAGACGTTTATTAATTTCTACATTAATAGACCAGTCGGGCCTCTTTCCCTGCAGAATTTAAGTGTCAGTTTGGTAGAGACATGTAAAATATACCTTTCAAGGGGTTGAGCAGAAAAGTAGCATTTGTCCATCCAAGATTTTAATCAGGATTCACCAAAGCTAAAAGCATCATTCCTTAAAGCTGTGCTGGTCCTGACCCAGGGTTCTTTTAAGAACGTGATTCAGATACATTTTTTTCATGCAGCAGAATTGGGGATAAGCATGAAGGGGCTTGTCTGTCGGGGTAGTCAAGAGCCGGACCGCAGGCCAAATCTGGACTGCCAGACGCTTTTGAACAGACCCAGAAATCTTTTTATTTACTTCTTATTATCATCATTATTTTTTTATGATTTTTCTCTGGAGTATGGACCTTGACTATACTTTGACCAAGAAATTTGGACCTTGACAAAAAATAGGCTACCCTTGGTCTATGTAAAACATTATTGTACGTAAAAGAATAGAAACAAAAGGATCGCCCCTGCACAAACTATTTGACTCCAAAGCCGAGCGCCGGTGTAATGGTGCAAGAAATAAAAGGAGAGATTAACACTGAATGATTTAATGTATAATGGAGAGGCTGGCACAGTGTAAACAGCAAAATGAGGCTTTGCGGTGCTCAGGGGAGACGCAGCCTATGAAAGGGTACCGTGTTTTTTATTAGTGTATATTTTTTATTAGGCTTCTCAGCGTAGTGTCTGAAGCATCTCACAAATAGCACTTTTTTCATCTTTAGATCTCAAAGTGCTTTACAAAGGAGATCAGTATCAGTATCCCTGTTATACAGATGGGGAAACTGAGGCACGGAGCGGGGGAAGTTACTTGCCCAAGGTCACCCAGCCGGCCAGTGACAGAAGTAGGAATTTAATTCAGGTCTCCTGAAGGTCTCCTATGCACTAGGCTATATTGCCTCCCTTTATGGCTTTAGTCTCACAGTGAGCTTCACCCATGTGAGATAGGGAAGTGTTGTCTCCATTTTACAGATACAAAAATTAAGGCACCAGAATCATAGAATCATAGAATATCAGGGTTGGAAGGGACCTCAGGAGGTCATCTAGTCCCACCCCCTGCTCAGAAGGAAAAGTGACTTTTCTAAGGTCGCTCAGGATGTATGTGGCTGATCAGGAAGAGAGCCCAATATCCAGATTTCCAGTCCTTTAGCCATAAATAAAGCTACATTTATGTCACGGAGGTCAGAGACCTCTGTGACATTCTCTGCTTCTGCCCCAGGGGCTGCAGGACTCTGGAGCTGGCAACCAGCGGGGCCCTGACAGGGTTCCGGTGACAGGGGGCCCCCGGCAAGGTTCCAGCAACAGGTGACAGACTCTTGAGGGGGCCCTCCTCAGGTTTCCAGCGAGGGGCCACAACCTCGGGCGGGGGCAGGGGGACGCCGTGGGCGAGTGGCTGGGTGTGTCCCTTTTTCTCTTCCAGCTGCCGCGGGTGGAGTGGGATCGTCCCAGCTACCACAGTGGCGGGGAAACCATGTAGCTGCTGCAGCAAAACTCAGACAGGTCACGTCTTCTGTGAATTTTTTGTTGATTTCCCGTGACCTGTCCGTGACTTTTACTAAAAATAACTATGACAAAATCTTAGCCTTAGCTTAGCCATAAGACCATCCTTCCTCTCCATATCAGCAACTGCACACAGTCAGCATTGTGTACGTTTTAGGCAATCTTTCCATCCATCCATCAGCATCTAGTTTGCGAAATGGAAAGATGAGTTATTCTTCGGGAATTATGTGAGGCTGATGTGGTTTGGAAGAAGGTATGAGAGGAGGCAGAGAGAAATACCACGCTGATAAGCACATTAGGAGAAGCATGAATTTCTCAGAAGGCAGCTTATAACACTGAAGAATTATTCACTGCCACATCTCTGTTCTTTACCCTTAACAGGGCTTTGCAGTTATTGGTTTAAATCCTCTACTGCAGGCAATGTTCATGCAAAATCAGGTGTCCATGCAACAGACTATAGTCTCAAAGTTTATTTGAGCTTGTCTACGTGAACAATTAGTCTGTGGCAAGCTGCGGTGTGAATCTATTCGGCACTAGCCTGCTGCGGACTAGCTGTCCGTGTGGACCCTGCTGACACACGTTACCGGTTCGTTAATGCGCTTCGATCAACTCCTGTTTCAAAGAGGACTGGATCAAAGCACATTAACGAATTGTTAAGGTGCGTCAGCAGGGTCCTGTGGGGTAGACTCACATCCCAGCTTGCTGAGAACTAAATGTTGTGTAGACAAGCCCTTTGTTGCACTGTTACCTGTGGCTGCAACCACTCCAGACAACGGTGGGGCTGGAAGCTGCTGCAAGCTCTTGCCTTTGCCTGACCAGACTTTTCAAGAAGAAAGGAATATGATTGTGAAAGTGTGAGAGTTTTGCTGCTCTGGGTTCACCATGTCCAGGACCCGAAGAGGAGGAGACGAGGGAAACGGTGTCAATCACAACCAGCCAGAAGGTAGCGTGTAGGTGACAGCGCCACTCACTGGTGGCCCATGGTATTTACTTTTGGAGAGTGCATAGAGGTAGGTGATCTCAAAGACCTTGCTGATGCTTTATAGGGACAAATGGTCCCCTCCATATCCACTAGCGTGGCCTGAAGCTCTTTAACTGAGAAACCGAGTAGAAGAATGTAGTATTAACTTCCCTGCTAATTACCTGGGGGTTGATTCTCAAGTCTAGCTCTGGACTGAATTTGTGCGTGCGAAGCAGTTCACAGCGAGCTACTTTGCACACTGGTTTTCCCTCCGGAACACTTCTGGTTGACTTCTGTGTAGGGTGCCGTCCAGATGAGCCGATTACACTTCACAGAGCTCTCATTAGAAATGTTATTCCTTCCTCTTCCCTTAACCTCACCCCTCCCTTAGACAATGTTATCTTCTGGACTTTCCCTTGGCACATGCAACATTTAAAAGCCTCAGATGATCTCATGCTTGGAACTGATAGGAGGCTTGAAGGTGGAGTTCTAACAATCTCCTATTCCAAGAGGTTACAGGAATGAGTAATTAGATTCCTCTCCAATTAGTGTCTTAAAGCTCTTTAGTGGAGCCTTCAGTAGCAGTTGTCAGACTCCTGATTGCAAAGGAAGAGTCTTTATGAATGGCACCTCTGATGTCAATATAAGCATTAAGACTTAGCACTCGTCTGGTTCTTTGTATTATCAGTGCACTCAGCAAGCGTCAGTGGGAATCACGCTCTTCAAACAGTGAAGCAAAAAGTGGTGCATGCAAAAAAATGTTACCTAGCCCCTGGCTCTTCTCTTCAGGATGTTCAGCTTTTTGAGGCAGAGAAGAGACACTAATTAAAAGACAATCATAAAATCGTAGGACTGGAAGGGACCTCGAGAGGTCATCTACTCCAGTTCACTGCACTCAAGGCAGGGCTAAGTATTATCTAGACCAGTGGTTCTCAAACTTTTGTACTGGTGACCCCTTTCACATAGCAAGCCTCTGAGTGCGGGGTTTATAAATTAAAAACACTTTTAAATATATTTAACACCATTATAAATGCTGGAGGCAAAGCGGGGTTTAGGGTGGAGGCTGACAGCTCGCGACCCCCCATGTAATAACTTGCAACCCCCCGAGGGATCCTGACCCCCAGTTTGAGAACCCCTGATCTAGACCATCTAACCTGCTCTTAAAAATCTCCAACGACAGAGATTCCACAACCTCCCTAGGCAATTTATTCCAGTGCTTAACCACCCTGACAGTTCCTAATGTTCAACCTAAACCGCCCTGGCTGCAATTTAAGCCCATTGTTCCTTGTCCTATCCTCCGAGGTTAGAGAACAATTTTTCTCCCTCCTCCTTGTAACAACCTTTTATGTACTTGAAAACTGTTATCATGTCCCCTCTGTCTTGTCTTCTCCAGACTAAACAAACCCAATTTTTTCAATCTTCCCTTGTAGGTCGTTTTCTAGACCTTGAATCTTTTTTGTCCCTGGAGGGAAAACTGGGAAGGGTGGCGAGGAGCTGGAGAAACACTGGACAAGATAAGGAGGAAGGCTCTGCTTTCAGGAAGAACTGAATGGGCATTGGTCAACAATGTATGCTGGCTAGGTATTGTGTATTATCTGCAATATACGTTAGTATGAATTAAGCACAACTAGTATAGCATTTATATAGCCTAAATTGGCCTACACCTTTACTATAATCCTGCTCCCTTATGCTAAGTATCCCATAACCCGTTGTATTAGCTGAAGTAAGACTTGGCTTAAATAGAAACGAAAGCTGTCACAATAAGGACATATGAGTATTTTACCATAGCAATAGGTAGGGAGTTATTCTTACAGGCCAGGACTGAATGACCCAAAGGAAGAGGACAAGACATAATGATTGTTCTACCCTGGTACAAACCTAGAAGTTACCTTCATGGACCAGTACCTGGAGTGCTAGTATCCAAAACAGAGATAAGGAAAGGAACAGAACAAGAAGTTAAGGAGCTGGGACAGACTGATGGGTTTTATTTTAGTGACATGTAAAGAAATGTGTAACTTGTTAAATATCCAATAAATACCACCAGCTGAAATGTAACTTGGAGGACACAACTGCATAAAGTAAATGTCAAAATGCTACACAAAGCGGCTTCCCAGAGACAGGTATAATCTAGAACTTTTTTCCTTTATTCTATTATTATTGGCTGAGAGAAATAAACCGGACTGACCTTGGTTATTTGGTCTCTTGAATATATATCATAACAGCCTCACTAACCTAGAGTCTGAATAAAAACACAAGGATAAAGGGTAAACTCTGCCCCTTTCAGATAAGAGGCACCAGAGTCATGGTGTGTTTCATAAAAGAAGTGAATGACCACACTAGGTGTCTGGTTGGGAAGAGGTGAGATGAGGGGTCTGTGAAGTGGATGATCTAGAGAAGGCAAAGCTGAGCTCATTTACCCTTTTCAGGCATTCGAGCATGCTGCGCTGGCAAGTGAAAGGTGACACATTTGAAAGAGAGAAAATGAAATACTGGTGTAACTGATTAACCCGTGGAACTACCTGTCACAGGATGTTGGGGCAAATAACTGTAAGATTCAAAACAAGACTAGATTCTTATCTCAATAGGAAGAGCATTTGTATCAGTGTGAGGTAGGATCAAAAGACCAGGTCCATCCATCCCTCTTTTCCAGGGACCAGTGATCATGAAGATGCTTCTCTCATGTACTGCATATTACATTAGGTGTGTTCTGGATGTACAGCACTGCATATTCATTTGCTGTATTCTGGAGGTTTTGAACTTCATTTGAAGCTTGGGCCCACTGGTCTGTTAAAGATGGCAGTCCCTGCATTTTTCTCTGTAGAATTTAAGTGCTTCTGTTTCTTGGTCGGCTGAGTTCTCATTTCTTCTGTTGTTCTCCTCCCCCCCCCCCCCCCCCCCCCCCCATATTAATTGCTGCTGCTTTGCAAATTCCATTTGACAGTGGCACATCGACTAGCTTAAGTTATAATGACCAGATCTGAGACGGGCCAGGGATGTTCATGAAGGATGTACAGTTACACCCAGTTGCTCTAACCTTGGAGAATAAAGATCATCTGGTTGCTTTTTGAGGTGCTGCCGTCATGTTGGTTCCATGGGGGCAAGCAGGGCCAGCTTTAGGCACCACGGGGCCTGATTCGAAGGAGCTGCCGCCGAAGTCTCGCCTCTGTCTTCGGCGGCAACTCAATCACTGCCACAGAGGAAGGACTGTCCGCCGAAATGCCGCCGAAGACAGCGGCAACGCTTGAGCTGATGACGACGACGACAGTGCCGGGACTTCAGCGGCAGCTCAATCGGCTGCCGGTGCCTTCGGCGGCACTTCGGCGGAGGGACCTTCCTCTGTGGCAGCGATTGAGTTGCCGCCGAAGACAGCTGCCGCCGAAGTCTCGCCGCTCCTTCGGGACGTTGCGGGGCCTTCTTAGGGGCACGGGGCCCGATTCTGGGGAATCGGCTGAATCGCCCTAAAGCCGGCCCTGAGGGCAAGTTCCATGTCAGTTTCATACAGGTTCGAGGTTCTGATAAAGGTTCCTGTGGACCAGCAAAATTCTTAAGCTTAGAAGGCCCCACACTCTCTGCTGGATGTAGGTGGCATTGGAAGAAATAGGAGAGGCTGGTTCCTGCTGGTTCAAGATACTAGGATCTCTCTGAAAGGGAAATACTGAAAACTAAACTCTCAAATGTCCACCTTAAAAGAGTTGAGCCAAGTGGTTTCTTGACCAGTTGTGGCTGAACACTGAAAAGAATCTCGAAGGAGTTCCACATGTCTGTTGCTCCTGTCCTGCTGGAGGAAGGGTGGACATAAGCTGAACATCCAACCAGCCAGTTGTAGGGACTTAGCTAGAGATTGATCTAGCACTCAATCTGCAAGGAGGCTACATCTCTTTGGGATTTGCCAGGATGATGATACCCTAGTAAAGGATCCTAAGGTGCTTTCCCAGCTATAGATACCCAGGGCAGGTGAAATGTAAGTCATCTTTGAGCTAGAAAATCATGGCTAGGCAGATTGCTGGGCAAAGGCGAGGTGAGGGCATGAACTTGAGGTTGACAGCACAATTGAATAAAAATGATCATCAGCCCCCAGTTCTGTACCACTGTCTCCTAGCTCTGCTATCCTCCATCCCTCCGCCCCATGTCCTTTTCCGTCTCAGTATAATTATGATGGCATCTAGCTGCTCTGTTTCCCCTTGTTTTTGCATGCACACACAGTTTTCCCTGGTTCTGTAAAAACGGTTGAACATTTTTTTTTAACTGTTTAGAGTTCTGACTCTGTCAGAATGTGCGTTTTCTGCAATAAGTCTTAATTCCCAGCCCCTCGGCTCTATGCGCTAATGTGACAATCAGAGTCCAGACACCCTAAGGGAGACACAGAAGGTTTAGGCCCCAAAAATGAGCAGTTGAACCAACTGATTGCATGCCGTATTGTGCTGTGGACGTATATTGAGTAAGGTCTTTCATGAGAGCTTGTAATATTTTGTAGCTGATTGTCGTCATGTGATATGTTGTCGACGATCCCTGGAGGTATTTTTTATGGGTATGTTGGTCACTAAGGAGTCTGATCCTTGAGCCGCAAACTTGTTGGCAGACATTGCAGGTGATGTTGGAAGGGAGAGTCAGGCCACGATCGCTGCGTGAGTCGTCTGTCCTTTCTTTTCGGGCATTTTTCAGTGGCCAGGGCAAAGCGATTTTCCTTAGAAGTGATTGTCCCTTCTCAGACCAGTCTTGGCCAGTTTTCCCTATTCTGGACTACTATCTCCCAGTGTGTGGTGTCGATGTCACATCTCTTGATGTTTATCTTGAGGGTGTCTTTGAGCCGTTTCTTTTGGCCTCCGTGTTTCCTTTCTCCTTTGGTGAGTTGGGCAGACAGCAATTGTTTTGGTAGGCGTGCGTCAGGCATGTGCACACAATGCCCGCTCCACCTCAGCTGTAGACAGACCATGGTTATAAATGTGTGGGAGGGGATATAGAGAAAAATGTAAATTGTAACTCGTGGCACAACTTTAGCAACGCCTCCCAACGGGGCGATGAAGCGATCAGGCCGGGAGCGGCTGCTTCCCAAACCAGTTGTCTGCACAAAATCAGCTTCAAGTACCCATCCATTCACCAGCCCAGGGAAAGACAACGGAGGGCCATCAAAACGGACAGACATTGAGACAAGTTGGAATTCCCCCACGTTGAATCGTTAGATTGACTGAAGGGAAGAAAAAAATATACTGCAAACCTTTTTAGAACGGAAAAGGTTCGACGTGAAATCCATCCAGAAACTGAGGCCAGGTCTACACTACAAACTTATATTGATATAACTACGCCTCCCAGGGGTGTGAAAAATCCATACCCCATGAGCGATGTGATTATACCCACCTAACCACCCCGTGTAGCCAGCGCTATGTTGACGGGAGAGTTTCTCCTGCCGACACAGCTACTGCCTCTTGGGAAGGTGGGTTACCTACACCGACGGGACAAGCACAGTCGCACCAGTGTACCTGTAGACAAGGCCTGAGGGACAGCCTCTAAGCAGGAAGTGGTCGGTGAAATGCTGGATTCTCCCCTACAGTTAGGGGGTTCACTGGGAACTTGCTCAAAGGCAATCGGTAAAATTCCTTTTTTGATACGTTATCTAATATGTAAGTGTAAAGCCTAAGATTGCGTCTTTGTTTATTTACTGTGTAACTTGTATCTGTTTACTGTCCTCTTACTACATAAGAATGTAAAAACAGCCAGACTGGGTCAGACCAATGGTCCTTCTAGTCTAGGATCCTGTCTTCCCACAGTGGCTGGTGCCAGATGTTGGAAGGGAACTGAACGGAACGGGAATTTATAGAGTGATCCATCCCCTGTCGTCCAGTCCCAGCTCCTGGCAACTTCCTCTTTGAATCTGTGATTTTTCTATTCAATAAACCTTTTTGTTTGTTTTTACCCCAAGCAGGTCTCGGTTGTGCAAGCAGTGGGGAGTGTGTGCAGCCGAGCGAACGGATGACTGGGGGCGGGTTTCGTACCATCAGGAGTGATGAACCAGAGGGGGAAAATCCAAATGTCCAGTGGTTAAGGACTCAGGGAGGATGGAATTGGGGAGACTCAGGATGGGAAGGGCTGGTGGTTCCCCCTGGAAGGAGTAACTAGGCAGGAGGAAGCTGGGTGAGAGCTTGTGCTGGTGAACACGCTCCTGATGCTATAGCAGTACAGCATTAGGGCACCCCAGGTTACAGGGCAGGCGGTGACAGAACCTCTTATTCACCTGGGTGACCCCCAAAACATCACAACTAGACATCACTACCTGGCACTCTTGTTCACTTGGCTCTAAGATCCTGAACAGAGGTGAAGACTCTTAGAGGTCTCTTTTCCAAAAATGGGAAAGTCCAGGCAAATTTGGGCCTGTTCTCAACAACGAGAGCAAAGCCTCGGAACATCCAAAGACCTCAATTCCTTCCCGTTAGCCCCTTCCAAGTAAATGAAAGTTTGCCTGATGTCGTCTTAGCCAGCTTGGCTATTGGCCAGCATCTGTGGAGGGCAGCAAGTCAGTCATTCAGAAAAAAGCCCACTAGTTTCCTCTAGTAGTAGTTGAGGGCCAGTTCTTTGGACTCGTTAAGCTGGACTGATACATCCAAGGAAGAAGCAGGAGTCTGAACTCGGCTCCTCAGTGGGTAGGTGAGCTCAGGCTGCTCAGGAGTCAATGAAAAGGCAACAGAGATGATCGAAGGAATGGAACGGTTTCCATAGAGGAGAGAGAGAAGATTAGGGCTGCTCATCTTAGACAAGAGATGACTCGGGGGGTTGGATAGAGGTCTATAAACTCATGAATGTTATGGAAAAAGTGAGTTGAGAAATGTGTTTACCCTTTCCGACAATGCAAAATCCAGGGGTCGCCCAATGAAATGAAAAGGCAGCAGGTTTAATACAAACAAGAAGTAGTACTTCTTCACACAACACACAGTCAACCTGGGGTGCTTGTTGCCATGGGATATTGTGATGGCCGAAAGTATAACTGGGCTACAAAAAAGAACTAGATAAGTTCATGGAGAATGGCTGTTGGCCAAGATGGTCAGGGACACAACCCTATGCTTGGGGCGACCCTAAACTTTTGACTGTCAACAGCTGGGAGTGGAAGATGGGTGAATCTCTCCAAAATTGCCCTGTTCTGTACACTCCCCCTGAAGCTCTGGTACTGGCCACTGTGGGAGACAGGATACTGGACTAGTTGGACCATTGGTCTGACCCACTATGGTCATTCTTATGTTTTTATGAAAACCAAAGGTTTCAACACCTCCGCCGTAGTACTATTGTGGTAGCGCCTCGGAGCCCCAGTCGTCATGAGCCAGGACCCCGTTGTGCCTGGTGCTGTTCAGACACATTAGTGCAAGGCCGGGATGAGCAGCCTTTTTTCTGTGGCGTGAGCTGGTGTGAATAATTCAGTGTGAACTGAATTAGCGAAAAGGGTGTTCGGACCGTCGCTGAGGAGGGCAATTTTCGTTCAGATTTGGGCAGCTGTAATAAAACAAAGCAAAGCCTCTGAACAGCCTGGGTCTCTCTCACCACCCGGCTCAGTCACTCAATGGCGTGAACTGGTCTGCTCTGAGTTTCTCTTTCTGGCCACTGCTCCCCTTTTCTCTCCTCAGTAGCGAAGACATCCTACCTAGTAACGGTGGTTGGTCGGAGAGGGATAGCTCAGTGGCTTGAGCATTGGCCTGCTAAACCCAGGGTTGTGAGTTCAATCTTTGAGGGGGCCATTTAGGGATCTGGGGCAAAAATCTGTGTGGGGATTGGTCCTGCTTTGGGCAGGGGGTGGGACTAGACTCCTCCTGAGGTCCCTTCCAACCTTGATATTCTATGAGCCTTTCTGCCTATCACTGCAGAAAGGTCTAAACACTGAGACCACCCCCGCGACCCTAAAGGGTCTGTTAGCCATGCCCTGGAATTCAAGATGGCGCCACTGGAGAAGCAGCGGCAGCAAGGGTTGTTGTTTCTCTTGGCATCTCTGGTATTTAAAGTCTTCATGATGCTCTGCCTATGACGTCCCTTTCTTGGTTTCAGCCCGTTATACCCCCTTTGAGTCACTCTGAATATTTCCCCTCCCTGAGTATTGGACAATTGTGTCTCCTGCCCTCCTATGCCATCGCGTAGCCAGACTGTACAAGTTAATTCCTTTACTCATTCTAATTTGCTTCTTCCCGCCCCTTAATCGTTTTCCTGGCTTTGTTCTGAACTCCCCCAGTGTGCTGGAGGCCAGAACTGCCCAGTATTCCAGGAGCAGTCTCACCACAACGGGCCGTTCCCGACCTGCCTTTGCCTACACAGTCTCACGCTGCGCTGGCTGGGTTTGCTGACACGTCGTCCTTTTCTTCCACAGCACCCCTGCGCCCTCATTTCCCCCTCCCCATAACGGGCGGAGGCAAAAAGTGACACACACACATGCACTCGAGTCCCGTTTATCTTCATCAACTGCTGGAATGTATCTGATTCCAAACAGGGTCTGTGTTGTCCTGTCCAGGCTGGACTTTTTTCTCTTTTTAAAGGAGACCTTTTCAGAACAGAAATAATAGACCCCATTACATTGCATACCCGCAGGGATCAAGCTTTCTCTTGCTGTGCAGGTGCCCGCTGTTGCTTTGGCACTGGGCAGTTTTCTGCTTTCCTTTACTCGGTGTTTTCCAAACCTTTGGTGATTTATTTTACACAAAATTCCATTTGAAAAAACAAACTTGACTGTTCCTGGGCACTGCCCAGCCGCAGCTCTTGGCAGGGCGTTGCGGTGATTTGGATGGAGATTTAAACCTTTTGAAATATTGCTTGTGGGTCATGCTTTAAGTACACTCCACTGTTCCGTGTCATCTGGCTGTCTCGGGGTGAGTGAATCAAGGTTTCGAAATGATCATATGGTTTTGAAATGGATCATGGCCTTTATTAATGCTAACAATGTGCCATCATCCCTACCCTTGATAAGAATGCTCTGAGTGTTTTTCAGCTCATTCCATTTTTACTCACCATTTAGAATAACCTCTTGGAGCTTGAAACCAAGATATGTCTTGTCAGCAAATGTTGCATATGCACTGGTTTGTTCGTGACGAACGGGCTGCATGTATTGATTGGTTTGTTGTAGGGCTGGGAGGTGCTGTCTCTGCAGTCCATGCTTCCCCATTATTTTTATTTGCTATTTGAACTGAAGGAGGCTCCAGTTGTGGCTACAGGGTCCCGTTGTGCTAGGTGTTGTACATACAGAGCCAAGAAATGGTACATGCTCCAAAGATTGTGTAATGGATGCCGTGTTGTTGTAGCTGTGTTGGTCCCAGGATATTCGAGAGAGAAGGTGGGTGAGGTGAGATCTTTTACTGGACTAACGTCTGTTGGTGAAAGAGACAGCCTGTGAGCTTACACAGAGCTCTGCTTCAGGCCTGGCATGAAGATCTGAAGAAGAGCTCTGTGCAAGCTCAAAAGCTTGTCTCTCTCCCCAACAGAGGTTTAAAGATGAAGACTGGACTATAGTGAGTGGAAAGGTGTCCACCGAGAGGCTACTCTCCAGTCTGCAAACCAGTCTGAGACAAGTGCACCAGATACAAATGGGGCCTCAGAGCACAGCTCCCTATGGGTGGATCAAATTACCTTTGACTTGCTGTCAGACAGGAGCAGCGGCTGCCTCAGGACAGATGCGGAGTGGAATCTCCCATAGAACCAGCTCTGGAGCAATGGTGTTGGCATAGTGAGGGGAAGGTTACAGCTCCCTACAGCTGGTTGGAAAGGGGTTGGTAACTTTCTCAGGGGGGGGAATTGGCTTTTTTTTTTTTTTTTTTAGACCAAATGGTAAAAAAATAATAATTATTATTATTATTTTTGCAAAAACTAGAGTTTGATTTTCATTGAAAAACTAGAACTCTGGAAAATGAATGTTTAATGTTTCACTTTTAAACTGAAACAATTCCATTGTTTTGATGAAAATTCACAATCTTTCATGGAAAGCTGAACTTAATTGAAAAAACAAAACAAAAACCATTTTTGTTTAAACTTTCCACAGTGGAAAAATAAATTCACGACTAGATCTATGGTTAAGCCAAAGTCCAGAGGAGAGTTTACTATTTTTATGAGCTCTTAAAATATAGCTGTAGAGTACCGACACTGTTACTATTGCAGTTCGCAACCGCCTCCTGTTTTTCCAATTCACCCATGAGATCGCCTGCTTATCTTTATTGTTGCTGCCGCTAGTGCTAAGGGACTTGAATATGTTTGGTTTTATGAACATTTTTTTAAAATCATGTCACATGCACACAACATTTAAACCCGACCTTTTGCTGCTTACAGAGGGAATTGGGGGCTGGGGGGTGGTTATCTTTGACTTCTCTTTGTGGCCATTCAATTCTGGAGGTGGTCCTTTGTTCAGCTCAGCGTCTACATTCCCTGACTGCAGATGAGTCGTTTCTTCGTGTGTGTGTGTGTGTGTGTGTGTGTGTGTGTGTGTGTGAGAGAGAGAGAGAGAGAGATCTTTGATCGGGCCCTTAATTTCTGTTATATTGGGTGATCTTTCTCTAGCGTTAGCTTTTCTTTTGAATTCAGAACATGCGATGTCTCAAAAAGCCAACTGGCCAGCTGGTGAGCTCAGGATACCGCTGTGGAAATGCTTATTTGTCTCTATTAACAACAGTCCGACAGGTTGTGGTAGGCTATAAAAACATGCTTGTATCACTGGTACCCCAACTTTCCTCTTCATCCCCGTCCTTGGGTGTCGTTTCCTCCATCTGTTTGGCTTAGACTAACATGGTCGATGCTTTGGGGCAGGGACTGTCTGTGTCTATACAAGGTCTAGTACAATGGGGCTCTGACTTAGCTAGGCATCCAGATGCCAGTATAATACAAACAGCAGGCCCGTTAGTCTGCCATGGACAATGTTCATTCGGGCCCCCGCCTTCCCAATCCAGTATTCGCCCCTTTTGCGGACGTTTACTCTGTGGTTCCGTTTAAAAGGGGCCGCGGCCCATCACCAAATCCTTCTAAATAAAGGTGCCAATCCGTCGTGCTGAAGCATGAAGAGAAGGCGAGCGCCCAGCGCTATAAACTCCAACACACAGCCTCGTTGTTTGGTTCTCCCCTACCTTTCCCTCCGTGTTCTCGTTGGCATCAGTCGCTTCCTCCACGCCAGTCTCAGAGGGAGGCGTTTTGTGGGGTTTGGCTGTCGCACACAATCTGCTGTCGCTGCAGATTCATCGCAGCCTCTCGCCAGCCAGCGGCACCTGTTGCCAAGGAAAGTGGACCGGGCCTGGGTGTGAGGAAAGGGGAGGCTGTGCCAGCAGATTGACAGGTCCCAAGCGCTGATTGACAACTCCAGAGAGTTGACGGGTTTTTGCAAGCTCAGCCGTTTATGCAGCTGGCGCCTGCAAGTTGGATCCTGGCAGCGCAGTACCAGCTGCGCAGAGGGGTGTGATTCATTTGGCAGCGAGCACTTGCTGCTTCACAACCAGCCCATCCACAGCACAGGCCCCGCTGAGTGGAGCTTTCCTGCTGCAGGGTGTTCTGGGCCGGCCAGCCCGTGTCTGTGCTAGGAGGTGGGCCGCGCTAGGAATACATCGGGCATCCCCCGCTTTAGGGCTTTGCCTGTTCTTTTCAGGAGAGGGGGCGACCGTTCCTTCCCTCATCTGAGCCATCTCTTCTGTCGGGGATTTGTCCCGGTTGCCTACATTTTCCTTTTCTTAAAGCTCTCAGGCTGCCACTTCCACTCAGAGCCTTCCTCCCCCCGGACAATTTTCTCTCTCTCCTTGGTGCTCAGTATCTTTCCACCCGCTCAGGCAAAATGGCTGCCATGGCCCAAAGCAGGAGAATGGCCCTGTGCGTTCTGTGCCCTCAGCCATGGCGCTGGCGGGTTTCCGGGCAGGCCGTGCTAACCCCAAGAACGCCGTTGCCCTGGAGTGGTTTCGAAGCGGCGAACGGGCAGCGTTCAGGTTATCTCCCCCCACACACACCCCGGCTGTCTCCTTCTGGCCACTAGCTCTAGACGAGGGAGGTTTGTGCCGTTCAGATGCTCTGTAACGGTCAGTTTGAGGGTGTGCTCTGGCAGCTGTGAAGGAGCCGAAATCCCTCCCTGGCTGTCGAGTTTGGGGTGGCTTGCCCTGAACATTGCCTGGATTGCATCACGAATACACCTCAGCGCTTGAGCGCAGCTGCAATCCTGGCTCCTGCTGGGGGTGCTTATTGCTTTGTGTGTCGTCGTCCCCTCCCATGCCCCCTTGTTTCAGTCGGCTCTCCGTGCAGCTGTTGGGCACTCTCCCAGCCGACGCTGCTGCTAATGGGCCCAGACTCCACCAACGCAGAGCCCCCTCCGGGAGCTTGCGGCCGAGCGACACCGTGTCTTGCAAGGGGACGGGCACCTGTAGCTGCAGTGCCTCATCATCAAAGCGGAGTTCAACCGTGGCTGACATCTGCTCCCTTCCTCGTCTGCTAACCGGGATCCGCCGGCATGCGGTAATTTCCCTTCTGTGTGCTTGCGATTGTGTGCCTGGAGAACACCGGCTGATGGCTCTTTCTCAGCAGCGTCTCCAAAGCTCCCCCTCCCTCCAGGCTGTCTCATCTGCCTTGGGAACAAGGGTGCTTCTCAGCCAGGTCCCAGCCCACAAGCCGAGCCGCTGCAGCTGCTGTCGCCTAGGCCTCAGCTTCTTCCGCGCAGCTTTGACCCCGTCAGACAGACCTGGGTGCTTCAGAAAGCTTGTGACAGGGATACACCCCACCGGGATTGACCGGTTAAACCCTGTAATCGCCATGGGAGAGAGGATTTATCCTCGTCTTAAAGATCCAAGAGCTTGACTTGTCCAAAGGGGCCAAGTGAGTCCGAGACAGAGCAGGGACTAGAACCCAGGAGTCCTGGCTCCCTGTTGCCCCCGGCTCTTCTGATTTAACCTCCCTCCCTCATTCGAAGCCCAAACGCCTTCCCCTTAAAAGGGAAGGTCCTTTCATGGATTGAGAACTGGTTAAAGGACAGGGAACAAAGGGTAGGAATTAATGGTAAATTCTCAGAATGGAGAGAGGTAACTAGTGGTGTTCCCCAAGGGTCAGTCCTAGGACCGATCCTATTCAATTTATTCATAAATGATCTGGAGAAAGGGGTAAACAGTGAGGTGGCAAAGTTTGCAGATGATACTAAACTACTCAAGATAGTTAAGACCAAAGCAGATTGTGAAGAACTTCAAAAAGATCTCACAAAACTAAGTGATTGGGCAACAAAATGGCAAATGAAATTTAATGTGGATAAATGTAAAGTAATGCACATTGGAAAAAATAACCCCAACTATACATACAACATGATGGGGGCTAATTTAGCTACAACGAGTCAGGAAAAAGATCTTGGCGTCATTGTGGATAGTTCTCTAAAGATGTCCACGCAGTGTGCAGAGGCGGTCAAAAAAGCAAACAGGATGTTAGGAATCATTAAAAAGGGGATAGAGAATAAGACAGAGAATATATTATTGCCCTTATATAAATCCATGGTACGCCCACATCTCGAATACTGTGTACAGATGTGGTCTCCTCACCTCAAAAAGGATATTCTAGCACTAGAAAAGGTTCAGAAAAGGGCAACTAAAATGATTAGGGGTTTAGAGAGGGTCCCATACGAGGAGAGATTAGAGAGGCTGGGACTCTTCGGCTTGGAAAAGAGAAGACTAAGGGGGGACATGATAGAGGTATATAAAATCATGAGTGATGTTGAGAAAGTGGATAAGGAAAAGTTATTTACTTATTCCCATAATACAAGAACTAGGGGTCACCAAATGAAATTAATAGGCAGCAGGTTTAAAACAAATAAAAGGAAGTTCTTCTTCACGCAGCGCACAGTCAACTTGTGGAACTCCTTACCTGAGGAGGTTGTGAAGGCTAGGACTATAACAATGTTTAAAAGGGGACTGGATAAATTCATGGTGGCTAAGTCCATAAATGGCTATTAGCCAGGATGGGTAAGAATGGTGTCCCTAGCCTCTGTTCGTCAGAGGATGGAGATGGATGGCAGGAGAGAGATCACTTGATCATTGCCTGTTAGGTTCACTCCCTCTGGGGCACCTGGTATTGGCCACTGTCGGTAGACAGATACTGGGCTAGATGGACCTTTGGTCTGACCCGGTACGGCCTTTCTTATGTTCTTATGTTCCTGGTGAAAATCGAGAGCCGGCTTGGCAGAGGGTGTATTTCCCCATTCGGTCAGCTTGTATCTTCCACTGAGAGAGGGAACATGATACAGGCTGAGCTCGGGGCCTGTTCCAGCGGGAGGTGTTTAAGTGGCAGTTCATAAGGAAACATCCAACTGCCTCGTCACCAACCACATTTACAGGCTGCAGTAGCAGCCAGGGTGTGTCTACACTG
Source organism: Platysternon megacephalum (assembly GCA_003942145.1). Lineage (NCBI taxonomy): Eukaryota > Metazoa > Chordata > Testudines > Platysternidae > Platysternon > Platysternon megacephalum. The sequence goes on along the minus strand of QXTE01000125.1, from coordinate 1,332,205 downwards.
CAATTAGGCACCGGCGCCTGGCCCGAGCCAGTTGACTCGGACTCGCGGAGCTTGAGCGAAGAGGCTGCAGCCTGAGCTGTGGGACCCTCCCACCTCGCGGGGTCCTTGAGCCTGGGTTCCAGCCTGAGCCCAGACATCAACACAGCAATTAAACAGCCCCTTACCCATGTCAGTTGGCCCACGCCGGCCGTGGGTTTGGAATTGCAGTGTAGACATACAGTCAGGGGCAGGATGTGTGTTGTGATATTTTCAGCCTGACCGGACATTTAAATGCAATCTCGTGACACAGTTTCTTTGTATGAGGTTTACAGGTCAGAGGAAAGTCTTCTCATTAATTCACTGGACTGGGACTCAGCAGCTCTGCCACCGACTTCCTCTCTGACCTGGGCAAGTCACTTACACTTTCTGGGCCTCAATTTCCCATCTGTAAAATGGGGATAATAACCCTTCCTTTCTCGCACTGCCTGTCTTGCCTATTCTGATTGCAAGATCTTCAGGGCAGGGACTGTGCCAAATGGGACCCCAATCTCTGTTGGAGCCTCTAGGCATGACTGCAATTTAAATAAGATTTTCTGGCCTGGACGGCGTAAAGGTGTGAGAGAATCCCCTGCGCTCTTTTAAGTGTTTATCTGACCTAAGTCTTGGAACATTTTCAGGTTCTCCTCCACTTGTGGTATCCAGCTGGCCTATTTCTCTGGGCTCAGCTGCTTAGCGAGGGGTCATGCACCCATCCTCAGGCAAAATGCTTTGCTCCCAACATCACGTAATAGGGATGAGCCAGCTGTTGGCCAGCCAGCCATGTTTATGCCACAGCCGCCGCCTCCATCATCACCAGTAGGGGGCCGTACACCTGCACATGCTCATTACAGAGGTGGTGACTGAAGCATTTAGTAAGTATCATTTAGTACTCACTTCCATTGCATGTGACAAGCGAGACCCCTGTGGGAATCTCTGCCCAGCACTAGTTCGAGACCCCCACTGAGCTCTTGCCTAGAAGCGTGGCAAACATTTGCAGGGTGATGATGAAATGCATAGGACAGCAAGTGCAAAGTCTCGGAGAGCTGGGTCGAGTGGTGCTACCTCAGAGTGTGGCACGGCAGAGCGCGGCTGGTAGCCGAGCAGGAGCAGCCGTGCCGAGCGAACGGCGCCAACTGTGAGTCGGTTGCGGAGGCATCAGCAGCAGCTGCACCTCTGAAGTCTGGGTCTTTGTCAGCTGAGCCGCTGTGAGTGGGCGCAGCGGAGGGAGAGGGGAACGCTGTGCTACCGGGACAGCCGTTTGTCAGACTTTCACGCTGCAAGGTGGGAAACTGAGGCAAAGGACACTGCCCAACACACTGTGGGGTCGGGTTGGCTTCTGATCGCAGCTTTTTGAATATGGTTCAAAGTAGCTGAAGTCGACGTACTTAGATCGACTTACCGCGGTGTCTTCACTGCAGTGTATCGATGGGAGACGCTCTCCCATCGATTCTCCTTGTGCTTCTCGTTGAGGTGGAGTACCGGAGTCGACGGGAGAGCGATCGGCAGTCAATTTATTGCGTCTATATTAGTCACGATAACTCGACTCTCGCTGCAAGCCAGGCTCATGTTGCAAGGGCACTGAGCTGTGCTGGCAGGTAATGGTAGGGGGAAAATACCCTCCAAGCTAGCTGTCTAGGTATTTATATTGCCCCATCACCATAGCAAATGAACACCTACCCACCCGTTCGCTGGCTGTGTTGGTCAGGAGACTAGATGTGATGATGCTCCAGCGAAACCATCAGTCTTGCAAGCTGGATGGTCGGGCAAAAGTATCTGCTGACTTACGAGCGCTTGGGCAGGGAGAAGGGAAATATGCAACAAGTAGTGGCAGATACGTCCATCCAGACTAACTGAACGGCACCAGCTGTTGTAGGGTGTTTCTACCGCCGAGCCCCCTTCAGACGTTACGGAAGCTGCGGAGCTACGTTTTCTACCGAGCTGACCCCGGGACGACGATTCCGTTTGGTGGCAACTTTCAAGGTTTCGACACTTGTTTCCGTTCCTCCCGTGCATGGGGAGGCTCGGCGTTGAGGCAGGGACGCGCCAATTGCAAAAGCCCAAAGCAGTGGTCCCTGGTAGATGCGCCTGTGGGTGGGACCCTGGAGCTGGCATATGGCTGGGGGATATTGTGTGGGCTGGGGGCAATGTCCTGGGGCATTGAGAAGGGCCCTGTGACGTTGGGCAGTCTATATGGTTTTATAAAAACATGATAACAAGTGAATATAATGTAACTGGAATATGCTTCATGCAAAAGGTCTCTTGTAAGGTATCATTACAAAGCTTATAATCTACTGAGTGATCATCCTATTTGTATAAATGTACCACTCTTGTATCTAAAACTAGAAATATAAAATATAACTCTGAGGGCCTATTGTAATTATGCAAAGTGTGGGCCATTAATGGTGGTTTGGAATCTTGATGACTCCCATTAACCAGAGCCATTGTCTGCAGATGGCTGTATTTACCTGTGAGTCTTCCTGTATATGTGTGTGCTGGCAAGTGAGTAATGAAGTCTTGCAGTGACATGTGATCATGTCACCTGAACTGGAATCCATCTTTAACCTGGTGCTTTTCCAGTGAGGGGTGGGGGAACCCAGAGGGACAAAGGATTCCCGCCTTATGCAAAAGATATATAAAGGGGTGGAAGAGAACAGAGAGGGAGAGGAGCCATCATGAAGAATCCCCTAGCTATCACCTGAGCTGGAACAAGAGCTGTACCAGGGGAAAGAATTGTGCCCAGGCCTGGAAGGTGTCCAGTCTGAGAAAAAACTTACTGAAGCATCTCTGAGGGTGAGATTATCTGTATTCAGTTTGATTAGACATAGATTTGCGCATTTTATTTTATTTTGCTGGGTAACTTACTTTGTTCTGTCTGTTACTACTTGGAATCACTTAAATCCTACTTTCTGTATTTAATAAAATCACTTTCTACTTATTAATTAACTCAGAGTATGTATTAATACCTGGGGGAGTAAACAGCTGTGCATATCTCTCTATCAGTGTTATAGAGGGCGAACAATTTATGAGTTTACCCTGTATAAGCTTTATACAGGGTAAAACGGATTTATTTGGGTTTAGACCCCATTGGGAATTGGGCATCTGAGTGCTAAAGACAAGCACACTTCTGTGAGCTGTTCTCAGGTAAACCTGCAGCTTTGGGACAGGTTATTCAGACCCTGGGTCTGTGTTTGGAGCAGACGGGTGTGTCTGGCTTCACCAAGACAGGGTGCTGAAGCCACTGAGCTGGCAGGGAAAACAGGAACAGAAGTAGCCTTTGCACATCAGTTGGCAGCTCCCAAGGGGGTTTCTGTGATCCAACCCATCACAGGCCCTACCATCTCTGCACACACCGGAGGAAGGTAAGTTGCAAGCTATTGGGTCCCTAGCTACTGCCAGCTTCGGGGGGGACATGTGGAGACCTTAGAACGCTTCTCTCCTCTTTAAATACTGGAGCTGACATTTAGCCAGCGTGACTCATTCATGCTAGTTCCTTAGGAAACCTCATTCTCTCAGGTCTGGGCTGAGCCACGGGAGAGGAACCCATCACTGGCTTGTGTGCAAGCAGCTCGTTAGGGCTGAATGCCGCTGGAGGCAGGGGCAGAGCCAGCGGGCGGAAGAATGTTACTGTCCCTGCTCTCTCATGATTCATGGGCATTGTCCCTGGCTTCCTCTGCTGGGACGAAATCAACCTCCTGCTCAGGTTGACATACAGGGCACTCGCCATCTCTGCCACGCCCCGCACCTGGCCCCGTCTTCCCCTTTCCCCGCTCGAGTCGGGGCAGTGGGTGCCCAAGGCGCTGCTTGGCAGCGCAGCACCGTCCTTGGGGGACGAGAGCGAGAGATACACGGGGCGAGCCCAGGGGAGGGTGCCAGCGGGCCGGGTTAGATAAGGAGAGTCAGGAGAGGAGCACTGGACTGGAGTGGCAGACGGTAGGGCCTGGCGGGCAAGGAATGTTTCCATTCCCCCTAGGACATAGTTTTCTGGTCTTGTGCTCAGGAATCTCCCGGTATCCTCCCCTCTAGGTGGTGCCGCCTCTGTGTCTCTTTCCTTCCTCGCAGGGTTAGGCAAAGCTTTCCCTCGCTGCCTTTCCATGCAAAGTCTTATCGTGGCTGATAACGGGAAGATTATCTTCGTTTACCTTCCTCCTATCCCGGCTGCTGGAGCAGACAGCGTCTGTCTCTCTCTCTCAATTTCTCCACCCTCCTGCTCATTAGTCATTCTGCTCCCCAGCTGCGCTGTGCTTTGTCTCTCCAGTTTTCCACTGCTGGTTTATGGACACTGGTTCTGGGTCGAGACTGCCTGAGCCGTGCGCTGCGTTTGGGGTGAGGTGGCCTGGAAGGGTCAAAGCTCCACGCAGGAACTTGCAACAGGCCGGCTGTGATCTTCTGAAGCATTTATGGGATGGAGGCCCGAGTCGGTCGGGTCTGATCTGTTCCTCCTAGTGACGCGTGTCTTGCTGGATGGGTTTTGGGCCAGTGTCTTAGGCACTCTTCAGTCAGACGTACGGTGATTTGCTCCCCCGGTAAAGAGATGAATGTTGTTGAGGCTCTTGCCTTGCAGTCCTGGGTTTACAATGGTGCCAATGGCGCCTTGGCCCTGGGTCCACACGCAGAGGGACCCCAGCGCCCAGACCGTGGCCCCGCCCCTCGCTCCACTCTGAGGCCCTGCCCACCACTCGTTCCTCTCCATCCCCCCCTTGTCCCCTGCTTGCTCCTCTTCCCCCATCCCCCGCAAGCGGTGGGTGGGGCCTCAGGGGCAGGGCATTGAGGTGGGGAGAAGGGCCATGGGCCGGGCCCCACAAAAGATTAATCCGGCCCTGTTGCCTTGGACTCAGAAGATCCAGGTTCCATTCCCTCCCTTGGGCCCAGAGCCCACAAGGTATTTAGGTGGCTACCTCCTGTTGATTTCAGTGGGAGTTCAGAGCCTTGAGGCCTTTGCCTTTCTAGGTCTCAGTTCCCCACCTGTACAATGGGGATAATGGCACTGCCATACCTCAGAGAGACGTACGTTAAGGATCGTGCAGGGCGCAGATTCTGTGGTAAGGGGGCCACGTAGGTAGATGAGACCCAGGAGGAACGGCACATAGGAGTGGATTTCGTTTTTGCTTTGAACTTGTAGTTGATCCATTTAGCTTATTGGCGAGGGGGCTGTTGGCTGCTTTGGTTGAGGTGGCACCAGAAGAGTTTGTTCTTTTCCAAATGTTGCCTATGAGGCGGAATTGCCCTTCTTCTGCTCGGCAGAGCCTGTCGATGGAGTTTCTGCTCAAGATTGGCTTGACGCTGCTCCCCAAATCCCACCGCAGCTGGGCACACACTACTGGATTGCAGAACCCCAGGGGCAGGGTTTGCTGCAGTTGGCTGTTGAAGGAAGAGCTCAGCTTTTGTTTCAAAAATACTGTGTGCACGTGCGTGTGCACTTATAAATGTCGTGGACTGGGACGCAGGCAGTCGTACCTAGTGGTTAGAGCAGTGGTGGTCAGGCCTAGTGGCCGCAGCAGGAGTGGGAGCTGGGAACTGGAGATGGGGGTCAGAATCGGGGGTGAGGCAGCGTAGAAGCAGGGATCTGGACCCAGGCAGGGACAGGACAGGACAGCAGGACCCGATATCGCAGCCAGCCAGGGATTCACCTAATTGTTCAGACTTTCCTGTGCCTACATAGTGAGTCTGAGACAATCAGAGAGGCTGTCCGTCTCCTCTGATCAGGAGCTCTGGGGTGGTGTCTCCCTTTGATGAGCTAGGAGCCACCAGCCCACACACCCTGCTGGTCCCAGTGGCTGCAGTCCCAGGACTGCCTGGAGCCCCACAGACCCGCGTTGGAGAGCCGCCATTCCTTCCCATCAGCCATAGCTCTCAACGTGCTTCATGGAGAGGGATGAACATCGTCACCCTCATTTTACAGATGGGGTTAACTTAGACTCGGAGAGTGAAATCCTGGCCCCATTGCTGTCATTTAAAGCTTTGCCATGGACTTCAATGGGGCCAGGGGTCCACCCCGAGAGGTTAAGTGACAGGGCCAGGGTCACATGGTGAGTCAGTAGCAGAGCTGGGAACAGAAACCCAGGTCTCCTGACTCTCATCCCTCAGTCTAGTAGCCCACAGCTGCCCTGTCTATGCGTGTGTATATCAGTAATGTGTCTGTATATATTTTTTTCTTTGTGTTGGCAGAGACCGTGCCGAAAGTGGACAGTGCTGGGTCTATAATGTAACGCTTGAAGTGAGCTGGAGAGGGGGAGAGATGCTGTGTGTACAATAGGCCCACAGAGAAGCAGAGTTTCTCGCCCAGGGCTGTGTTATTCTGAGTCATCTGTTGCTACGATTCCTGCTGGGATCGAGATGAGGCGTTCAGGGAAGAATTCCATCCTGACACATTTCTGCGGTTTCTGGGCTTCTCACAGCTATTCGCACGGTGTCCGAGAGGCTGGGAGAACGGAGCCGGCCGAGCTCCGCAAAGCCCTGGGGCTCGGTGCTGTGGGGCCTGGGGGCTGAGTTCCACCATTCCTTTTGGGGCACATCTGGGTTTTGGAGCCGGGCGTGTGGCTTTTGCTCAGACAGTGGGCGTGAGCACACTCATTAAATGGCAGCCAGCTCCCCTGGCTAACAGCATAAATAGCTGGTTCAGTGACCTTGAGGGGAGCTGCTAAACAAACAGGATACTAAGAGGTTAATTGTCTGTATGAATTATGGGTGCATTGTTCCTCTAAAGGGGACCTGCAAAGGAAAAAGAATGTGAGTTGGTGCCATTTTTTGCTTCCTTACAATCACCTGAAATATTAAGGGTTTTTTGTTTTGCGGGTGTTTTTTGGCTTGGCTTTATACATACGTATCTATGAGGACTTTAGTTCTTTTCCTCCCCTAGAAGACTCCGCGGCTGACTGGAGAACTTTGTAGCTGGAGAAACAGAAATGGGGAAGGCCTGGAAAGCAGAGCTGTAATCCTGTGCTTGGTTAGTCCAGGAGGCTAGATTGCTTGTAAAAATATATGAAAAGAGCCACCTAGCAATATGGCTATGAAGGAATGACCTGGGACACAATAGGTCCTGGGAGATTGTTTGCTGATTGCTACCTATGTTCAGCCAATATAAAAGTAGCCAATCAGGATCATTTCTCTCCATAGAGAGAAAAAGGTTAATTTAAAACAAAAATAAAAGCAGGCTGAGATTAGCCATGACACTGGGCCTGTGTCAATATACTCCCCCGGAGAGTCAGAAAGGCAGGGAGAGATGGCACAGCTGCTCTGTATGGCAGGAGCTGCGGAGGAGAAGGCTCTTGCATCTACAGAACTGGGACTGAGAGGAGGGATAGAGAGGTGGCTGAACAGAGATAGGAGGGTGGGCAGAAAGAAGACAAGGTCAATGAGGTCAGCTGGACCGACGATAAATTGCCTAGCTCATCCCTAACCAACAGTCACCACGATTTATTAGCCCTTCCTTTCCCCATCTATTGTAGCACTCTGTAGTGGTGACAAGCTGGTTACTGCAGGTCCAGACCAAATCTACCTTTTTTAAATTTACCCAGAGATTGGATTGTTTAGTCTATTCCCCTGGCCTAGGCATGACCTCAGTGACGAAGGGTTGACTAGGAAGAAGGTGCTGAGTGGAAACTTCCCCATCAGAGCTCAAGGTGATATGACTGTGAATGGGATTATCTGATGATGGAGCTGCCTGTGGTAGCAGGGCCTGGACACATCAACCCAGGAGAGCCCTTCCAGGCCTATGTTCCTATGCAGCCACTCATACCAAATTAATTAGGGAACCAAATGACAACAGGTGGCTCTCAGTCTGTGTGCCTGGCCAGAATCTGTCACAGATCCAGGGGGGTTGCCATTCACAGTTGCTCTGGCTGCCACCCGTGTCTCATAGACTGATAGACGTTAAGGTTGGAAGGGACCATCGTGCTTAGGGCCCTACCAATTTCACGGCCGTGAAGAACATGTCACAGACCGTGAAATAAGCCCTTCCCCGTGAAACCTGATCTCCCTGAAATCAGCCGGGGACAGGACTTGTCCTTGTCCTTCCCCTGCACAGCTGTTATCGGAGGGAGATCAGACCCACCTCCACAGGCAGCGCAGAAGTGAGGGGTATGCAAAAGATGAAAAGATCAGAGAAAGGCTGGTTATTGGGTTAACAGATCAAAATCTTTCACAGCTGCTACAATTGAAGAGAGATTTAACCCTAGCCACAGCTATACAGAGAGCAAAGCAGTCAGAATTAGTCAAACAGCAGAGCAAAAGGCAGGAGCAACCTGAAAAACCTGAGACTAGCTTAGAAGCTATAAATAGACACTTGAGTGTTAAAAGTCATTATCATAAAACCCCTGAGATAAGGAGAGAGAACTCCCAGGCTGAGAGGCACAAATTCCAGCCTATGGGCACAAGCTGTGGGAAAAGTCATATCCCAAGATATGCTGCATCTCCCACCAGAGACGCACGGTGTAATAAATGCATGAAATATGGACATTTTGCAGCTGTTTGCCACACCAAAGCAGTCAGGGAGTTGACTCGTATTTCAGATAATCAAGAGCCATTGTTTCTGGGATCTGTCACTTGTGATGACATAGAGCCTGTCTGGAGCATGACCATGAATATTTATGGCAAGACTATTGACTTTAAAACTGACTCAGTCATCTCAGAAAGACTTACAATCACCTTCAACCCCTCCCAGAGCTGAAGTCACCTGACACAGCTCTGACTAGCTCTGGAGGTATTCTGAACTGCATGGGTCAGTTCATCACAAAAACAACTTACAAAGACTAAAGCTATGCATTCAGAATGCATGTGATCGAAGGATCACAGACCAACAACCTTCTCAGCTGCAGTGTGGCAGCTACAATGGGCATAATGAGAAAGGAGGAAGAACTCAATGGAGAATTTGATGGTATTGGACTTTTGAAAGGAGACCCAGTACAAATCAACTTAAGAGACAATGCTGGATCATGCTGTGTACAAACACTTCTACCAGAGAGACCTTGGAAGAGACTAGCTGCAGATTTATGCAGATTCAGAGGACATCATTATCTGGTTGTCGTGGACTATTTTTCCAGGTATATAGAAATAATGTAATTGAAAGACATAACATATTGCAGTGTTATTGAGAAACTGAAGTGCACTTTTGTTCACTTTGGTATTCCTGTAGCCTGATCTATAGAGTAGGTATTAATTATATTGATTACTTAAGAATTCCCAGTTATTACTTTGAGGGTTGATAAGTTCTTGTCCCAAGATCAGACCCAGTATTATTAAAATTACTATATAGTTGGGAACCCCGATGTGCACGGTTGCAACACTCACACGATAGGAATGCATCTATATTTACAATAATTTATTAATACATTTAGCACAGTCAATAACACCAGCTCAGTAAGGTAGATAGAGATACTATAGAATGTACATCTAAACATCCATATATTCACACCATTCCTTGCAAAACGACATGAAATGTGAGACATCATCTTCTTCATCACCAGTGGCCATCATTCTGGCACCTACCCAGGGCTACAGCTCTCTCTCCTACTGCCCACAGGCTGGGATGCAACTTTTACAATATGTTACACTGATGCCACCTTGTCTAATTCATATTCAGTAGGGGTTTCTCCCCTCTTCCTTATTTGTATTTCCTCACCCTACTAATGTTGAGCTGTCCTTCTATAGGTTAGTATATTAATATGTGTAACTACCATTTCAGCTCATGATCATACCCGTCACCTCTTGCTTAAGCAGATTTGGCGTTATTACTTCCATGTTCCTTGTGGTTGCATTTACTAGAACATTCTAACTTCTACCATTGAGAAACTCTTCTTAGTTCCCAAAATCTAAAGGTAACCGTTAATCTATGCTAATAGTTACGGCCTACTTAACCATACTTATGCTAACTTATGCTTCAGCCAATATCTTACAGGAGACTGCTAAAAACACCTGAAGGGAAAGGCAAGCGGTGAGTCCAGACTGAGACAGGGTCCAAACTGTAAAGAGAAATAACTGGAACTCTAAGCTACAGAAACTCTGCAACCTGCCTAAAATAACATTTCAGGTAAATGAGTCAGACTGATTTGTGTGTGGACAGGGGGAGGGATAGCTCAGTAGAGACACTTCAGATACAGAGACACTTCGGGTCTGTCTACACTGCAGCTGGGAGAGCGCCTCCCTGCCTGGGTAGACAGCTATGCGCTAGCTCTGCTCCAAGCTAGCATGCTCAATGGAGACAGGTGAGCTGTCCTCGGACAAGCCTGCCCGGCCCACCTGGGGCCACACTTGGGTGGTTCGCTCGCGCAGCAACACCCACACCGCTTTTTTTAGCGCACTAGCTCGAGCCGGTTTCCCCAGGCTGGAAGGCTGGTTCGCCCCCAGCTGCAGTGTAGACAGCACAGTTGCCAACTTTCACGTGATCAATAAACACCCCGACTTTCACAAGAAGCCAAAAATCAAGCTAATCCCATTTCAAAACAAGGCCAAAACAAGCCACTCCCTAAGAACCCCAACACTCGGTGACTAGATCCCCCCGGCGTGCAGTCTGGGACCCGCTGTGGACCCCTGACTCTCTCCCCCCCTTGCCCCTGCTTGCCAGGAGCTGATCAGAAAAAAGAAGCAACAAGCTACAAACCAAAAACTAGCCAACAAGCAACTCACAAGCCAATTAAGCTAAAAACAAGCCCAATTTCTGCATTTTTTTCACAAGTTTGGCTTGTCTGGTAGACAGACCTGAAGTGACTTGTCCAAGGTGACGTAGGTGAAGCAGGAAACTCAACCTAGCTCTCTAGAGGCCACAGCAAGTGCCCTAACCACTGGGCCATCCTTCCTTGCAGTGTAGGGAGCTGCAATCAGAAATACGGTCCATCCTCTGCACTGAATGAGGCAGGCTCTTATAGAACAAATAGCATGTGACCATGTAATTAAAACTTGCCACATAATGCATGCGCACGAGGCAGCTGCTACCCTCATTCTGCCATACCCTAACTTCTGAGCGCTGGATTTGCAATCGTGCATGTTAATAATGTTCTTTTAATGCAAGGATTGGGTTGAGGGTAGGTTTTTTTGGTCTGTAATGCAATATACATGTAGCGTACACACACCCTGTGGGTCGGAAAGCATTGTTGGATCCTTCTGGATAGAAGGTGCTTTGTAAATATTGGCCCAAATACCCATTTGAACAGAGAAGAGAAATTCTAACTTTTTCAGTCATTTTCGGCCTGGCTCGCAGATAAAGACAACTGCTTCCAAACTCGTTTCCGAAGTGGCTGCACTGGAGGTTTGGCTTGACTTAGAGAGAGAGAGAAAAGCAAGATGTGGCAGGTTTGAAGTGTGCAGTGAAGTATGAGACAGATGTGCTGAGAGAACAGACCCAGCATGGAACAACCCGGCCTGTTTCCTTGCGGTTACTTTGGGATCATACAGCCCAGTTCTGCCGTGCATCAAGGTTACAACAATATCCGTCTTTGAAATGCAGGAGGGAGCTGAATTACCGAAGGCTGGTTTAGCAAAGCATTGAGCAGCTCCAGAGTTGGCCCAAACTTCGCCTTCCAGCACTTTTCATCCTTTGCGGCGGCATCCCCTGTGCCGTGTTCTTTCTTGGAGCCCTGAAACTGATCTTCAAGGGATGATTTTTGTTGTTTGTTTGGGGAAGCCAAATGTTTGGAAATGAGGATTGTTGGGGATTGGATGGCTCAGGGAGCTGGTGATGGGTGAAGGAACCTTTGGCCCCCTAGCTCGCCAGTGTCTGGGGACCCCAGGCTGGTGCTTGTTACCATCTGATGCCTATTTGGGGACCCCTTTCTCAAGTGGGTTGGTGGTTTTCAGTCCAGTGCCTAGTGATCGAGTGTCACCGTGACCCAACCCACCATCGCAGCTGGTCCCCTTCTCGGTAGTGGAAGAAGCCAAGAACACTGCAGGATGCTGACACTAGAAGCAGTCGCTCCAGATCAGGGATGGGGCGATCTGGCATCGAAGCTGCCTGTGTTGTACCAGTTTGGGGGATAATCAGAGGACATCAGAGCCGGAGCAGCCAGAGAGAAGAAAGACAGTGCGATATAAGTCCTGTGCTTCCAGCTGAGACTCCCCGCAACAAAGGGTGTGTGTGTGGGGGGGGACCTGGGTAGGATTGCAGCATACTGCCGGGCTGGGACATTCAGGCTCTGGGGGGCCAGCAGCAAGCCCTCCGTGCAGTGCTGGCAGGTACTAGCAGTGAGCAACGGGGATGAAAACAGCAAGTTCATCATCTCTACTCAGCCTCGTGACAGGTCATCTGCATTGGCTTCGATTAAATGGAAGAAGGCCAGAGCTGGCAGAACACAGGCCAGGGGCTGGTACTCGGCTCCAGAGAAAAAAGGTCAGTGCAATTGCAAAGATCCACATCCGTCCCCCGGGGAAGAGAACAGACTCCACCGCCTGGGCCGTGGATTCCTGCAAGCGGAGCAGGGGGGGAAGCGTGACATGGCCCTGGCACTTTTTTTTGGCATTCTTTTCAGGAGCAGCGGTGCCGAGGGGCCCTCCTGTGGCAGGCAGCCCTGGGCATGTGTGTGCTGCCAGCTGAGCAGGGTCCAGGCGCCAAAGCGATCTTCGCTGCCCAGCCATTAGCAGCTGGGTTTTGTGGGCCGCCCGCGCTCATTGATTCCCCTCCTCAGACTGCAATGCCTGGAGACACCAAGCTGGTTTCTTGGCACTGGTGTCAGGTCGCTGTGGTGTCTCCAGGGCTGCAGCCTGGTAGAATTGGGGGCAGGCTTGGGAGGGGCAGATAAGAAAGAATTTATTCAGCTCAATGAAGCCGACATGCCTTCTGTCTCCTGAGCTGGCCAGGGAGGAGGAGAGAGGCCGCCAGCTCGGCAGACGCTTCCATTCTCTGTGACTGGAAGTGGGGCTCTGAGGCAGGCACCTGGCTGGAGAGAAAGGAGCCATTCTCTGCTGCTTCTATAAACATCAAGGTCCCTGCGCTGCCTCCGTCTAGACTGCGAACTCGGGCGGGCATTGCCCACGGGTCAGAAACAAATAGCTCCTCCCGCCGCAGCGTGCCCTCCTGCCCTTTCATCTTCTGTGTTTAGACAGGCTCCCGGCCAAGGGCATCGAGGGCTCCGGGCTTGATCGAAACGTGTCCCACACATGAGGCCGGAGAGTCTCGAGGACTCCGGGGAGGGGCTCTGAGCCTGCCCAGAGCGTGCGCCTTTGGCACGGAGTCTGAGCAGGAGCTGCTTTTGCCCAGCGTTCCCCCACGGGTGACACTGCTGCCGCCCTTTCAAAAATAATCTCCCAGAGGCAGTGCCTGCGCCGGTATTCGGGGTGGGGGTGGGGGATTCTCCCACTATTACATGAGCCCTGAGGCAGCTCCACGGGCGGTCGCCAGCGTGGGAGCGCTAGCAGGGCAGCAGTGGCACCAATCTCGTTGTCTAGGGCTGCCCTGAGCCAAGCGTTCGATGACACTGGTGCTGAAAACGCCCAAGCCCTGTCTAGTGCTCCCACCGCAGCTGTCTCTGGCGGAGCTGGCTAGTGCCCCGGTGGGATTTCTCGGAGGTTGCCAGTGTAGGGTGAGGTTTTTATACCCAGACAAGGGAGAGGAAGAGGAGCAGCGACTCCTTGCTGTGATCCTCTCCAGTCTGAGCAGGGCTGGGCCTGGGGAGGTGTTGTATGAACAAGGGAACAGCCAGGTGCTGCAGGAAGTGGTGTTAATGACCCAGGAGGGGTGGCCCTATTCCCTCCAAGCCCTGATTTAACGTCCCCTGGTGGTGCTAGAGGGCATGGTGCAGTCCCCAAACCCAGGTCCCGGGCTTCCTGTGGCCATTACAGATCCGTGGCACACTTTGGCAGGTGTCAGGCTGACTGTTAACCCCAGTGTTGTGGCGATATTCCAATCCGGGGATGATAGTCTAACCAAAGCACATCCCCCTGCCGTTCTTATTCCCCTCCTGGCTTGAACAGCTGGGAAGTGGTGCTCTGTGCTGTTGAGCCCTAGACGTGACAAGATAAAGCAATTGCCGTGTGCGGCAGGTAAAGCGCCTTGCGATGAAATGTGCTATCTAAACGGGGGAGATGGATTTAATTACCAGTGGGAAGAGCAAACCAAGGGAGCTCCTGCAAAGGTGCAGGGCTGAGCTGTGCTGTGGGACAGCGCGCAGGGCAGCAACTCCTGCTCAGGCTGTGTTCTGTGCAGCACCCCACCGAGTAGACGCTCTCACGTTCCATGGCCCAGGCTTCAGGGCCTCATGCTGCTCCCTCTCCATGTGACAACAGGGTAGAGATCTGATCGTGTCTCTTGCTGGGGGTTGTGTGGGGGGTGTTATTTTGCTTCAGCTCTTTGGGGAAGGGTGGGGGCGCTTTGCGTATTGATCAACTTGTCTCAGCTCTCCTCTGTCCCTGGCCTTTCGTTGCCCTTCCTCTTTCCTTGCTCTTTGCCCTGGTCTGTTCTTGGCCACCTTCACATCTTGAAAATATACCGCTGGATCTTGCAGAGAATTGGGTCTTTCTCGCTCCCATCCTTGCTGTGTCCTGGCCCCCGTGGAACGGAATCAAAGTCTTCGTTGTGCCGTGGCTTTCTGCTTATTTTCTGCCAGCCAAAGCCCTGAGCCTGAAACAGAGACCCTATTGCAGAGCAGGAAGGCTTTTCTTCGTGCCCACACGCCGCTGACTTCTGTGTTCGCCGGGCTAGACACCAAGGGCGGGGTGTGTTTGGGAGGGGCGGCGGTGGTGGCGGCGGTGGTGGGAACAGCATGTGCCGCATCTCTTGCTGTGGCCAGATGGTGTCCAGATTCCACCCAGCCGGAGCGTGAACTCGCTGGAGCTGGGTGGATGGTCAGTGAAGCGTCCGCGCTCTCTCTCTCTCTCTCTCTCTCTCTCTCTCTCGGCACGTCTGCTTATCCTCCCCCCGCCCCTCCCGGGTGGTGAAAGCTAAGGGCAGGAATATGACTATTTTCCCTGGGAGAAGGATTTTTCATCCCAATGCTGCTGATTATTATTTTTGAATGGCCGTTTGTCTGGCCAGAGATTTCAGTTCCTGGAAATGACTGCAAAGGAGTCTGGGTATAAATAGCTTGGCATGGCGCTGCCTGCGCGCTTGTGCGGTGAGGGGGAGGGACAGGCGGAATTCACGGCTTGGCAACGACTAATCAACACTGGTCCAGCGTGGACAAATCAGCTTTATGCAGCATGGAACCAGGGAGATCACAGAGATGTTCAGCAGGTTTGCTGCCTCAGCTTCCCCCATGGGGGTGCAGGGAAAATACTGCGGTAGCTTGGAGCGTAACTCTTTACATCAGTGAGGCTTCAGCTTTCCTGATGGCTGAGAGCATGCCTGGCAGCTTCCCACCAGTCCAAGTGCAATCCTTGGTTTAGCCTGTGTGAACATGTCTCCCCCTAGTGGCTGGTCCCAGTTAGAGCCGGTTGGGAAATGTTTTTTGTTCTTGCCAAAAACTTGGAGAACAACTAGAAAGATGTTGCTTTTGTCTAAACTTTGCTTCAAAAGTTTTAATCGGAAATCTGAAAAGCAAACGTCTTTTGGTTTTTGACAACCGAAAACTGAGAAATTTCAGCCGAAAACCAAATTTGGTTTTAAAAATGTTTGGGTTTGGGCCAAAATGGTTTGTGTTTGGGTTGGGTTTTTTTGTTGTTGTTGTTGACAAAAAACCCAGAAAATGTCATCAAAATGGGACATTTCCTGCAGAAATTTCCACTTTGACAGAAAAGCCACTTTGTGTAGAAAAAAGGTTAAACAAAAAAATCTCAACCAACTCTAATCCCAGTGACTGCAGCAGCCTGCTGCATTGTTGCAGCTAGAGGAGTTTTTGTGCTTTTAGCTCAAATGGCAGAGGCTTGCGGTTTTGGCTCTGAAGGTGCCAGATTTGATCCGCCCCATATGGATGTATCCATGGTTCAGTACACATGAGCTACAGCTAGCATACGTAACGTGGAGCAGATTGCAGCCACTCTGTGTAAGTCCCAGCATGCCATGCTCCCTCTTGACCCATGTGACCAGGAAGGTCTGGTGACCAGCTGGCCTAGTGGTCAACTCATGGCCTTACAGCTTCTGCCCGTCTAGTTGTCCCAGAAGGAGTCCTCACTCTCCGCAGAGCTCAGTCATACAAAGCAGTGGGAGGGGCAAGGTAGGGCCCCCTGGTCCCTCCCACTTCACCAGTCCCAACCCAGAGATCTAGGTATCTCTCCGTGTCCAGCAAAGTTACTGAGCTACCACATTGTTACCCCCGGGTCACTTCCTACCAGCCTGGAGCTCCTCTGTTTGAGGTGCGGTCGCTGGCATTGCAGACTCTCCTCATGTGTCCAGTTCAAGTCAGTCAATCTCGCTCTCTCGGGGCTTTCCCAGGTCCCTGCTGCTAGAGCAGCCTTCACAGAGCTGTTGCCACTCCCTGCACTGCTCTCAGCATCTGCCGCTCTGCTCCGTGACACGGATATTAGGCTGGTATCTCCACTGAACCCAAGGGGTCAGATCCTTAGCTGGTGTAAATCGAGATAGCCCCATTGAAGTCAATGGAGCTGGGTCAGTGTAGAAGTCAAAGGAGTTACACTGCATAAAACCTGGGTGAGGCAGTGGAGAACCAGGCCCACTGGGTCTGGGGATGTTTGACCCTTTCAGGACTTTGGCCTAACTGATTCACCTCTCCTGACTGTGCTTTGCCATCTCCCCCTGGGACTCCAGTCTGAGGTCATCCTGGCTGTGACCCAAAGCAGTCAGCATCTGCTCGGGCACCTCTAGTCCCTCTGCCCCTTCCGGTCCCAAAAGTCCATCCAGCAAGAAAGGAGGCTCCATGCTCAGGCAGTGTTGAGCACCGGGTCAAACTCATCACAGAATGGGTCTGTTATCGGTGACTTGCCAGACTGGCCATTGTGATCCTTGGTTTTCCTGTACACAATCTGTGGGGGCTTTGATTTTCTCCCTGTACTGAGATGCCATCCAGACAACCCCCTCCCCTGCCAGCTTCTTGGAGATGTCCAAGTAGAACTGCAGACTTGGGATAAGTCTCCCCGGGGTTTGCATCTAACTGGCTTCGCACCAGAGCTTCGCTGGAAGCTTGATGGGAGCATCTGGCCAGCTGACAGCATGCTGGGAGGGTGACTTCTCTGGTCAAGTGCTATGGAAATGGAGCAGGGCGCATGACATGTGGGGTTCAAATGCCGACCCCGTGTATAGATGCTAGAAGGTGGCTCCTGGTGCAGAAGGAGGGAGTAGATAGAGGGGGGGAAATACAGTCCAAGGGGAATTGTGGGAAGGTACTGTATTGGAGGACTATCTTCACTGCACAGCAGGTGAGTTACCAACCCGGATGAAAGCAGAACCCAGGTTCAGCTAGCCTGGATTTAAAGCACCATTAAACCTGGGTCAGAAGATTTTGTGGGTGGGTGGGTGGGGTTCAGGGCAGCCCCTCTGTTAAAGCCCAAGCTAACTCTGCAGTGAAGACATGCCCAAAGATGTCCCCCAATGCTAGGGTTGCTCTAAAGACAGCAAAGATACAGTAATAGGAAATGCTCAGGGAAACAGAGAAAAGGATTCAATCATATCCCAGATAGGAGTGAACCATTCGTTAGAGAAAGACAGAAGGATCCTTCCTTTCTCCTGAAATGACTGTCTGACTGTGGCTACAACAAGAAGCCTGGGCAGGATGAGCGAGATTTGCATCCCGACAGGGAAGAGAAATTCCAGCTCATCCCTCCAATAACATCCCTCCTTGAGCTTCAGTTGGTTCCAGAAATGGCTTTCACTCGGGTTTAGCTGCTCCAGTGCATGTTTGGGACAAGGCCAGACAGAAATCAGGTCAAACTGGAGACAGAGGGAGGAGAAACCCAGCAGTTAAAACCCGTCCCTCAATTCTATCGGCACTTTCAGATCGCCGTGAAAGCTAAACAAACCTGAGAAAAGGAACACATGGAATATTATGGCACCGTTGAAAATAATGAGGGCAGCTGCAGCTTCTCCTGTCCAAAGGCTTTGAGTCACCCACTAAAAGGGCCGTTTATGTCTTTGACTTTAAAAAAAGTCTGCAGTAAATTAGAGGGGGGAAGATCACAAATAGGAGGCAGAGAGAGAGAGAGCGCCTGTATGTTGTATATTACTGAAAATCTGCTTGGGCGATCAAAGCCCGTTTGTAGCACTTGGTCTGCAGTTGCCTTCCTTTGGCTGGAGGCAGACGAGGCTTGTAGGACTATAAATACAGCGGTGGTGAGATATTTATAAATGGCCAGGGCCCTGTGCAGTGTTTTCTTTCTTGCTGGGAGGGCGGCAGCAACCTTCCACTGCGGGCTGCCGAGCTGATCTTCTACACCGATTGCGAGGGGAACACTTCTTCAGTCACAGGCCATGAGGCATTCAGGGACTAACGGTCTGAGTTGGTCCTGTTAGCTACAGAGCAGGGCACAGGATGGCATCCCTGCCAGGCTAATGCAAGTATCCCTGGTGCCATGGGGAGAGTCAATGCTGGGAAGTGGAATTTCCTTCTCTTGACGGATGTTCATGAATTCTGTTTTTTCTCCTGTCCCTTGAAGCACTCACGTGCTAAGGGAGGTAGTATGGACAACAGCAGTGCTTTACCGTACGCCCCTTCTGATGCTCTGATGTGATGGTTGCTAATCTCCTGATATTTGCTTGCCCTGCTACACTCCCTCTGCATGTGAGATTCATCCATTTTGCTCACCCACTGCATCCCGGATCACTGCAGGCTGTTTTATCATCTACACCTGTTTTACACCCAGGTTACACCTCATTTGGATACTCCCTCAGTCCATCCAAAATGCTGCTGCCTAAATCAATCTTTTTCGTCGATCCGCATGACCCCATCACCTCCCTCTTTAAACATCTCTACTTGTAATAGGAAGTATCAGGTCCAAGCTCCTTGTCCTTGCATTCAAGGCCCTACATCACACAGTCCTAGCTGTATCTCTGACCTTGTCTCTTGTTCCCCTATCCCCTCTGTTCTACTAACAAAACCAACTTTGACATCCTTTTGTTCCCTTCTCCCATTCCTGGCCTCATTACCTCCTTCGGTCTCTGCCTGGATCCTGCTCACCATGCCCCTTCCCTCTTCTCACTGCAATCCCTCAACACTGCCAGTAATTCCATTGGAAAGAAATGTTCACCATGCATGTGGTGTGTTTCCTCTTTGCCTTTCACTAGGACAGGGAAACCCACCCCCTTTCACGTCCGTTTCACTTCCTGGTGCTGGTGCAGAATGTTAATGATGAGTCTGGGTTTTTTACATGGCATTGCCAACTCTCACGATTGTCTTGTGAGTCTTACGATATTTGCTGGCTTTTTTTAGCGCCCCGGCTCCTGGAAGTCAAGAGATTATGTGAGAATCTCAGCTTTCCATATTTTTTAAGAAAATGTTTTTGTCCTCAAAGCTGGGCAGAAAAACCTGAATATGGAACCCCCTAAAGGCTCAGACCTAATAACCCCACTAAATGTATTATTTTAATTAGCAATTTATAATTCTATTAATAATAATTTAATAAGTTGGCAGGACTGCGCTGGAGTGCAGGAGATGCTTAAATCCCAAATTATTTTCACTGACAGAACGACAGAAAAACAAATCCATACAAACACTTTTATTCACTTTAGGTTTTGTCACTTCCCCCATGTTAGACCCCTTTCCCCACCCCTGGCCCCCTTGCAAACATAAATACTGAATGTTGAGTCTAAACCAGGAGGACAATGTCCCTTTAAAAACACAGCAGCCGGTTTTGGTTTGTCATTTGTATGTTATAATAATAATTCCTAGCTCTGGTCATCAGCAGATCTCAAAGTACTTTACAAAGGAAGTTGGCGGTGTTTCCCCGCATTTTAGAGATGGGGAAACTGAGGCACGGGGAAGGCCAGAGTCACCCAGCAGCAGAGCTAGGAAGAGAACCCAGGTCTCCTGAGGCCCCATCCAGTGTTTTATCCACTAGGCCGCACTGCCCAGTATGAAGCCCATTCGTTATGGCTAAAATCCAAGCCGGGGTCCTCCCTGGGAGGCCTGAAGTAACTTTTATGGGTACATGTTAGCCTCGGGTCTTTTCGTCATAAACACTGTGTACTAGCAGGGAGTGAAAAAGCACAGGGGAATACAACGAAGGCGAAAGCAAGTACATCGCCTTCCTCTGCAAGGCCCTGTGTCTGCCAGCTGCGTGAACATCTTTTCCTCCTCCTTCTCTGTCCTGACAGCTCACCCTCGCCATCCCCCTGCCTCCCACTAACCTTCAGTCTCACAGTCTGGCCATTTGCTTTATAGCAGTCTGTGGCTTGGCTGGCAGTGAGGAGGGGCAGCAGTGCTGTAGGCCACGGTACAAAACCCTCCTATGGTTTATATAAGAGACGCAGCATCCATTACTCACGGATTCCCGCTCCCTCTGGACGAACTGCAGCTCCCAGTGTTTCTGCAGACTCTCCCCGGTTTGGCACATCCACGTACTGGTCTGTTGCATCTTAGGCGCATTTAACATGTGCGATTTCAGCTTTACGCGGTCAGCAAAAACAAGAAAAAAACAACAAAAAAGATAAAAATAACAATTTAAATACTGTTTCTGTAGGGCGGGCGATTCCGCCCGCCATTACACTCAATGTAATTTTGACTATACGCAATTTTTGCTTTACACGCTGACTGCGGAACGTAACCCCAGCGTAAGATGAGACAGACCTGTATATTTGGATTGACGCAGGGAGCGAGAAAGGAAAGAGGGGGCCAGTTTTTATGTTGCATTTCTATTCTGTTCAAGTTCTTATACTGCTTCATGACTGTGGTCTCCGAGCACCTTCCAGCAGGGTCTGAAGTGTGGGACGAACATCTGTCACATGGTTCATTCTCTCGTTCATCCTCTCCCCAGGGAGAGAATTGGGTGGGTTGTGTAGAGTTTTGGTAGGGTTCTTTTTAACATCTTTGTGCTGCTTTGTGTTTACCTCAGAGAAAGCTGGTTGAAGCAGCATGCCTAGCACTCGGAGTGGAAGATGGGGAAGTTTGTGCAGGTCCTTAGGGCTTGGGGAGGTTCGTTCCACCAGGACTGGCCCCTAAGAAAGCTCGGTCCCCTGCTCAGATGAGCTTCACCTTGATGGAGGAGAATTCCATTGGCCAGAGGAACAAAGTTGGTCCGTGTTGCTGAGATGAGCACCAGCGTTCAGGACGAGTTGGAATTTCCTAAGGCCCAGGTGTATGGCTTAGCATTGCTGTAAGTCCGGAGAGGACGTGATGAACATGTGGACAACCAAAACCAGGAGAGAAACTGAGTCTCCTAGCCAACTGGAGATGGCAGAAAGTGTTACTTATGGATGCTGGGCTTGCCCATCCCCAAAACTCATGTGCATCAGATCCGATAACCGGCTCTCCTTAGGGAGGGAGTGCTCTAGACATTTTGACTTGAAGAAAGGGGCCGTGCTCACAGAGAAACTCCCAACTCTCTTTGTGACTTAATGGAGACAACTGTTACAGGGAAGCCAGGGTCACGGTTAGTTCAATGCATCTGTTCCCGGCTCAGAACTGTCGTTTCCCCACAGGCTAAAAGTCTGTATAGGATCAGAACTGTTTAACACTTTTACTACTGAAATAACATTCAGCAGGTGGGGTGTCACTTTGGGATACGTGGGAGGAAATGGCTGCACAGGGTTCGAAGCTGGATGGAGTTGGGTCTGTGAAATGAGCCAGTCTAGCCCTCAAGGTTGAGATGGTCTGAATAAATGAACCATGTTGCATACAAGGTATCATTGTCCTCCTATTATTGTTATAATTTGTATTACCGTCACACACAGAGGCCCCAATCCCCATGGTGCTTGGTGCTGTACAGACACAGAGGAAGATACAGTCCCTGCCCCAAAGAGTTTACAATCTAAATAGACAACCTGAGAGAGAGAATTATCTCCATTTTAAAGATGGGGAACTGAGCCACAGAGAGTTAGTGACAGGCCACGGTCACAGTGGGTCTGTGGAAAGCCAGGAATTGAACTTCAGTGGTCTCCTGAGTTCCATACTGCTCTAACCTTAAAACTATCCATCCTCCTGAAACAGGGAGTGAGTTTAACAAGCTTAAAATAATTAATTCAAGATTTGCATTATTTAGATGGCCACAAATTTGGGATAACCTTTTTTTGCTACCAGTGAGAATAGTGTGGATGCCATTAATTTTGCATCCACTGAAGTTGTCCTCTTTGCAGCTACCCAAGAATGACAGAGCAATTAGAGTGATAATTATTGAAGTACCTATCATTTCTATATTATAGATTTCAAACCAGATCCAGAAATGATATAAAATGGGGCATTCCCACAAACATGAAATAGGTGAGCCATAGATAAACGACGTTTTCGGATGGTGTCTGATAGTTTTAGCCATATTTTTTACAATCATGTGGGATTAGTACAGTCTATGGGTAACAAAATACTGTGTGTTTGTGTGTGTGCGTGTGTGAATGTCATGATCTTTCTAGCTCTAGCTCAATCTTATTCTTAGGAGAATTCTGTGCCAAAAAATTAAAAATTCTGTGCACAATATTTTAAACTTCTACACAATTCTGCATGTTTTATTTGTCAAAACAACACAATATAATCACACCAGTTTCAATTGTTTAGGTAATTTATTTCAAAATACCTGTCAGCACCTATGTCTGTAACATTACAGACAACAAAAAAATCCCCCCAGGAGTAGAGAGTTTAAAAAAAAACCCTACAACAACCCAGTTTTTGTTTCTCTGCCCCTTTCCCCCCAGAGCCCAGCTGGAGGGCCAGACACCCACACCTCCTCCCCCCTAGAGCCCAGCTGCGGGGGCCCCCCAGTCCAGCACCCGCACCCTCTCCCTACCAGAGACCAGCAATGGGGTGTTCCATCACCCGCACCCCCTCCTCCCAGAGCCTAGCTGTGGGGAGCCCCCCAGCCCAGACAGCCTCACCCCCTCCCAGGCCCAGACACCCATATTCTCTCCCCCATAGCCCAGGGATCCAGAAAGATAAACAGCCTGATGCAGGGTCTCGGGCTTGTACGGCGTTTTCTGCGTGCTGGGAACCCTCCAGCTCCTGCCTCCATCCCCCCAGCAGTGTGTTCTATTTGCGGGCTGGAGAGCCGGGCTCTGCCAGGTCCAGCAGCCCCTATTGGTGGTCAGCAGTTCTGCAGCGCCAATTCTGTGGAGGGAAAAGGAAATTCTGTGCAGAACATTAATTCTGCACAAATTCTGCATTGTGCAGTTGTCCAGAATTCCCCCAGAAGTACCCAATCAACCTTTATGTCTGGGCCCAGGTGTTTGTTCTAAGTGTGTGGTGTAGAATTATATTTTTCATCCAAAATATTCCACAGCATTGTGTGACATGTTTAGGATTAATTGACCAATTTGATTAAGGCAGTGGAGTCTAGTGGTTAGAACAGTACTCTGGCTGTCAGGAAACCTGACTTCTTATCTGCATTCTGCCACCGACTCATGAGTAAGGCCCTACTTGAATCAGGGGATGATTGTCAAAAAATTGCGACTCAGTTATGGACAAGCCATGGAAAATCGCAGGGGACCTTATTATTTGAAGCAATAAGATCCATTATTACTTTTCTGTGACTTTCTGCTGTCGACGGCCTAGGGCTGAGAGCGGAGGCTCCTGCTGTTGGCAGTTTGGGGCTGAGAGTGGGAGCCCGGGGCTGTGAGCAGGAATCTGGGACTGACAGCGGGAGCTTCCACTATTGACTGCCTGGAGCTGAGAGCCTGGGGCAGCAGGGCTCCCACTGTCAAAATTGCGGTGGAAGCCTAATATTGCGGGATCTGTAATTTTTGCAATATCACAAATTAAGTAGGGCCTTACTCATGAGGTAATCTCTCTGTCCCTGTCTTTAAAATGGGGACAACAGTAATCTTTATAAAGCTCTTTCTGTTCCCCTAATTAAATTTACTATATAAGTGCTATGTGTTATCACTATTAAACAGTTCAGTAAGTTGGAAGTGTCATCTCTGGTTTTTGCTCAGTTACTTTGATTTCTTCTTAAATATTCGGGCAGGGAAGGAACTTACAGGACTTTTATTTATTGGCTGTTTTCTGCCTTTGTCTACCCAAGTGATTTCATGGTCTCTGGCTTTGAACTATAGATTTGTGTATGACTTGTGTATACTTCAGTAAACAGACTGAGCATGGAGATTGTTCGGGCATGGAGGGGGCTGAAGAAATCACAGGATACACTATCAAAGCAAACCTTTATTCCTTTTATATGGTGTGTAGCATACCACAAACTAATGCAGCTTTAACACCTGCAACATTCCAGAGTACAGGAGATTATACGGTAGATTCTGGAAAATATGAGGTTACTTTGCAAAGAACACTCCCCTTCTGTAGCTGACTACGCATCTTTTTCTTTTGAGTCCTATAGATGGCTGACTTCATTACATTTTTAGTTTCCTTAAAACACGCATTTAGTAGGTTCAAAAAGACAACAGCATCAGAGCAAACACCATCTCAACACATGATCTGCCTTCTGTCTTTTCTCTCTGATACAAATTTAGTTTCCCCAAGTCACTGTATTTAGCACATCAGGTAGACGGTTTCCTCAATGCACCAAAAAGTGCACTCCTTTTCTTTAAAGGCTGTGCAAATATTATCAGTGTAAAAGAAACTCCATGGTTTCAACATGCTCCAAAAAGCCACAGGGTTATAGAGATTTCTCTGTTTACAGGAGGAAGCATCTGCTTTTAGAATAAACAGAAGGGGACCTACAGTAATTTTAGCTTTGAACAGCAACACAGCAGCATAACCCACAAGTATCAACAATCCTTTCAGCCTTTTGCGGATTTGCCAAGAGAGGCAGATGTTTCTAGTTTCTGGAATTTCTGAACTCTGAATAAATCCAGGGATATTAAAAAGCACACAGTATTTACACAAGAGAGAGCTGTTAAAACAGCCATAAAAAGGTGTCTGAGTGTGTTGCTCGTAAAGGTGAGGCACTAGCACTGGCTTGAGGAAGGAATGGTGAAGGCTGACACTGCACAAGTTGTCTCCACATCTTTGTGACTGTATTTTAATATTGACCTGCAGAATATCGTGCTATTCCAGTCCTCCCTCTTTCCCCAACTGCGCTGCCTACTCACAACATCCCCAGCTAATCTGTTCCAGGTCCCGTCACTGAACTCTGCCAATGCACCTCACTCCTGACCCATAGCAACTCCTGCTGTTCCAGCCTTGGGTACCTCCTAGATTCTACCCTAGGGTTTTATTCTGCTGTCCATCACTCCAGTATCTGAGGGCTTTCCATGTAAAATCAATAGCAAGAGTGAAATCTCTAGGAGGACTTCATGGAATCTCTGGCTCATCTCTCTCTGGTATAAAATTTGTGCTGGAGGTATATTTTTGGGTTGCTTGTTGATTTGTTTTTGGTGATTTGTTTTGTTATGAGGGGGAGGATTTTGGGTAGATGGGGTGTCAATGTTGAGAGTCTCAATTCTTTCTACAGTGGAGAGGCTTTTTTTTTTTTTTTTTAAAGAGGAGGATTTAGCAGCATTTCCTAGAGAGGGTCAGACTCCGGATTTATCTAATTTCCCCTGGAAATTCATTCCATTGCTCAGTCCCCTTGACTGAAAATGCTTGTCAAATGTGATTATTGTGCAGTAATTTTTGATATGGTTATTCCACCCATGTGTTTGGGATTTTCTAATGTGCCCATCTGCCATAATCCCACATGTACTAACAGCAGAAAAATGAGATGTAAACAGCGAAGTGATGATGAGTTTACCTAGCAAATGTGCCATTTTCTCTAGCAGCTGATACACAGGATATATAGAGTAGTTTGCATTATTGCAGTGCTGGCTGGTGCAGTTTTCCACTGACAATCTACCACAGAGTTTTATATTGCCACCCATCACCACAGTTATCTTTGTCTATTTAAAACCCCAGTGAAGGGGCAACTGACTGTTTTGCAAAGACAGTGTTCTACAAAAAACTGTCAGCTGTATTAATTCTTAATTGATCGCAACACCTTCGGCACCAGCTCTTGCGCGCAACTGTCCTAGTTATCCATATCACTGGAGTGTTCCCATTAGCTTGATCTATCACTTGAGATACTGGTAAGTTTCATGTGTCTCGAAATGACATCTCTATAAATACCTGGAAATTCTTTGAGGGACCTGGATCATGCCTATAGGAGTTTGGTGGTACAGACTCTACTCACAATAGCTTTATACCTGAGAACTAGGTTCCAATTCAACTAAGGTCAAGAGTAATGGAGTTAAGTGATACCTTCCTTGCACTGATTCATTCCGGGTTTATTCAGACAAGGTTTTGACTACTCTGTGTGGTTGTTAAACATCCTGTGGCCTTTTCCCTAAGAGAGGGGATTTGCCCCAGTTTCTTTCCATTGCAGAGATGGCTGCTTTTTAATGGTGGCATAGCGATCCAGTGTGCTGTTGCTGGAATGTTAGCAATAGCTATCCTGGATGTTGTGTGTTTCTATTATAACCCAGTCTCCGGTTGTTCCTAACTTTCCAAACATTTCACGTATCACGCTGATATTTTTAGATCTGGTGTCTGCTCAAGTGTGATTTTTTTTTTCCTCCCGTTTGTGGAACATCTGATCAAAAATGAGAAGAAAAGAATACACGTAGATCATTAATTAAAAGAAGTCTTACTGTTTTGAATAGCTTTAGTACCAAAATTGCTGGGACTAGAAAGCTTAAGGCTGGACGGGAAATAGCCCTTATTGAGGAAAAGTACCCTTGAGATTTCCCATGAAAATGAGTTTTGGATTTTGCATAGTTGTTAGTATTTGAAACTTGCATTTTGGGCATGCGTAAAACTTTGGGTTCAGTTTTGCAGCCATTTTTACTAGCATTTTAAAGGAAGAAAGGCCAGGGAATCAGTGCTAGGCTAGGAGTCAGTGAATGTGCGTGTCTCAAGCACTCTCAATGAGCCAGGCTGTGCAGAAAGCAAGTGTGCGCTCAGTGAGACCGGCTTTTCTGAACAGGACAGAGCACACCAGTGGTATCTGGCCCATTGGTTTGAGATTGTGTAATGTCTTTTTCCAAACAATCCACTGTGAGCTATATTAACAGAACATTAACAGTGGCTTTTTCTGACTTTTTTTTTTTTTTTGAATGTGCAATGTTAAGGTTACATGCACCACCCTTCATTCTGCATGTTGTGTGTATGCTCTGAGATTCTAACTGCACACTCACATACTATTTCTCAAATAATAAAATATCATACCATTTATTTTCTATAGCTTTCTAAAATGCAACTTGTAAGGCATACAGTGAACAAGGCAGGGAGTCCTTGCCCTATTTATACTATATAAATGACTTTTATGGTTTCCATCTGTTTGGCACCAATAGCATATTACTCAGTGGTAGATGTTACACATGTATATGTTATGAAGTTTTATATTATATTTGATAAACTGTCTGTGTAAGTAAAAGCTGTATTTGCAAGGCATATGCACTAGAAAACAGAGAAAGCTGTGTATGCAGTTTGCAGATTTCAACTGGAAAGGTCAAAAAGCAAGGGGTTACAGACGTGGGATATTATAGATTTTTTTTAAACTAATTCCAACCCAAAATTAAATGTCATTTAATGTTAGAGACAGAGTTAAAGGAACAGTCTCATCAGAGAGGCTGAGCAAAAAAAACCCAACATTAATTTTTATGGTAGCAGACCATGTTAACGTGGGAAAATAGTTCTTTTTTTTAATAAAAGTTATGTATGTGACAGAACCCCTCTGACTGAAAACACAGAGCCTTCCTAGTTAATGCAAAGCATTAATTCCATATGGAGCAATGCTGTATAGCAGGGGTCGGCAACCTACGGCACGCGTGCCAAACATGGCACGCGAGCCGATTTTCTGTGGCACGCCGCTGCCTGCCAGTCCCAGCCCCACTCGCCCCCCCCGCCCAACGCTCTCCCCTGCGGGGGCAGGAGGCAGAAGCTTGGACCTGCGGCAGCCAAGCTCCTGCCTCCCCCGCTTCTTCCCCCAGCTTGGAGCTTTCCTGCCCCTCCTCCTCCCTCCCGACAATCAGCTGATGGCCGGGGAAGGGGGGCGGAGCCGAGCCGCAGCGTGCTCGCTGCTCCGGAGACTGAGAGAAGAGGTAGGGACGGGGCCTTGGGGAAGCGGGTGAAACAGGCATATCCCTTCCAGCCCCCTGCCCTGAGCCGCTCAGGGCAGGGGGCTGGGAGCACCCCCACAACCCGAGCACCCCAGCCCTCACCCCTGAACCCCCAGCCCTCTGCCCTGTACCCCTGAACTCCCCCACACCCCCAGCCCTCTGGGCTGTACCCCC